>CM055122.1:413839538-414247038 GCA_029206835.1 Rana muscosa
TCAGCACCCAAGGTGCATTGCCACCCGCAGAGACTCATGGGGTGGGCTATAAAGGTGAAGGGGAGGCTGAGCTCAGCCTCTTTGGGACACCACCCTTCTAGCAAGAGGATCCCTTGTGCAGACTTGCTGCTGGTGCAAGGCCTGAAACCTGGGCCTTGCGCACTTCCAAAGAGCCTTCCACTCCACTGCGGAGCCTGTGTGGCACCTGATCTCCATTTGTTTTTTCACTGACATCAGGAGGACCGAAGACCCGGCTATCGCAGACCCTGTGTGCGGATACACAGCGGTGGAAGTTACGGACGGGGACTAAGTCCGGTGTGGTGAGAGAGCACTTGCTCAAAGTTATAGCCAAGTACTTTGTTTAGGCCTACTGACTGCTTTGGCCCATAGTGCTATATCAACTATCCTAGCAGGAGACTATTTCCAGAACTGAGTTTGATAGTCTCCTGGGAGTTGTTACTTTGCTGAGACACTGTCCTGTTGGATTACAATAATTGTTCCTGATGTGCACCACCGATTTCCTTGCATGCGAAGATTCTTCACCCTAAGACTGTACCTTATTTTAAGTCAGGCCTGACTGGGTAGCGTAGAACATTATTGGGTGCCATATTGCTCATGGGAAGGATAGCTGCAGCGTGGTGTGCTAGTTATTTCTATACAGTATTGCAAAGTGTCACTAATATTGCAGGGCTCTGCATGTGTTATGATGTACTGTACTTCTACCTAACTTTTATACTAAAGTAAAGTCGCTATAGTTAAGTACTCCGGTATCAGTGTCAATTACCGTACTTTATCACTGTTTGCTTTATTGTGGGACTGTGTCATAGATGATTGCAGAGACATTACCAGTCTATTATTCCCTAGACTAGCTGTGCCAGGGGAGGGTCGAGTAGATTGCCGGGGGTTGGCAGTGCTGTGTACAGGGCCCGAAACAATATCAGCGGCTCTCTTAAGTTGGGGGAATCGCTACATATATATGTAGCACTACCCCCGTAGGAGCTGCTGTTTGTTTGATTTGGGTCTACGTCCTGCCTATCAACCCCTGGAAGTGGCTCAAACCTTCCCTTAGCACAACTGATATGAATAAGGAGTGTGAGACCTATTGAGTATTAGGAGACACAATCCTGCATACATCACACAATAACCTGTAAATGTTATTACCTTTGCTGGTCACTAGTCCTTCTAAGTGACAGAGATACTTCACACAAGTTATATGCTTAATCAAAGGTACCTTTACTCAGTATAAAAGGGAAGGGTAAAGAATCACATTAATACACAGTTGACTCTGCATGCGCATTGCAGAGTCAATAAACCAATAAGGATAGGTATCACTGAGATTAGGTAATAACAGGAAATAACATCAGCTATATATATGTACATGTATCTATATGTGTCTCTGCACGGCTAACTGGTTGCTCGCGAGCTCCCCCTTTATTGCAATACCTTGCACGTGTTCATTCCCTATAATAGGTAAGCAAGGCCTATCTGCGTCCCACTCAAAGTTCCTTTCTCCAATGAAGTCTTCGCTAGCCACCGTCGGTGCACAAGTTAAATTGTAATCCACAGGGTTTCAACAAGATGCTGTAATTATCCGCAATATACCTGAGTACTCGTGTGCCTGCCACCCACTAATGACGGATGCACCAATCTCTGATCACATAGTCTCCAGTGAGATACACTAGGCCGCAAGCTGTGGCGTGATAGGTGAAGTGTGGCTGGCACTAACTAAATCACTTTCCTCTAAGGTAGTAGTCAATTCTGGGCAGGTGCCCTTCTCACCAAACAGGCCCGACTTTCAGATAGTCTCCTCTGGCTTGTCCCGGTCACTCGATCTCCACGCTTCTGCTTCAGCTGCAGTCTCCGGACTCCGTCACTAACAGCATATGGTGATGGACGACTCCGGTCTCTGCTGGGCAATCACAGGACGCTGTGGACGATCCTCTGCTGGAAATCACTCAGGCACTCCCGTAATTTAGGCCCAGGCTTCTGGCCTAATCCTTAGGAAGCAGGCCTCCGTGCCAACTTCCTGCTTGATTGAGAGCTGGATCCAGAGAGAGAGACGCTGGCCTCTCCCCTGGTTTAAGTAATCTGCCCAGAATGCTTTGCGGTGTTGCAATGCACCCTGGGTAATGTAGTCTGTCTTTTACTAAAAGCAACAAAGTCTTTTCTCCTAGCTGATATCTGTCCCAAAGTGCATTAGTTGCATTGTAACACTTATACCACCGGAGGGAGCCGGATTCCTTCTTTCATATGGACATCCTGCTACACACTCCCCCCACTTAAAGTCTTTGGTCCCCAAAGAGGACAACAGTATGTAACCTAACACATACTTTGGCAATACCTGCAGGGAAATTTGTTAGTTTATGCATGACAATAAACAACTTGCCTTTTCATAAGCAGGATTTAAACTTAAACAGCTCATATCATAACACAGAGCCGACAGAGGAACCTCCCACCAATTATCACAAGGAGGGAGGTTGTCCTGTATACGGACCACCGACACTTGGGTGTCTGTTTCAGATGTGCTAGGGAGTGAGCTGGGGTTGTCTTCCACTGAATCTGAATCTGGAGTGGAAGAGCTAGACTGATCAATGGTTCTCTTAGAAGTGATGATGGCCTCCTCAGAGCATTCACCCAATTGGTCGTACGTCAGTCTTTTTGGGGGGTGAATTACTCTTCTTTCCCTCTGCTCTTTAGGTATCATATTCTCAAGGACATTGGGGCTGGCTGTTTCTAGAAGCTCTTCAGGGGCTTCCTCATCTAGTTCAGGCATGTTGGGCTCCAGAACTTCAGGAGCGTCCCGCTCTCCTTCAGATAGAGACAACGACCCTTCTTCTGGGTCTTCCATTGACAAAGAGTCTGAGTCATCAGCTACCTCCTCAATGAGAATGTTTGAAGGCACGAATTCAGGAGCTTCTGCCCGAAGAGTTCCATTGTCAACTGTTTTGGGTGAGGTTTGGGAGGTGGTCATGGGTTCTGGCAATTGGGATGACCACAACCAGTCAGATTCTGCTTCTTCATCCTCTTGACCTTCATTGTCAGAGTCTCCATCTCTCACATCTGGAAGCACTGTTTGAGATCGGGTGATGGGTCTGGAACCTTGAGAAGTTGAAGGGGTTTCTTGTGAGTCAGATGCAGGAGGCATGCAAACTGCCTCGGAGAGGGGCAACAAGTGATTCCTGTGCCAGGTCTTTAACGGTCCCACGCTTCCTTCTGGCCTAATTTGGTACACAGGAAGGTTTTCCAGCTTCTTGCAGATAACATAAGGTTGGGATTTCCAATGGTCAGCCAACTTATGTTTTCCCGGAATTCCCAAGTTCCTCAACAGCACTCTATCTCCTGGCTGTAAATCTTGAATTCTGACTCTTAGGTCAAAGTTTCTTTTATTTCTCAGCCCCCGTTGGTCAGATGCTGCTTGGGCCTTTTCAAAAGCTGTCTTCAGACTCTTTCTCAATCGGTCTACATACCCCTTGTGGGATGCTGCTGAGGTATGATCCAGCGATATGCCAAAGGCCAAGTCCACTGGCAACCGAGCCTCCCGCCCGAACATCAAACGGTATGGGGAATACCCGGTGACATCACTGGCAGTGCTATTGTAGGCATGCACTATGGCAGCTACATGCTTGCTCCAATGCTGCTTTTTCTCTGAACTCAGAGTCCCCAACATATCCAAGAGAGTCCGGTTAAACCGTTCAGGCTGAGCATCTCCTTGTGGGTGATAAGGGGTTGTCCTGGTCTTCTGGATGCCTAACAGGTCTAATAACTTCTTTATTAATTTGCTTTCAAAGTCTCTGCCCTGATCTGAATGAAGGAGTTGGGGTAGACCATAGTGCACAAAGAATTTTCCTACCAGTACTTTGGCTACTGTTGAGTAGGGATGAGCTTCGTGTTCGAGTCGAACATACGTTCGACTCGAACATCGGCTGTTCGATCGTTCGACGAAGATCGAACGATTTGGGCCGTTCGCGCCAAATTCGAGTGACGCGAACGGCCCACAATGCACTACGCCATCGCAGTGTCATCCAGGCGCTGTGATTGGCCAAGCATGCACTGTGACCCCGCATGCTTGGCCAATCACAGCGCCGGCAGCGAGGAGAGCAATGATTGGCCACAGGCAGGATGCCTGTGGCCAATTATTGCTGAGGGTGTTTAGTACACGCCCCACACTATAAAAGGCCGCCAGCACGGCGGCCTAGTGTAGTGTGTTCCGGAGCAGGGAAAGAGAAGCATAGGCAGGGACAGTGACATTTATTTTTTTCTTGCTTAACCTGGATTCCTTTAGTTTAGGGAAAGAGAAGGATAGGTAGGGAGAGTGTCAGTGTGTTTTACTGTGCGAATCCTTGTTTCTAGGGACAGGGAAGGACAGTGAGGGAATTCTCCTTGTGCTATAGTGTGCTTTAAAAAAACATTTTTTCTAGGGACAGAAAACTATAGGTAGGGAGAGTGTCAGTGTGTTTTACTGTGCGAATCCTTGTTTCTAGGGACAGGGAAGGACAGTGAGGGAATTCTCCTTGTGCTATAGTGTGCTTTAAAAAAACATTTTTTCTAGGGACAGAAAACTATAGGTAGGGAGAGTGTCAGTGTGTTTTACTGTGCGAATCCTTGTTTCTAGGGACAGGGAAGGACAGTGAGGGAATTCTCCTTGTGCTATAGTGTGCTTTAAAAAAAAAAAAATTTCTAGGGACAGAAAACTATAGGTAGGAAGAGTGTCAGTTTCTTTCACTGTGATAATCCTTGTTTCTAGGGACAGGGAAGGACAGTGAGGAAAATTCTCCTTGTGCTATAGTGTGCTTTAAAAAAACATTTTTTCTAGGGACAGAAAACTATAGGTAGGGAGAGTGTCAGTGTGTTTTACTGTGTGAATCCTTGTTTCTAGGGACAGGGAAGGACAGTGAGGGAATTCTCCTTGTGCTATAGTGTGCTTTAAAAAAACATTTTTTCTAGGGACAGAAAACTATAGGTAGGGAGAGTGTCAGTTTCTTTCACTGTGATAATCCTTGTTTCTAGGGACAAAGAAGGAAAGTGAGGGAAATTCTCCTTGTGCTATAGTGTGCTTTAAAAAAACATTTTTTCTAGGGACAGAAAACTATAGGTAGGAAGAGTGTCAGTTTCTTTCACTGTGATAATCCTTGTTTCTAGGGACAGGGAAGGAAAGTGAGGGAAATTCTCCTTGTGCTATAGTGTGCTTTAAAAAAACATTTTTTCTAGGGACAGAAAACTATAGGTAGGAAGAGTGTCAGTTTCTTTCACTGTGATAATCCTTGTTTCTAGGGACAGGGAAGGACAGTGAGGGAAATTCTCCTTGTGCTATAGTGTGCTAAAGCATTCCTCATCAACCATCTTTGAAATCCTTGTTTTTTTGGACAGTCAGGGAAATTGTCGTTGTGCTATTCTGTGCAAAAGCAATCATCCTCAACCATATTTAGAAATCCTTAAGTAAAGGGACAGAGAAGGACACCTGAAGGTAGCCCTTATTGCTTTTTTCCCATCTCCCTGCAGGCCATCTATTAGAATGTCTGGAAGGCAAACAAGGAGAGGCAGACAGTCAGGAGGCAATAAAAGAGGGCAAGCAGGCTCTGTGTCTGGGGGCAACAGTGCTGGTCGTGGACGCGGTGCATTGTCATCAGCACATGGCCATGGGACACGCTTGTCCTTCTTTTCGGCAGCTGGACATGTTGAGCCACATCATGCCGAAGACTTGGTAGAGTGGATGACCAAGCCCTCCTCCTCCTCCTCATCCTCTCTCACCCAGGCTCAGGGTACTGGAAAAGCAGCTGCCAAAGCGTCCTCTTCCCTGGTATCAATGTCAGACTCATCATCAGTCACTCCTTCCCTAGACCCACCATGTCCTCCTCCTGAGGAGTCCCCCGAACTGTTTCAGCACAGTGTTGGGTACATGCTCCAGGAGGATGCCCAGCGTTTCGAAGGGTCTGATGATGAAACCCAGCTACAGGAAGGCAGTAGCGTGAGAGCAGACAGAGGGGATGCTCAAGAAGGACACCAATCTGGCAGTCATGTTCCAGCAGCTGCAGCATACTGCCAGATTGGCTCCAGTGATGAGGAGGGAGGGGATGATGAGGTCACTGACTCCACGTGGGTGCCTAATAGGAGAGAGGAGGAGGAGGAGGATGAGGAGGAGGCACATCTCCAACGAGGCAGGATGCCCTTTGGTGGCCAGCGTAAGGGCAGTACACCGACGGAATCACACCGCAGAGCTCCGCCTGTGCAGGGCGCTGCCTCTGCCCGTCATTCAAAAAGTTCTTTGGTGTGGGCCTTTTTTGAGGCTAGTGCATCAGATCGCACAGCTGCTGTTTGCAACATATGTCTCAAGCGTATATCGCGTGGCCAAAACATCAGCCGCTTGGGTACCACATGCCTGACCAGACATATGTTGACCTGCCATGCAGCTCGTTGGCAAGCCTACCTCAAAGACCCACACCAAAGAACAAAGCGGACCTCTCCTTGCACCGCATCAGCTGGGATCTCCAACCCCACTATAACTTCAGTCCTCTCTGAAACATGCACTGAGAGGAATGAAGGTGTAGAATTAGGTGTGTCACAGCCAAGTACTTGCGGCCACTCTGCTAGCAGTACACCGACGTCCGATTCTAGCAGGCAAATTTCCCTGCCCCAGCTGCTGGACCGTCGAAAGAAGTTCACTCCCAGCCATCCACATGCCCAGCGGTTGAATGCTAGCTTGGCTAAATTGCTAGCGCTTCAACTGCTGCCTTTTCAGTTGGTAGACTCGGCCCCCTTCCGTGAGTTTGTGCAATGTGCGGTTCCTCAGTGGCAGGTTCCCAAACGCCACTTTTTCTCACGGAAGGCTATTCCGGCTCTCTACCGGCATGTGGAAGGCAATGTCTTGGCCTCGCTGGACAGGGCGGTCAGCAGTAAGGTGCATATTACCGCTGACTCATGGTCCAGCAGGCATGGACAGGGACGTTACCTTTCTTTCACGGCCCATTGGGTCACTCTTTTGGCAGCTGGGAAGGATGCAGGACAAGGTGCAGTAGTGTTGGAGGTTGTTCCACCGCCACGCCTCCAAAATGCTACTACTGGTTGTGACACACCTCTCTCCTCCACCCCCTCCTCTTCTTCTTCCTCCATGGCCTCTTCCTGTGGTTTGTCCTCGGAACCAGCGGTGCTCCGTAGGCGTTCAAGGGGCTACGCAAGTACGCAGGCAAAAAGATGCCATGCCGTGCTTGCGCTGGTGTGTTTGGGGGACAGGAGCCACACTGGGGCAGAGGTCCTGTCTGCTCTGCAGGGCCAGGCCGAGAGGTGGTTGACGCCACGCCAGCTTAAGCCAGGAATGGTGGTTTGCGACAATGGCACCAACCTCCTCTCCGCCCTCCGACAGGGACAACTGACCCATGTGCCCTGTGTGGCTCACGTCCTTAACCTGGTGGTGCAGCGGTTCTTGGGCAGGTACCCGGGCTTACAGGATGTCCTGAGGCAGGCCAGGAAAGTCTGTGTGCATTTCCGCAGATCTTATAATGCCAGTGCTCGCCTGGCTGAGCTGCAAAAGGAGTTGAACCTGCCCAAGAACCGCCTTATATGTGACATGCCCACCAGGTGGAACTCAACGTTGGCCATGCTGCAGCGGCTGCACACGCAGCAGAGGGCCATCAATGAGTACCTGTGCGACTACGGCACCAGGACAGGGTCAGGGGAGCTTGGTTTTTTTTCTCCACACCAGTGGGGCATGATCAGGGATGCATGCACTGTCCTGGCACCATTTGAGGAGGCCACGAGGATGGTGAGCAGTGACAGTGCATGCATCAGTGACACTGTACCTCTTGTCCACCTGTTGGAGCACACGCTGCGTGGAATAATGGACAGGGCACTTGAGGCAGAACAGAGGCAGGAAGAGGAGGACTTCCTTGCCTCTCAAGGCCCCCTTTACCCAGACAGTGTTCCTTCTGTCCCACCCATCGCACAGGAAGAGGAGGAGGAGGAGGAGGAGGAGGATTGTGTCAGCATGGAGGTGGAGGCTGGCACTCAGCATCATCAGCAGCAGTCTTTTAGGGATGATTTACAGTCCCAAGAAACCAGTGGACTTGTACGTGGCTGGGAGGAGGTGGCTGCGGATCATGTCGTCCTTAGTGACCCAGAGGACTCCGGAGCGAATGCCTCAGCAAACCTACGCTGCATGGCCTCCCTGATCCTGCAAAGTCTGCGGAAGGATCCTCGTATTCTTCGGATCAAGGAGAGGGACCATTACTGGCTGGCCACTCTCCTTGATCCACGGTACAAGGGTAAGGTTGCGGACCTTATGTTACCGTCGCAGAGGGAGCAGAGGATGAGACAACTCCGGGAGGCCTTGCAGAAAGGTCTGTGCAACGCGTTCCCAGAGACTGGGAGGTTACAAACTCCTGGTCCTGGACAACGAGTTGCTGAGGCTTCGGCCAGTCAAAGAAGGAGCGGTGGGGAAGGTGGCCGTCTGACCGATGCGTTCAGACAATTCTTTAGTCCGCAGCCCCAAAGTATGATCGGTTCCAGCAACCATCGCCAGCGTCTGATAAACATGGTGCAGGAATATCTAGGGGCAAGGTCAGACTTGGACACCTTCCCCACCGAAAATCCTCTGGCTTACTGGGTCTTGAGGATGGATCACTGGCCAGAGCTTGCACAGTATGCAATTGAGCTACTGGCCTGTCCTGCATCCAGCGTTCTTTCGGAACGCACATTCAGTGCTGCTGGAGGATTTGTCACGGATCACAGGGTGCGCCTGTCCACCGACTCGGTTGATCGACTGACTTTCATCAAGATGAACCAGTCTTGGATCACCACCAGCTACCACACACCTGATGCTGATATAACAGACTAATTGATTTTAACATGTCACATCCCTTCAAGACTGATGCTGATGCTGAGTGCCTGTGCTGTTATGTTGACTGGCTATCCTCCTCCTCCGAGTCCTCAGTGATACGATTGATGATGATAGCTTGGAAGATCATTTTTGTTTATGGGTGCCGCCACCAGTGGCTAAGGCCCAATTTTTCAGCCCCTGTTTTACAGGGCGTGTAATTACAATTTTTTAGCAATAATTTGCCATAGGGCTCATTGCTGTGCTCCAAGTACAGTATCTGTGAGGGGTTGGAGTGTTGTGGCACCAGTGCCTAAGGCCCAATTTTTCAGCCCCTGTTTAACAGGGGCGTGTCATTACAATTTTTGAAGCAATACTTTGCAACAGGGCTCATTGCTGTGCTCCAAGTACAGTATCTGTGAGGGGTTGTAGTGTTGTGCCACCAGTGCCTAAGGCCCAATTTTTCAGCCCCTGTTCAAAAGGGGCATGTAATTACAATTCTTGATCTAATAATTCACAGCAGGGCCCATTGCTGCACCCACCAAGAGTAACTCTGAGGGCTTACAGTGTTGTGGCAACGCCACCACCACCACCACCACGAAAGGCCCAATTTTTCAGCCCCTGTTCAAAAGGGGCATGTAATTACAATTCTTGATCTAATAATTCACAGCAGGGCCCATTCCTGCACCCACCAAGAGTAACTCTGAGGGCTTACAGTGTTGTGGCAACACCACCACCACCACCACCACCACGAAAGGCCCAATTTTTCAGCCCCTGTTCAACAGGGGCATGCAATTACAATTCTTGATCTAATAATTCACAGCAGGGCCCATTGCTGCACCCACCAAGAGTAACTGTCAGGGCTTACAGTGTTGTGGCACCAGCACCACCATCAAAGGCCCAATTTTTACTACCACTGTTCAACAATTATATGTAATTAAAATTCCTGATATAATAGTTGACAGCAGGGCGTTCCAGCACCAACCAAGAGTAACTGTGAGTGCTTACAGTGTTGTGCCAACACCAACAACTAAGGGGCCTATTTCTGCAGAGTATATACGGCAGGTCCCTACTTTCAAACATCCAACTTACAAACGACTCCTACTTGCAAACGCAAGAAGACAACAGGAAGTGAGAGGAAATCTACCACTAGGAAGGAAAATTCTCTCCTGTAAGAATAAATATGGGAGAAAGGTGTCTCCTCTGTACTGATGCTTTATCAGCAATCCTTGTTTCAAGAAAAACACCACATTTCAAAAACAGTTGTCATTGGGACGGAAAGTGAGGTGAAATGTTCTGAACAGGGGCACAGACAGCAAAACAAATGTTACAGGGGTGATAACCCTTACCTATGTTTTCCAAAAAGTTTAAAAATAGATTTTTGGGCTGGAGCTACACTTTAACAATGTACCTGTTCAAAATTACAAACAGATTCTACATAAGAACAAACCTACAGTCCCTGTCTTGTATGCACCGCCTGTATACGGCTGTTCAGAGTATATAGGGCCTTTTTTATTCTATGTGCGGGGTTCCCCTTAACCACTTAACAACCACCTGCCGACAAATAACGTCGACAAGGTGGTTGCTTAACTCTGGGAGGACGTTATATAACGTCCTCCCAGAATCGCGCTCCCGCGCGCCCCCTGGGGCGCGCACACGGGAAACTCCGTGACCGCCGGGTCCAGAGGACCCGGCGGATCACGAATCGCGGTAAATCGCCGCTGATAGCGGCCGTTTACCACGTGATCGCTCCGTCAAATGACGGAGCAATCACTTGTAAACAGACCGGCGTCATTTGATGACGCCGGTTCCTCCCTCCCCTCTCTGTACCGATCGGTACAGTGTGAGAGGGGAGGGGGAGGGAGCGGATGGCAGCAGCAGCACTGTGGGCTGGATCTGTGACAATTGCAGTCACAGATCCAGCCATCCATCCATCCCTGCTCAGCCATCCCTGTGCTATACCCTGCCACCTCTCTGCAATACACCCTGCCAATACTCTGCAAAATACCCTGCCAATACCCTGGTGCAATACTCTGCAATACCCTGGTGCAATACTCTGCAATACCCTGGTGCAATACTCTGCAATACCCTGCTGCAATACTCTGCAATACCCTGCTGCAATACTCTGCAATACCCTGCTGCAATACTCTGCAATACCCTGGTGCAATACTCTGCAATACCCTGGTGCAATACTCTGCAATACCCTGGTGCAATACTCTGCAATACCCTGGTGCAATACTCTGCAATACCCTGCACAATACTCTGCAATACCCTGCAAAATACTCTGCAATACCCTGCAAAATACTCTGCAATACCCTGCGCAATACTCTGCAAAATACTCTGCAATACCCTGCACAATACTCTGCAATACCCTGCACAATACTCTGCAATACCCTGCACAATACTCTGCAATACCCGCCACAATACTCTGCAATACCCTCCACAATACTCTGCAATACCCTCCACAATACTCTGCAATACCCTCCACAATACCCTGTGCAATACCCTCCACAATACCCTGTGCAATACCCGTGCAATACCCTGCCATACACTGCAATACCCTGCCATACACCGCAATACCCTGCCATAGTCCGCAATACTCCGCAATGCCCTGCAATACTCCGCAATGCCCGGCAATACTCCGCAATGCCCGGCAATACTCTGCAATAACCACTTCCCGCCCTCCGGCCGTCATATGACGTCCTTGACTTTGTGCGGGGATATCTGAATGATGGGAGCAGCTACAGGCATCATTCAGATATTAGCTTTTTCAGCCGGCGATTCCCTACACCATAAGAACAATCATAGCGGCTGTTCCGCCGCTTGATCATTCTTACGGGAGGCGAGAGGGGATGTCCCCCCCCGCCGCCCTCCGGTGCTTCTACCGACTCACCGCTACGATCAAAGCCAGGATTGTTGTTTTTTTTTTTGTATTTTTTTCAGGCTTCCCAGCCTAGAGGTGAGATGTGGGGTCTTATTGACACCCCCCCCCCCATATCTCACTGTAAAGAGGACCTGTCATGCCATATTCCTATTACAAGGGATGTTTACGTTCCTTGTAATAGGTATAAAAGTGATCAAAAAAATGTTTAGGGCGGAAAAACATGTCAAACTAAAATAAATAAAGTAAAATGAAGAATACATTTTTTTTTTTTTTTAAAGCGCCCCTGTCCCCGTGAGCTCGCATACAGAAGCGAACGCATACGTAAGTCCCGCCCACATATGAAAACGGTTTTCAAACCACACATGTGAGGTATCTCTGCGAACGTTAGAGCGAGAGCAATCATTTTGGCCCTAGACCTCCTCTGTAACTCAAAACATGTAACCAGTAAAAATATTTAAAGCGTCGCCTATGGGGATTTTTTAAGTAGCGAAGTTTGGCGCCATTCCACGAGTGTGTGCAATTTTTAAGGGCGACATGTTAGGTATCTATTTACTCGGCGTAACTTCATCTTTCACATTATGCAAAAACATTGGGCTAACTTTACTGTTTTGTTTTTTTTTTAAGCACAAAACATTTTTTTTCCGTAAAAAACGCGTTAAAAAAATTGCTGCGCAAATATCGTGCGAGATAAAAAGTTGCAACAACCACCATTATATTCTCTAAGGTCTTTGCTAAAAAAACATATATAATGTTTTGGGGTTCTATGTAATTTTCTAGCAAACAAATGATGATTTTTACATGTAGGAGAGAAATGTCAGAATTGGCCTGGGTGCTCCAGAACGCCTGAAGGTGCTCCCTGCATGTTGGGCCTCTGTATGTGGCCACACTGTGTAAAAGTCTCACACATGTGGTATCGCCATACTCAAGAGTAATAGCAGAATGTGTTTTGGGGTGTAATTTGTGGAATGCATATGCTGTGTGTGAGAAATAACCTGCTAATATGACAATTTTGTGAAAAAAAAAAAAGAGAAAAAAAAATCTTGATTTTGCAAAGAATTGTGGGAAAAAATGACAACTTCAAAAAACTCACAATGCCTCTTTCTGAATACCTTGGAATGTCTTCTTTCCAAAAAGGGGTCATTTGGGGGGTATTTGTACTTTTCTGGCATGTTAGGGTCTCAAGAATTGAGATAGGCCGTCAGTACTTCAGGTGTGATCAATTTTCAGATATTGGCACCATAGCTTGTGGACTCTATAACTTTCACAAAGACCAAATAATATACACCAATTTGTACTTATTTTTACCAAAGATATGTAGCAGTATAAATTTTGGCCAAAATTTATGAAGAAAAAATAGTAATTTGCAAAATTTTATAACAGAAACGAAAAAAAAATCATTTTTTTACAAAATTTTCAGTCTTTTTTCTCTTATAGCGCAAAAAATAAAAAACCCAACAGTGATTAAATACCACCAAAAGAAAGCTCTATTTGTGTGAAAAAAAGGACAAAAATTTCATATGGGTACAGTGTTGTATGACTGAGTAATTGTCATTCAAAATGTGAGAGCACCGAAAGCTGAAAATTGGTCTGGTTATTAAGGGGGTTTAAGTGCCCAGTGGTCAAGTGGTTAATATCCATACAAGACCCAAAGGGGCTGGTAATGGGCTGGGGTCATGGGGTAGCTATGCCATTTTTCTTAAAGATTTTCATCCATATTACCGGGACCAGACATTACATTAAAGCCGCAAGCAGTTTTAAATGGCTTTTTTTTCCTTTAGAAGTGTCATTTTGTGCAGGGACAGTTCTAAACACGGGAAACACGTGGCACTTCACAGGCATACTTTAGACACCCCCCAGGTACGATATTTAAAGGAATATTTGACCTTTTTTTTTCACTTTATGCATCATTAAAATGACTGCTCCCGAAAAACGACCGTTTTTAAAACTTCTTTTTGCATTGATACATGTCCCCTGGTGCACAACCCGGGTTCCCAAACCCTTTTTAGGACAATAACATGCATAATAGTTGTTATAATTAGCACTTTAGAATTCGAACGTTCGCATCCATTGTATTTAATAGGGTTCTAATGTTCGTACGAACTTTCGGTCCGTTTGCGGGTTCTGGTGCGAACCGAACCCGGGGGTGTTCGGCTCATCACTACTGTTGAGGCCTTCTGGTCTTTTGTTGGGAATGCTTGAGCATATCTGGTAAAGTGATCTGTTATCACCAAGACATTCCCTTGACCACTCAGATCAGGCTCCAGGCAAAGGAAGTCAATGCACACCAGTTCCATAGGTCCCTGACTTTGCAGATGGCCCATTGGGGCTGCTTGACATGGCAAGGTCTTCCTTTGAATGCATCGGACACAGGAATGGCAATATCCTTCCACTTCAGCCCGCATGCAGGGCCAATAGAACCTATCCCGTACAAGGTGAAAAGTCCGTTCGGACCCTAGGTGACCATGGTTGTCATGGAGGGCAGCTAGGGCCGCTTCTCGATATTTGGCTGGTAGAAACAGCTGCCACTTCTCTTCTGAGTCGTCAGAGGGGCCCCTTCGGTAGACCACCCCTTGACGTATGTGTAGCCGATCCCACTCCCTGCGCAACAATCGGGCTTCTCTTGGGGAGTCTGTTTCAAGCATCTCGGGACGCTGGCTTTCCAGGGCCTTTATCAGGAGTTTCCCTAAAGAGTCTTCTTCTTGCTCCTTTCTCAAATCCCTTTTTGTCAGCTTGGGCAAGCCCTCCCCTTCGACTTGGGTCACACTGCAATAGCACTTCGGTACTCCAACAGCTGAGACCCCAATTTCTTCGGCTCTTGACCCACCTCTGGCTTGAAGTTCTGTCCCCTGATATAGGGCTCGCACTCCCTCTGGGTCTAGTTGGGCCCATTCTTCGGTAGGGTCGGTGGGGGCATGAGACCTCCTGGACAGGGCATCTGCATCCCTATTTCCCACTCCGGGTCGGTACTTCAAGCTGAAGGTCAAGCTTGAAAGGGCAGCCAACCACCGGTGTCCCGTTGCATCCAACTTGGCAGTGGTCAGAAGGTAGGTGAGCGGGTTATTATCTGTCTTCACCACAAACTCCGCCCCATATAGGTAGTCTCTCAGTTTGTCTACCACTGCCCATTTCAAGGCCAGGAATTCAAGCTTGTGGGTGGGGTAATTCTTCTCAGCAGGTATCAGACTCCTGCTCACATATGCGACGGGTCTTAGGTAACCATCATGTTCCTGGTACAGCACCCCACCCAGCCCATCTCGGCTGGCATCTACATGCAGTTCATAAGGCTTCTTTGGATCAGCATAGGCCAGGACTGGTGCAGTGGTAAGACTCTTCTTTAACATCTGGAAGGCTTCCTCGCACTCCCCTGTCCACTGGTCTTGAATCGACTCTTTGGGCCTTCGGGGTCCCATGGTGAGTTTCACTGGTTTGACCAGCTCTGGAACATCATCTTCCCCTTCGTTTCTGAGTAACTCGTTCAGGGGTCTGGCAATCTTGGCGAATCCTTCTACAAATCTTCTGTAGTAAGAACAGAACCCCAGGAATGACCGAAGCTCAGTCACGTTGGTAGGTCTCGGCCAAGAGGTGACGGCATCCAGCTTCTCTGGGTCCGTGGCCACCCCTTTTCTGCAGAAACGATATGGCCCAGGTAATGGACTGAGGACTGGTAAAATTGACACTTCTCTGGGGAGAGTTTCAGGCCCTCTTCACTGAGCCTCTTCAGGACCTTCTCCAGTCTCTCTTCATGCTCTTCTAGGGTTCTCCCGAACACGATGACGTCGTCCAAATATACCAGTACCTCTATTAGATTCATGTCCCTGACGGTTCTCTCCATTAGCCTTTGGAAAGTGGTGGGGGCTCCTGATAACCCTTGAGGCATACGGTTGAACTCAAAGAACCCCACAGGGGTGATGAAGGCTGTCTTCTCCCGATCCTCAGGGTGCATGGGGATTTGGTAATATCCACTTTTTAGATCCATTACACTGAACCACTTGGCCCCTGACAGACTCTGCAGGGCGTCTTCAATTCGGGGAGTGGTGTATTGATCTGGGATGGTCCTTCTGTTTAGTGTTCTGTAGTCGATACACAGTCTCAGTGACCCGTTCTTCTTTCGGACTACCACTATTGGAGAAGCGTAAGGGCTCCTGGATTCTCGAATAATCCCCGTCCTCTTCAGCTCAGCCAACTGTTCCCGCAAGTCTTCTAAGTCACCCAGTGGGACCCGTCAAACTCTCTCTCTAAAGGGCTTATCTTCTTGTAAGCGTATCTTGTGAGTGGCACTCCTTGCGCACCCCACATCAAACTCATCTTTAGAGAAGATCTTTTCCCACCTTGCAAGTTGAGCTTTGGCCCTTTTTCTCCATTCTGGTGGGAGGGCCGTGTCTTCAGAACAGAGCTTCTCTATGGTGACTTCACCCCTTTCTTCTTTCTTCAATTCACACGGGGCAATGGGGGTGGCTGGATTCATCTGGCCCAACAGCATTCTGGCCGGCACCTTCACTGGTGTATTAGCAGTGTTCCTTATACTCACTGAAACCCTCCCATGGCTTTTCTGTAGGGCCTTCAATGGGATCACTTCGGGGATTACTTCAATCCCTTTCTGTCTTTCCTGTGGGCCTGGTTCGAAGACAATGAAGGGGCCTGGCTGTTTCCATGTGAGCTTGACAGAAGCCCTCAGGCAAGTCACCTCTCCCGGTTGTAATACCTTCTCCGTCTTGTCTAGCTTCCAAATCTTGCCAACTCCCTCAGCCGGGGCCTTCTGCTCCAGTACCAGGCGCTGGTAGGCTTGCCTTAACATGGGGTGGACTCTTGTGGTCGGGGCTTCTTCCTGTTGGGCCAACGGTGTCAGCAGTCGCCTGACTAGATCAGTGTTGGTCCCTATGATGAGTGAGCTCTTGCTGGCCCCTGGTGGGCGAGGGCACACTACTGCCAGAGTATCGAAGGTCTCTGTCTCCCCAGCCACTGAGGGATCAAAAGTCAACTTGATTGGCAGGTAACCGTCATAGGGAAAGCTCTGAGTTCCAATACCCCATATTTCCAGTTCCTCTAATTTCTGTAGGGGCAGATGTTTAAGATGTTTATCATAGAAATCCCTATACAGAAGAGTCACTTGAGCCCCAGTGTCAAGAAGAGCCTTGGTGTAGATCCCTTCTACTTGTATGGAGACTACTGGAGAAGGCCCCACTAACTTGGCAGGGAACTCCTTCAACACAGACTTCTTGCTGGGTTCAGTTACCTGTACCCTCACTTCTTTTTTTCTTGAGTTTCCGGTGGGTCTCAGTCCCTTCTGGGTCTGGTGTGCACTGGCCTTCTGTTCAACAGCAGCCTGAGTTGTGGGACGGGGCCTAATTGGCAGAGGTTTAGGTCACTGACTCTGATGTTTTGGATCATTGGACTTCTTGAAGGAGTTTGTGGAAACTGGTGGGCGCCCGGCTGACTCCTTCACCGGGGCCCTCTGAAGTTTTCCGCCGGCTTGTGATATCTGGATGCAACTTCATCTGGGCTGGGACACACTGCTCTAACATGCCCGATTCCCCCACAATTGAAGCATGTTATCAATCTCTTAGGCTTCTGTACTAGTTCCATATTGGAGCTAGGAGGTTTTTTTGGTTCCTCTGACGTGTTCTTGTTGTGTGGCACAGAGGCCTGGCTAGTCAGCATGGACACCATTTCTACTAGTTGTGACACCTGGGTCTTTAGGAGTTCAACTTCTGAATCACCTTCTTCTGCACTTAACATTCTGACTCGGGCAGTTGGTTCGGTGTGTTGACTCCTCCTTTTGTCTTCCAACATGGCCTCCTCCTCCCTGACTATCCGGATCAAGTCGGGGTATTCCAGGCTGCTCCCGTCCCGCCGGGTGCGTAGCAATAATGCGATGGGGTCCAAGGGTTGAGCTCCCCTCAACACCTGCTGGGCACGGGCCTCATCCACTTTTCTTGGATCGATCCCTTTCTTCAGTAGGATCCGATGCAGGATCTTATCCAGGCGTCCTATGAATTCTGACAGCTTCTCTCCCTCTTTTTGGTAGCAATGCCCCAGCTGGTAAGTGAGTTCAGTGACGTTTTCCGTCCCGCCAAACACATTCTGCAGAATATCCAGATAATCCTGTGCATTGCAGTCCTTCTTGCTTAACTTGAGGTTACGTATGGCCTCCAGAGCAGGCCCCTTTAAGCTTTCCACAATCCGTTGTTTTTTTTGTTGTTCTGGCACCTCCCATTCTTCTAGGGCCTGAGTGGCGCCATCTAGCCACTCTTCAAATCCATCTTCCACTGAAGGTACAGGTTTCTTCCCAGAAAAGGTCCTGAGTTTCCTGTATCCTGACATCAGGTAGTCTGGAGGGTCCTTTTTACACTTGGTCACAATCTCCCCCAGGACAGCGCACAATTCTGAGCTAAGGGTGGTCAATGGTGGTGAACCGGGACCCTTTTGTTGGGCGCTCCCTCCTGTGCTGGGGCCTCCTGAAGTAGTGGATGTGGGGCCATCTTTATTCTCTTCTGGGTGTATCAGGAGGAGTTCTACTTGGTTTGTAGTTTTTATGCTGGCACCCTTGAAGTAGTCAGAGATTCTGTTCCTCCACTCACATAATGCATAGGTGTGGGGATTTACAGTATCTGTCTTTATGTCAATCACCCATGGCTTCCTGTCCGTGGACAATGCTCTCAAGACTGGAGTTAGCTGCTCCTCTACCCAGGCCTCTCTCTGGATTTCAACCACCAGGCCATTTCCGGGTAAGATGCCTTCATCCCTGCACCACCGGGCTACGGCAGCAGGGTCCATTTCTGTGCTGTAAGGGTTCTGTCTAGGTGGAAAGTTGATTGCAGAACCGTAGAATATTCCGGACGAGCCCCCACATGTAGCACTACCCCCGTAGGAGCTGCTGTTTGTTTGATTTGGGTCTACGTCCTGCCTATCAACCCCTGGAAGTGGCTCAAACCTTCCCTTAGCACAACTGATATGAATAAGGAGTGTGAGACCTATTGAGTATTAGGAGACACAATCCTGCATACATCACACAATAACCTGTAAATGTTATTACCTTTGCTGGTCACTAGTCCTTCTAAGTGACAGAGATACTTCACACAAGTTATATGCTTAATCAAAGGTACCTTTACTCAGTATAAAAGGGAAGGGTAAAGAATCACATTAATACACACAGTTGACTCTGCATGCGCATTGCAGAGTCAATAAACCAATAAGGATAGGTATCACTGAGATTAGGTAATAACAGGAAATAACATCAGCTATATATATGTACATGTATCTATATGTGTCTCTGCACGGCTAACTGGTTGCTCGCGAGCTCCCCTTTATTGCAATACCTTGCACGTGTTCATTCCCTATAATAGGTAAGCAAGGCCTATCTGCGTCCCACTCAAAGTTCCTTTCTCCAATGAAGTCTTCGCTAGCCACCGTCGGTGCACAAGTTAAATTGTAATCCACAGGGTTTCAACAAGATGCTGTAATTATCCGCAATATACCTGAGTACTCGTGTGCCTGCCACCCACTAATGACGGATGCACCAATCTCCGATCACATAGTCTCCAGTGAGATACACTAGGCCGCAAGCTGTGGCGTGATAGGTGAAGTGTGGCTGGCACTAACTAAATCACTTTCCTCTAAGGTAGTAGTCAATTCTGGGCAGGTGCCCTTCTCACCAAACAGGCCCGACTTTCAGATAGTCTCCTCTGGCTTGTCCCGGTCACTCGATCTCCACGCTTCTGCTTCAGCTGCAGTCTCCGGACTCCGTCACTAACAGCATATGGTGATGGACGACTCCGGTCTCTGCTGGGCAATCACAGGACGCTGTGGACGATCCTCTGCTGGAAATCACTCAGGCACTCCCGTAATTTAGGCCCAGGCTTCTGGCCTAATCCTTAGGAAGCAGGCCTCCGTGCCAACTTCCTGCTTGATTGAGAGCTGGATCCAGAGAGAGAGACGCTGGCCCCTCCCCTGGTTTAAGTAGTCTGCCCAGAATGCTTTGCGGTGTTGCAATGCACCCTGGGTAATGTAGTCTGTCTTTTACTAAAAGCAACAAAGTCTTTTCTCCTAGCTGATATCTGTCCCAAAGTGCATTAGTTGCATTGTAACACTTATACCACCGGAGGGAGCCGGATTCCTTCTTTCATATGGACATCCTGCTACATATATATATATTTTTGATATCAATCTTGCCTCTATAAGACTCTCTGCCCTTCAAAGTCCCACAGAGGACTCTATCCATTTTTGCATGCAAATCAGGGATGTTGGCGGACCGTCTTTCTTCAATCTAGTCTTTGTTACGACTATACATTATAGCAGACATCTTCTGCACATTATTTTCACACAATTAGACAGAAATAAATGTTCTCAACTGTCATCGGGCAGTAGACAAATAAGTTAAAAATATGGTTCATAGACATTAAAGATATGTAAGGGTCTCATAAACAGAAATCTAAGGTGGCCATTTAAGGCCAGATCACTTGTTAATCTTGACTAGAGTTGAGCGGGTAGCTGGATATTCGGGTCCGGCGGGTTCGGCCGAACTTCGGAAAAAAGTTCGGATTCGGGACCGAACTTTAACCCGAACCCGGACCCGGACCCGGACCCCATTGAAGTCAATGGGGACCCGGACTTCTGACGACTAAAAAGGCTCTAAAAAAGTAATGGAAAGGGCTAGAGGGCTGCAAATGGCAGAAAAATGTTGTTAAGAACATGGCAAGTGCTCTGCAAACAAATGTGGATAGTAAATAACTTAAAAGAACATAAAAAAATTAAAAAATAAAAAAATATGCTGGAGGCCCCCTTTTCAGCAGAAGAGGTACAGGAAGTCATTAAGAACCTCAGAAACTCAACGGCACGATGCCACACATATGGTGGGAATGCCCCAGAATACGCCCTTTCTGGAATAAATTATTTAATTTAATGGATAAGCTAGTGGGAAAATAAAATACTTTGAAATAAAAATGTAGCGGGGTGCTAAATTTAAGGAAAGTGTTTGAGTGGTAAATAGGCTCAAATACCCTAATTCTGTAGGATTCATGGACCATTTTGTCCTCGGGGACAGTATTGGTGTGCAGTTCCCTGCGGCCTACAGGTGGCGCCTTTTGTGTCCCCTCTTGGCAGTAGTACAGCGGGGCAGGGAACCTGCTGTGCATGCCGGGAGAGCATATAAAAGGGGCAGACCTTTGGCCTGGGGGCTGATGTCCAGTGGGGTCCGCGCCCAGGTGCCTTCGGCCTGGGTGCATGTGTTCCTGTTCCATCTCGGGCACCTTTAGCCCGGGGTGAGGTACTATCCTGGAGTTCTTGCTGCCCTGGGTATGGAGGCCTAGGGGCGGGAGTAAAGCCTGGAGTCCAGAGCCGCCTCGTGTAGGGGACCCTGTTCCAGGGAAGGGAGGATCATTCTGATGGACCGATGCGGGAGTCACGGTGAAGGAATGGTCTGTTGACTCCCTGGAGAGATGTCTTCCCCTTGATATGGGCTAGGTTCGTAGAAGGAGAAGCTCAAGGTCACCTTGACTGTATCAGAGGCCTTATTCAACCGGCCCGTGGCAGGGGCCTTATACACCCTGGTCTGTGGCTGAGACCAAAGTTCTCCAGGCCCGTGGCAGGGGCCTTGTACCCCCGGTCTGTGGCAGAGACCAACCTCAATGTCTGTGGCAGAGACCGTGCGCCAAAAACTGTTTGAGAAACCTAAGCAGTGAAGTGAATGTGCTACGTTTGTGCCTGGACCTCCTCCACACCTTAAGCTGTCCTGTTTCTTTGCTCCAACCTTTTCTATCTGAGTACAGTTTATTTTGCCATGAGAGAATAAGAGTTGGAGTTTCAGCTGGTGTGGACATTGACTTTACTGGCAATTAAAGGACTTGCCTCTACCTACAGTAGAGGTGAGAATCATCCTCTGGAGGAGTTTTGACTCCGGCTGTGGACACGGCCCGTCAAGTACACCGCTCAACCTCTTTATATAGGAGGATACGGGCTGGTAGTGCGGTGTGCCTTTCTCCCTCCTGCGAAGAGCCAACAACATAAAGGCAGGTAAGGGGGAAAGGATCTGTGCGCTACAAAAAAATAAAATAAAAATTTTAATCTTGGCCTAGCAGGACGAGGTCCATATGGAGTAGGAGGTTGAGGTGGCGGTGGATGTGGCTGTGTAGGTGGAAGCGGCGGTGGAGGAGGACGAGGTAGCCAACACTGGTTCAAAAATACAACAATGGCTGGGTAAGGCCGGTGATGTGTCGAATTCTGTCCCCTGTCGAATAGTGTCCGCCCTGTACTGCGCTTGCTGAGTATGTAGGACAAGGGGATTTCAAAAATCTCCCAAGACTAACGGCGCCTGCGTGTTGAGTTCAGGTGAAGGCCACACCATCCGTGGTTCAAGCCGAGCCAAGCAAGGCCACGATCGAAGCGAGCCCGTGAGGGGCCCTGTTACTATGTGCTACCGTATGTCCTCTTGGATGGTGGGGCTTGAACCTGCACTCACAGCGCAGGCGCCGTTCATCTTCGGAGATTTTGTGAATCTCCTTGTCCTCTGTACTGCGCAAGCGCTGCGCCTGCGCAGTACGGGCCGGGCACAATCCGATGGCCGGACAGTTTTTGTCACAACACCGGTATACATGTCTATTCTGCACAAGGTACGGACAAGTCCTGTGGGATCCATGCCTGGTTCATTTTAATGAACGTGAGCTTGTCCACATTGGCTCTGGACAGGCGGCTGCGCTTGTCTGTGATAACGCCCCCTGCCGTGCTAAATACACTGTGACAGCAGGAAGGTAAAGTCACCTGGTTGCATCCAGGGGGGTAGATATATTTCTCCCAGATTCAGGCTTTATGCTGACTTATACAACTAGGGTGGAGAGTTGTATAAGCCCAGCTGAGGCTAGTAGGCTCATGGATGACTCATACCTCTAGGGAGAGTGTGGGGCGTCGTACAGACAGGGAGTTGATGAGGCCAGCTGAAACTTGTCAGCTCATTTAGGCCTCTATAAGAAACTCCCAGCTTCATAGATGTTAGCTCATGCCTGGAACCAGACCTGTGTGGACTGTCTAGGGAGAGTGAACCCCTGTGCGGTGAGGCAAAGCCTGTGTGGCTATTTGTTTGGACTTTTACTAAACCAGGGACTTAGGGACTAGGACAGCACCAGGCTGATCCCAGTTGTTAGTTTAGGAAACCTGCATGTTTAGTCAGAGGTCAAACTGACCAGGATTTATTTTGTTTATGTTTCTTTTTGGCTTTGCTGTGTTTTTGTCACTGTACATAGAGAAATAAACCGCACCTTTTGATTTTGAAAACCACAACCTCCGTCTGCTGGCCCTGTTTTTGTGTGGGGAGCCCAACCAGGGGGTCACACACACCCGCTACCGAGTTAACCCCCTCACAGTTGGTGGAGAACCAGTGGCAGTTTTTTTTAAGCCAGCATGGAGGAGATACTGAAACAGCTGGCTCTAGCAAATGCCAATCAACAGCAGACAAATGCAGGTTTGCAAAGGAGCCTTGCAGCCCAGCAGCAAGCTCATCAACAAGCCCAGCAGCAATCTGAGGCCCGCTTCATAGACCTGTTACAGAAGCAAGAGCAGAGACTACAACAAATGGAAGCAGTAATGCAGCAACGTCCGCAGACCAGTGAGGAAAGCCGTCCCACTAATACCGCGTCCTTTGGGGTGAGTCGTTTATTGACAAAAATGACTGGAGAGGATGATCCAGAGGTATTTTTGACCACATTTGAAAGGACTGCTGAAAGAGAAAAGTGGCCTGAGGAGCAGTGGGCTGGACTGGTGGCTCCTCTGTTAACTGGTGAATCGCAGAAGGCTTACTATGACCTAGAGCCTGACCAAGCAAAAGACTATGTGATGCTAAAAGCTGAAATATTGGCAAGGCTGGGTGTCACCCTGGCTGTCCGGGCTCAGCGTGTGCATAACTGGACTTTCCAGCTTGGAAAACCCCCCAGGTCTCAAATGTATGATCTCATTCACCTGAGCAGGAAGTGGCTACAGCCAGAGACTTTGTCCGCACCAGAGATTGTGGAACGTGTTGTAATGGATCGGTTTTTGAGAGCTCTTCCTACTGCCATCCAAAAGTGGGTAAGCCATGGAGACCCAGAGACGGCCGGTGGTCTTGTGGATCGTGTAGAGAAATACTTGGCTACAGAGAACCTGACGGCCTCTTCCAGAGACACTCGGACTTTCCACCCTAAGACCAGACCATCCCCAGGGGCGGATAAGAGGATTCCAAGGGGTGAGGGTGGAGAGAGTGAGAGGGTGGGAGCTCTACCCCAAGTTTGGCGAGAACAGCCTGGGAAATCAGCGGCTCAAGAGGCCGCAAGAAGGATCGTTTGCTACCGCTGCCGGCAAGCGGGACATATTGCAGCCAATTGCCCGGTTGTGGAGGAACCCATGCAGTGTGACTTTCTGACGGGCAGACGTCAGTCGCTGTGTGCGACAGTCGCATGCACTGCCATTCGAGGAACTGAGAAACATTTATGCAAAATGTGTATTAATGTTGAAGAAAGTGGTGGATAGAGATGGAAAGGATTGGGACTGTCTACTTCCTTATTTGATGTTTGCTATTAGGGAGGTGCCCCAATCCTCTACGGGATTCTCCCCCTTTGAGTTACTGTATGGGAGACACCCAAGAGGGCTGTTGGATATTGCCAAGGAAACTTGGGAAAGTGAGAGTTCTCCCCACAGGAGTGTGATTGAGCATGTCGCCCTGATGCAAGATCGAATTGCACAGGTAATGCCCATCGTGAAGGAACATTTGGCCCAAGCGCAGTTGGCACAGCAGAGAGTGTACAACCGTGGAGCAAAGACCCGTACCTTTTCCCCGGGGGATAGGATATTGGTACTTGTCCCTACGGTTGAAAGTAAATTCCTTGCCAAATGGCAAGGCCCCTACGAGATAATGGAAAAAGTGAGCGAAGTGAATTACAAGGTCAGACAACCAGGAAGGCGAAAGCCCGAACAGATATATCACGTTAATCTGTTGAAAGCCTGGAGGGATAGAGAGTCCCTAGTCGCAGAAACTTGGTCACCAGCTCAAACTGGTTGCGTGATTCCGGAGGTTGGAATAGCAGCCACCTTGTCACAACCCCAACAACAGGAGGTTAAGGAGTTTGTGCTTCGCAACAAGGAGGTGTTCTCTGAGCTGCCGGGACAAACATCTGGGGTAGAGCATGATATTATTACCCCGCCCGGTGAAAGGGTGAAGTTAAAACCCTATCGGATCCCAGAGGCCCGACGGGAGGCAATACGGGAGGAAGTACAGAAAATGCTGAACTTAGGGGTGATAGAGGAGTCCCAAAGTGATTGGTCTAGTCCCATTGTGTTGGTGCCTAAACCGGATGGGAGCTGGCGATTTTGTAACGATTTTCGTCAGTTGAACAAAGTTACAAAATTTGACACCTACCCCATGCCACGTATAGATGAGTTGATCGACCGGCTGGGAACAGCCCGATACATGACGACTCTTGACCTCACAAAAGGGTATTGGCAAATTCCCCTGGCCAAGTCGGCCAAAGAGAAAAACGCATTTGTAACCCCAGACGGGGCGTTCCAATATAAGAGAATGCCGTTCGGGTTACAGAATGCGCCGGCCACATTCCAGCGGAAAATGGACCAGATACTGAGGCCCCATCGGAAGTATGCTGCGGCTTACCTGGATGACGTAATTGTCCATAGCACAGATTGGGCCTCACATCTGCCAAAAGTGCAAGCAGTCCTAGACTCTATCCGGGAAGCGGGGTTTACGGCTAACCCCAAGAAGTGTACCATTGGGCAGGAGGAGGCCAAATATCTTGGGTACACCATTGGCAGGGGAGTGATAAAACCCCAACTCAACAAAGTCGAGGCCATCCAGAGTTGGCCACGTCCCAACAGCAAGAAGCAGGTACGGGCCTTTCTGGGAATCGCGGGTTATTATCGGCGCTTCATTCCCCACTTTGCTTCTAAGGCTGTGCCCCTAACCAACCTGACGAAAGGGAAAGGGTCGGTCATGATTAAATGGACCCCCGAGGCTGAGGCAGCATTCCAATTCTTGAAACAAGCCTTATGTAGCCAGCCAGTGTTGTACTCACCCGACTTCTCTAAAGACTTTGTCGTACAAAGTGATGCGTCAGATGTGGGGTTAGGAGCAGTATTGTCCCAGGTCTGGAACGGGGAAGAGCACCCAGTCATTTACCTCAGCAGGAAGTTGAAGTCCCATGAGGTAAATTACGCCACGGTTGAAAAGGAGTGTTTAGCGGTGAAGTGGGCTCTAGATTCCCTTCGGTACTATCTGCTAGGTAGGCACTTTGACATGGTTACGGATCACGCTCCGTTAAAGTGGATGGCTCAAAACAAGGAGACAAATAGAAGAGTGAATAGGTGGTTCCTGGCCCTACAGGAATTCAACTTCACAGTAAAGCATCGCCCTGGCGTTCAAATGGGGAATGTGGATGCTTTGTCTCGAGTACATGAATGCCTGATTGCTGGTGTTCCAACCCCAAGGTTAAAACAAGAGGGGGGGTATGTGACAGCAGGAAGGTAAAGTCACCTGGTTGCATCCAGGGGGGTAGATATATTTCTCCCAGATTCAGGCTTTATGCTGACTTATACAACTAGGGTGGAGAGTTGTATAAGCCCAGCTGAGGCTAGTAGGCTCATGGATGACTCATACCTCTAGGGAGAGTGTGGGGCGTCGTACAGACAGGGAGTTGATGAGGCCAGCTGAAACTTGTCAGCTCATTTAGGCCTCTATAAGAAACTCCCAGCTTCATAGATGTTAGCTCATGCCTGGAACCAGACCTGTGTGGACTGTCTAGGGAGAGTGAACCCCTGTGCGGTGAGGCAAAGCCTGTGTGGCTATTTGTTTGGACTTTTACTAAACCAGGGACTTAGGGACTAGGACAGCACCAGGCTGATCCCAGTTGTTAGTTTAGGAAACCTGCATGTTTAGTCAGAGGTCAAACTGACCAGGATTTATTTTGTTTATGTTTCTTTTTGGCTTTGCTGTGTTTTTGTCACTGTACATAGAGAAATAAACCGCACCTTTTGATTTTGAAAACCACAACCTCCGTCTGCTGGCCCTGTTTTTGTGTGGGGAGCCCAACCAGGGGGTCACACACACCCGCTACCGAGTTAACCCCCTCACAACACGTTCAGATAATACACTGGCTGCAGGGCAGGCCAGCACCTCCAAGGCATAAACGGCAAGCTCAGGCCATGTGCCCAATTTGGAGACCCAGAAGTTAAAGGGGGCAGACCCGTCATCCAGTACGTGTAGGCCTGTGGACACATACTGCTCAACCATGTTGGTGAAATGCTGCCTCCTGCTAAGACGTTCCATCTCAGCTGGTGGTGCTGGTTGTTGTGGCGTGCTGACAAAGCTTTTCCACATTTCGGCCATGCTAACCCTGCCTTCTGAGGTGCTGCCGGTGCCCCGGCTGCGTTGGCGACCTCTTCCTCCTCCTCTGCCTTCGCCTTGTGCTTCCACCGTACGCCCGCTGTCAGGTGGGAATGCCACCAGCAGCGCGTCTACCAGCGTGCGCTTGTACTCGCGCATCTTACGATCCCGCTCCAGTGAGGGAATTAAGGACGTTACGTTGTCCTTGTAACGGGGATCCAGCAGGGTGGCCACCCAGTAATCAGCACCAGTTAAAATGTGGGCAACTCGGCTGTCGTTGCGGAAACACTGCAGCATGTAATCGCTCATGTGTGCCAGGCTGCCCAGAGGCAAAGAAAAGCTGTCCTCTGTGGGAGGTGTATCGTCTGTGTCCTCTGTATCCCCCCAGCCACGCACCAGTAATGGCCACGAGCTGGTCTGAGTGCCACCCTGCTGTGAACATGGCTCCTCCTCCTCCTCCTCCATCTCCTCCTCCACCTCGTCATCCTCCAGAACTGTGCCCTTTCTGCCGGACAATTGTGTACCTGGCGTTTGTTGGTGCAGGAACCCACCCTCGTAGCCACTTGTGAAAGACTGCCCTGAAAGCCTTTGAAATGATCCCGCTTCCTCCTCCTCCTCCTCATCCTCCTGTGCCACATCCTCTTCCATCATCGCACGAAGCGTTTTTTCAAGGAGGCATAGAACTGGGATAGTAACGCTGAGAACGGCGTCATTGGCACTGGCCATGTTGGTGGAGTACTCGAAACAGCGCAACAAGGCACACAGGTCTCGCATGGAGGCCCAGTTATTGGTGGTGAAGTGGTGCTGTTCCGCAGAGCGACTCACGCGTGATTGCTGCAGCTGAAACCCCACTATTGCCTGCTGCTGCTCGCACAGTCTGGCCAGCATGTGCAAGGTGGAGTTCCACCTTGTGGGCACGTCACATATGAGGCGGTGAGCGGGAAGGCCGAAGTTACGCTGCAGCGCTGACAGGCGAGCAGCAGCAGGGTGAGAACGCCGAAAGTGCGCACGGACAGCCCGCACTTTCTGCAGCAGCTCTGGCATATTGGAGTAATTTTTAAGGAACCTCTGGACCACCAAGTTCAGCACATGCGCCAGGCAAGGGATGTGCGTCAAACCGGCTAGACCCAGAGCTGCTACGAGATTTCGCCCATTATCGCACACCACCAGGCCGGGCTTGAGTCTAACTGACAGCAACCACTCATCGGTCTGTTGTTCCATGTCCCTCCACAACTCCTGCGCGGTGTGGGGATTTTCCCCCAAACAGGAAAGTTTTAAAACTGCCTGCTGTCGTTTACCCCTGGCTGTGCTGAAGTTGGTGGTGAAGGTGTTACGCTGAATGGATGAGGAGGCGGTAGAGGATGAGGAAGCGGAGAAGGAGGAGTTAGCAACAGGAGGCAAACTGAAGCGCCCTGCAATCCTCGGTGGTGGAAGGACATGCGCCAAACCGCTATCTGCCTCAGGCCCAGCCGCCACTGCATTTACCCAGTGTGCTGTTAGGGAGATATAACGTCCCTGACCGTGCTTACTGGTCCACGCATCCGTAGTTAGGTGGACCTTGCCACAGATGGCGTTGCGCAGTGCACACCTGATTTTGTCCCCCACCTGGTTGTGCAGGGAAGGGATGGCTCGCCTGGAAAAGTAGTGGCGGCTGGGCACGACGTACTGCAGGACAGCCAATGCCATCAGGCTTTTAAACTCTGCGTCTCCACCAGACGGAATGACAGCATTTCAAAGGCCAGGAATTTTGAAATGCTGGCATTCAGGGCCAGGGATGGCGGGTGGCTAGGGGGGTACTTCCTCTTCCGCTCCAATGTTTGGGAGATAGAGAGCTGAACGCTTCCATGGGACATTGTGGAGATGGTTGGTGACCCAGGTGGTAGTGTTGCTGGCAGATCCTCTGTTTGCGGGGTGACAGGTGCCACTGTCACTACAGAGGTGGATGAAGAGGCCGAGACTGCAGCAGAAGAGGAAGCAGGAGGAGCCAGAGACCTTTCTTGGTTTTTGAGGTGTCTACTCCACTGCAGCTCGTGCTTTGCACTTAGATGCCTGGTCATGCAGCTTGTGCTCAGGTTGAGAACGTTTATGCCTCGCTTCAGGCTCTGATTGCACAGCGTGCAAACCACTCGTGTCTTGTCATCAACACACTGTGTGAAGAACTGCCACGCTAGGGAAGTCCTTGGACCTGGCTTTGGTGTGCTCGGTCCCTTGCTGCGTTGGGCAGTAGCAGATGTACTGTCTAGGGGACGAATGCTCCGTTTTTGCACCCTGCTCCCTCTTCTGCTGTGCTGGTGGCTCTGTGCGACCACCGCCTCTTCCTCCGAACTACACTGGTCACCTGCATAACGTTGATTCCATGTGGGGTCGAGGACCTCATCGTCCTCCACATCATCTTCCACCCAGTCTTCACCCCTGCCCTCCATGTCTGTCTGCACAATTGCGAAAGCAGCAGCAGTTGGCACCTGTGTTTCGTCATCATCCGAGACGTGCTGCGATGGTCCTCCCATGTACCCATCATGAAACATAAGTGGTTGGGCATCGGTGCACTCAATCTCTTCCACTTCTGGGGCAGGGCTAGGTGGATGGCCCTGGGAAACCCTGCTAACAGAGTCATCGAAAAGCAGAAGAGACTGCTGCATGATTTGGGGCTCAGACTGCTTGGCTGATTTGCAAGGGGGTGAGGTGAAAGACTGATGGACATGGGCTTCAGGTGCCAACTCTGATCTTTCATCAGAAGAGTGGGTGGGAGACAATGTGAAGGAACCCGAGGCACTGTCAGCAACCCAATCTACTATCGCCTGTACTTGTCCTGGCCTAAACATTGGTACAGCCTCATTAGGCGCGACAAAATACCGCCGCAGGCTCGGTCGCCTACTCGCACCTGAGGAAGGTGTTTCACTTGTGCGTGTAGCTGGCACAGATCCACCACGTCCTCTCCCTGCAACAGGAGCTCCACCAGCAGCACCACGACCGGGGCCACCACGTCCCTTTGACCTTCCCCTCATATTTTCCAAATTTAGGATCTTGCCCTAAATGGCGTTTTTTGGAAGACCACAACACACCCACAGTACGTAATGGCTGAAACGCACAGCTACAGAACTGCAGAAAATGCTATTCAAAAAAAAAAAGGTTGTTTTTTTTAGTATAGCACAGTACAAGGAAAATATATAGAAATTGTTTATTTCACACACCTCCAGATGTGTATTTCACACTGCAAAATATTTTCTGTGGCCCTAAATGGCGTTTTTTGGAAGAGCACAACACAACCACAGTATTTAACCACTGAATCGCACAGCTATAGAAGTGCAGAGAATGCTATTCAAAAAAAATGTTTTTTTTTTTAGTATAGCACTGTACAATATATAGAAATTGTTTATTTTACACACCTCCACATGTGTATTTCACACTGCAATTTATTTTCTGTGGCCCTAAATGGCGTTTTTTGGAAGAGCACAACAACCCCAACAGTATATAACCGCTGAATCGCACAGCTGCAGAGGCCAGAGAATGCTATTCAAAAATAATGTTGTTTTTTCACACACCTCCAGATGTGTATTTCACACTGCAAAATATTTTCTGTGGCCCTAAATGGCGTTTTTTGCAAGAGCACAACAACCCCAACAGTATATAACCGCTGAATCGCACAGCTGCAGAGGCCAGAGAATGCTTTTTAAAAATAATGTTGTTTTTTCACACACCTCCAGATGTGTATTTCACACTGCAAAATATTTTCTGTGGCCCTAAATGGCGTTTTTTGGAAGAGCACAATACAACCACAGTATTTAACCACTGAATCGCACAGCTATAGAAGTGCAGAGAATGCTATTCAAAAAAAATGTTGTTTTTTTTAGTATAGCACTGTACAATATATAGAAATTGTTTATTTTACACACCTCCACATGTGTATTTCACAATGCAATTTATTTTCTGTGGCCCTAAATGGCGTTTTTTGGAAGAGCACAACAACCCCAACAGTATATAACCGCTGAATTGCACAGCTGCAGAGGCCAGAGAATGCTATTCAAAAATAATGTTGTTTTTTCACACACCTCCAGATGTGTATTTCACACTGCAAAATATTTTCTGTGGCCCTAAATGGCGTTTTTTTGCAAGAGCACAACAACCCCAACAGTATATAACCGCTGAATCGCACAGCTGCAGAGGCCAGAGAATGCTTTTTAAAAATAATGTTGTTTTTTCACACACCTCCAGATGTGTATTTCACACTGCAAAATATTTTCTGTGGCCCTAAATGGCGTTTTTTGGAAGAGCACAACACAACCACAGTATTTAACCACTGAATCGCACAGCTATAGAAGTGCAGAGAATGCTATTAAAAAAAAATGTTTTTTTTTTAGTATAGCACTGTACAATATATAGAAATTGTTTATTTTACACACCTCCACATGTGTATTTCACACTGCAATTTATTTTCTGTGGCCCTAAATGGCGTTTTTTGGAAGAGCACAACAACCCCAACAGTATATAACCGCTGAATCGCACAGCTGCAGAGGCCAGAGAATGCTATTCAAAAATAATGTTGTTTTTTCACACACCTCCAGATGTGTATTTCACACTGCAAAATATTTTCTGTGGCCCTAAATGGCGTTTTTTGCAAGAGCACAACAACCCCAACAGTATATAACCGCTGAATCGCACAGCTGCAGAGGCCAGAGAATGCTTTTTAAAAATAATGTTGTTTTTTCACACACCTCCAGATGTGTATTTCACACTGCAAAATATTTTCTGTGGCCCTAAATGGCGTTTTTTGCAAGAGCACAACAACCCCAACAGTATATAACCGCTGAATCGCACAGCTGCAGAGGCCAGAGAATGCTTTTTAAAAATAATGTTGTTTTTTCACACACCTCCAGATGTGTATTTCACACTGCAAAATATTTTCTGTGGCCCTAAATGGCGTTTTTTGGAAGAACACAACACAACCACTGTATTTAACCACTGAATCGCACAGCTATAGAAGTGCAGAGAATGCTATTCAAAAAAAATGTTGTTTTTTTTAGTATAGCACTGTACAATATATAGAAATTGTTTATTTTACACACCTCCACATGTGTATTTCACACTGCAATTTATTTTCTGTGGCCCTAAATGGCGTTTTTTGGAAGAGCACAACAACCCCAACAGTATATAACCGCTGAATCGCACAGCTGCAGAGGCCAGAGAATGCTATTCAAAAATAATGTTGTTTTTTCACACACCTCCAGATGTGTATTTCACACTGCAAAATATTTTCTGTGGCCCTAAATGGCGTTTTTTGCAAGAGCACAACAACCCCAACAGTATATAACCGCTGAATCGCACAGCTGCAGAGGCCAGAGAATGCTTTTTAAAAATAATGTTGTTTTTTCACACACCTCCAGATGTGTATTTCACACTGCAAAATATTTTCTGTGGCCCTAAATGGCGTTTTTTGGAAGAGCACAACACAACCACAGTATTTAACCACTGAATCGCACAGCTATAGAAGTGCAGAGAATGCTATTCAAAAAAAATGTTGTTTTTTTTAGTATAGCACTGTACAATATATAGAAATTGTTTATTTTACACACCTCCACATGTGTATTTCACACTGCAATTTATTTTCTGTGGCCCTAAATGGCGTTTTTTGGAAGAGCACAACAACCCCAACAGTATATAACCGCTGAATCGCACAGCTGCAGAGGCCAGAGAATGCTATTCAAAAATAATGTTGTTTTTTCACACACCTCCAGATGTGTATTTCACACTGCAAAATATTTTCTGTGGCCCTAAATGGCGTTTTTTGCAAGAGCACAACAACCCCAACAGTATATAACCGCTGAATCGCACAGCTGCAGAGGCCAGAGAATGCTTTTTAAAAATAATGTTGTTTTTTCACACACCTCCAGATGTGTATTTCACACTGCAAAATATTTTCTGTGGCCCTAAATGGCGTTTTTTGGAAGAGCACAACACAACCACAGTATTTAACCACTGAATCGCACAGCTATAGAAGTGCAGAGAATGCTATTCAAAAAAAATGTTTTTTTTTTTAGTATAGCACTGTACAATATATAGAAATTGTTTATTTTACACACCTCCACATGTGTATTTCACACTGCAATTTATTTTCTGTGGCCCTAAATGGCGTTTTTTGGAAGAGCACAACAACCCCAACAGTATATAACCGCTGAATTGCACAGCTGCAGAGGCCAGAGAATGCTATTCAAAAATAATGTTGTTTTTTCACACACCTCCAGATGTGTATTTCACACTGCAAAATATTTTCTGTGGCCCTAAATGGCGTTTTTTGCAAGAGCACAACAACCCCAACAGTATATAACCGCTGAATCGCACAGCTGCAGAGGCCAGAGAATGCTTTTTAAAAATAATGTTGTTTTTTCACACACCTCCAGATGTGTATTTCACACTGCAAAATATTTTCTGTGGCCCTAAATGGCGTTTTTTGGAAGAGCACAACACAACCACAGTATTTAACCACTGAATCGCACAGCTATAGAAGTGCAGAGAATGCTATTCAAAAAAAATGTTGTTTTTTTTAGTATAGCACTGTAAAATATATAGAAATTGTTTATTTTACACACCTCCACATGTGTATTTCACACTGCAATTTATTTTCTGTGGCCCTAAATGGCGTTTTTTGCAAGAGCACAACAACCCCAACAGTATATAACCGCTGAATCGCACAGCTGCAGAGGCCAGAGAATGCTATTCAAAAATAATGTTGTTTTTTCACACACCTCCAGATGTGTATTTCACACTGCAAAATATTTTCTGTGGCCCTAAATGGCGTTTTTTGCAAGAGCACAACAACCCCAACAGTATATAACCGCTGAATCGCACAGCTGCAGAGGCCAGAGAATGCTTTTTAAAAATAATGTTGTTTTTTCACACACCTCCAGATGTGTATTTCACACTGCAAAATATTTTCTGTGGCCCTAAATGGCGTTTTTTGGAAGAGCACAACACAACCACAGTATTTAACCACTGAATCGCACAGCTATAGAAGTGCAGAGAATGCTATTCAAAAAAAATGTTTTTTTTTTTAGTATAGCACTGTACAATATATAGAAATTGTTTATTTTACACACCTCCACATGTGTATTTCACACTGCAATTTATTTTCTGTGGCCCTAAATGGCGTTTTTTGGAAGAGCACAACAACCCCAACAGTATATAACCGCTGAATCGCACAGCTGCAGAGGCCAGAGAATGCTATTCAAAAATAATGTTGTTTTTTCACACACCTCCAGATGTGTATTTCACACTGCAAAATATTTTCTGTGGCCCTAAATGGCGTTTTTTGCAAGAGCACAACAACCCCAACAGTATATAACCGCTGAATCGCACAGCTGCAGAGGCCAGAGAATGCTTTTTAAAAATAATGTTGTTTTTTCACACACCTCCAGATGTGTATTTCACACTGCAAAATATTTTCTGTGGCCCTAAATGGCGTTTTTTGGAAGAGCACAACACAACCACAGTATTTAACCACTGAATCGCACAGCTATAGAAGTGCAGAGAATGCTATTCAAAAAAAATGTTGTTTTTTTTAGTATAGCACTGTAAAATATATAGAAATTGTTTATTTTACACACCTCCACATGTGTATTTCACACTGCAATTTATTTTCTGTGGCCCTAAATGGCGTTTTTTGCAAGAGCACAACAACCCCAACAGTATATAACCGCTGAATCGCACAGCTGCAGAGGCCAGAGAATGCTATTCAAAAATAATGTTGTTTTTTCACACACCTCCAGATGTGTATTTCACACTGCAAAATCTTTTCTGTGGCCCTAAATGGCGTTTTTTGCAAGAGCACAACAACCCCAACAGTATATAACCGCTGAATCGCACAGCTGCAGAGGCCAGAGAATGCTTTTTAAAAATAATGTTGTTTTTTCACACACCTCCAGATGTGTATTTCACACTGCAAAATATTTTCTGTGGCCCTAAATGGCGTTTTTTGGAAGAGCACAACACAACCACAGTATTTAACTACTGAATCGTACAGCTATAGAAGTGCAGAGAATGCTATTCAAAAAAAATGTTGTTTTTTTTAGTATAGCACTGTACAATATATAGAAATTGTTTATTTTACACACCTCCACATGTGTATTTCACACTGCAATTTATTTTCTGTGGCCCTAAATGGCGTTTTTTGGAAGAGCACAACAACCCCAACAGTATATAACCGCTGAATCGCACAGCTGCAGAGGCCAGAGAATGCTATTCAAAAATAATGTTGTTTTTTCACACACCTCCAGATGTGTATTTCACACTGCAAAATATTTTCTGTGGCCCTAAATGGCGTTTTTTGCAAGAGCACAACAACCCCAACAGTATATAACCGCTGAATCGCACAGCTGCAGAGGCCAGAGAATGCTTTTTAAAAATAATGTTGTTTTTTCACACACCTCCAGATGTGTATTTCACACTGCAAAATATTTTCTGTGGCCCTAAATGGCGTTTTTTGGAAGAGCACAACACAACCACAGTATTTAACCACTGAATCGCACAGCTATAGAAGTGCAGAGAATGCTATTCAAAAAAAATGTTGTTTTTTTTAGTATAGCACTGTACAATATATAGAAATTGTTTATTTTACACACCTCCACATGTGTATTTCACACTGCAATTTATTTTCTGTGGCCCTAAATGGCGTTTTTTGGAAGAGCACAACAACCCCAACAGTATATAACCGCTGAATCGCACAGCTGCAGAGGCCAGAGAATGCTATTCAAAAATAATGTTGTTTTTTCACACACCTCCAGATGTGTATTTCACACTGCAAAATATTTTCTGTGGCCCTAAATGGCGTTTTTTGCAAGAGCACAACAACCCCAACAGTATATAACCGCTGAATCGCACAGCTGCAGAGGCCAGAGAATGCTTTTTAAAAATAATGTTGTTTTTTCACACACCTCCAGATGTGTATTTCACACTGCAAAATATTTTCTGTGGCCCTAAATGGCGTTTTTTGGAAGAGCACAACACAACCACAGTATTTAACCACTGAATCGCACAGCTATAGAAGTGCAGAGAATGCTATTCAAAAAAAATGTTTTTTTTTTTAGTATAGCACTGTACAATATATAGAAATTGTTTATTTTACACACCTCCACATGTGTATTTCACACTGCAATTTATTTTCTGTGGCCCTAAATGGCGTTTTTTGGAAGAGCACAACAACCCCAACAGTATATAACCGCTGAATTGCACAGCTGCAGAGGCCAGAGAATGCTATTCAAAAATAATGTTGTTTTTTCACACACCTCCAGATGTGTATTTCACACTGCAAAATATTTTCTGTGGCCCTAAATGGCGTTTTTTGCAAGAGCACAACAACCCCAACAGTATATAACCGCTGAATCGCACAGCTGCAGAGGCCAGAGAATGCTTTTTAAAAATAATGTTGTTTTTTCACACACCTCCAGATGTGTATTTCACACTGCAAAATATTTTCTGTGGCCCTAAATGGCGTTTTTTGGAAGAGCACAACACAACCACAGTATTTAACCACTGAATCGCACAGCTATAGAAGTGCAGAGAATGCTATTCAAAAAAAATGTTGTTTTTTTTAGTATAGCACTGTAAAATATATAGAAATTGTTTATTTTACACACCTCCACATGTGTATTTCACACTGCAATTTATTTTCTGTGGCCCTAAATGGCGTTTTTTGCAAGAGCACAACAACCCCAACAGTATATAACCGCTGAATCGCACAGCTGCAGAGGCCAGAGAATGCTATTCAAAAATAATGTTGTTTTTTCACACACCTCCAGATGTGTATTTCACACTGCAAAATATTTTCTGTGGCCCTAAATGGCGTTTTTTGCAAGAGCACAACAACCCCAACAGTATATAACCGCTGAATCGCACAGCTGCAGAGGCCAGAGAATGCTTTTTAAAAATAATGTTGTTTTTTCACACACCTCCAGATGTGTATTTCACACTGCAAAATATTTTCTGTGGCCCTAAATGGCGTTTTTTGGAAGAGCACAACACAACCACAGTATTTAACTACTGAATCGTACAGCTATAGAAGTGCAGAGAATGCTATTCAAAAAAAATGTTGTTTTTTTTAGTATAGCACTGTACAATATATAGAAATTGTTTATTTTACACACCTCCACATGTGTATTTCACACTGCAATTTATTTTCTGTGGCCCTAAATGGCGTTTTTTGGAAGAGCACAACAACCCCAACAGTATATAACCGCTGAATCGCACAGCTGCAGAGGCCAGAGAATGCTATTCAAAAATAATGTTGTTTTTTCACACACCTCCAGATGTGTATTTCACACTGCAAAATATTTTCTGTGGCCCTAAATGGCATTTTTTGCAAGAGCACAACAACCCCAACAGTATATAACCGCTGAATCGCACAGCTGCAGAGGCCAGAGAATGCTTTTTAAAAATAATGTTGTTTTTTCACACACCTCCAGATGTGTATTTCACACTGCAAAATATTTTCTGTGGCCCTAAATGGCGTTTTTTGGAAGAGCACAACACAACCACAGTATTTAACCACTGAATCGCACAGCTATAGAAGTGCAGAGAATGCTATTCAAAAAAAATGTTTTTTTTTTTAGTATAGCACTGTACAATATATAGAAATTGTTTATTTTACACACCTCCACATGTGTATTTCACACTGCAATTTATTTTCTGTGGCCCTAAATGGCGTTTTTTGGAAGAGCACAACAACCCCAACAGTATATAACCGCTGAATTGCACAGCTGCAGAGGCCAGAGAATGCTATTCAAAAATAATGTTGTTTTTTCACACACCTCCAGATGTGTATTTCACACTGCAAAATATTTTCTGTGGCCCTAAATGGCGTTTTTTGCAAGAGCACAACAACCCCAACAGTATATAACCGCTGAATCGCACAGCTGCAGAGGCCAGAGAATGCTTTTTAAAAATAATGTTGTTTTTTCACACACCTCCAGATGTGTATTTCACACTGCAAAATATTTTCTGTGGCCCTAAATGGCGTTTTTTGGAAGAGCACAACACAACCACAGTATTTAACCACTGAATCGCACAGCTATAGAAGTGCAGAGAATGCTATTCAAAAAAAATGTTGTTTTTTTTAGTATAGCACTGTACAATATATAGAAATTGTTTATTTTACACACCTCCACATGTGTATTTCACACTGCAATTTATTTTCTGTGGCCCTAAATGGCGTTTTTTGGAAGAGCACAACAACCCCAACAGTATATAACCGCTGAATCGCACAGCTGCAGAGGCCAGAGAATGCTATTCAAAAATAATGTTGTTTTTTCACACACCTCCAGATGTGTATTTCACACTGCAAAATATTTTCTGTGGCCCTAAATGGCATTTTTTGCAAGAGCACAACAACCCCAACAGTATATAACCGCTGAATCGCACAGCTGCAGAGGCCAGAGAATGCTTTTTAAAAATAATGTTGTTTTTTCACACACCTCCAGATGTGTATTTCACACTGCAAAATATTTTCTGTGGCCCTAAATGGCGTTTTTTGCAAGAGCACAACAACCCCAACAGTATATAACCGCTGAATCGCACAGCTGCAGAGGCCAGAGAATGCTTTTTAAAAATAATGTTGTTTTTTCACACACCTCCAGATGTGTATTTCACACTGCAAAATATTTTCTGTGGCCCTAAATGGCGTTTTTTGGAAGAACACAACACAACCACAGTATTTAACCACTGAATCGCACAGCTATAGAAGTGCAGAGAATGCTATTCAAAAAAAATGTTTTTTTTTTTTAGTATAGCACTGTACAATATATAGAAATTGTTTATTTTACACACCTCCACATGTGTATTTCACACTGCAATTTATTTTCTGTGGCCCTAAATGGCGTTTTTTGGAAGAGCACAACATCCCCAACAGTATATAACCGCTGAATCGCACAGCTGCAGAGGCCAGAGAATGCTATTCAAAAATAATGTTGTTTTTTCACACACCTCCAGATGTGTATTTCACACTGCAAAATATTTTCTGTGGCCCTAAATGGCGTTTTTTGCAAGAGCACAACAACCCCAACAGTATATAACCGCTGAATCGCACAGCTGCAGAGGCCAGAGAATGCTTTTTAAAAATAATGTTGTTTTTTCACACACCTCCAGATGTGTATTTCACACTGCAAAATATTTTCTGTGGCCCTAAATGGCGTTTTTTGGAAGAGCACAACACAACCACAGTATTTAACCACTGAATCGCACAGCTATAGAAGTGCAGAGAATGCTATTCAAAAAAAATGTTTTTTTTTTTAGTATAGCACTGTACAATATATAGAAATTGTTTATTTTACACACCTCCACATGTGTATTTCACACTGCAATTTATTTTCTGTGGCCCTAAATGGCGTTTTTTGGAAGAGCACAACAACCCCAACAGTATATAACCGCTGAATCGCACAGCTGCAGAGGCCAGAGAATGCTATTCAAAAATAATGTTGTTTTTCACACACCTCCAGATGTGTATTTCACACTGCAAAATATTTTCTGTGGCCCTAAATGGCGTTTTTTGCAAGAGCACAACAACCCCAACAGTATATAACCGCTGAATCGCACAGCTGCAGAGGCCAGAGAATGCTTTTTAAAAATAATGTTGTTTTTTCACACACCTCCAGATGTGTATTTCACACTGCAAAATATTTTCTGTGGCCCTAAATGGCGTTTTTTGGAAGAGCACAACACAACCACAGTATTTAACCACTGAATCGCACAGCTATAGAAGTGCAGAGAATGCTATTCAAAAAAAATGTTGTTTTTTTTAGTATAGCACTGTAAAATATATAGAAATTGTTTATTTTACACACCTCCACATGTGTATTTCACACTGCAATTTATTTTCTGTGGCCCTAAATGGCGTTTTTTGCAAGAGCACAACAACCCCAACAGTATATAACCGCTGAATCGCACAGCTGCAGAGGCCAGAGAATGCTATTCAAAAATAATGTTGTTTTTTCACACACCTCCAGATGTGTATTTCACACTGCAAAATATTTTCTGTGGCCCTAAATGGCGTTTTTTGCAAGAGCACAACAACCCCAACAGTATATAACCGCTGAATCGCACAGCTGCAGAGGCCAGAGAATGCTTTTTAAAAATAATGTTGTTTTTTCACACACCTCCAGATGTGTATTTCACACTGCAAAATATTTTCTGTGGCCCTAAATGGCGTTTTTTGGAAGAGCACAACACAACCACAGTATTTAACTACTGAATCGTACAGCTATAGAAGTGCAGAGAATGCTATTCAAAAAAAATGTTTTTTTTTTTAGTATAGCACTGTACAATATATAGAAATTGTTTATTTTACACACCTCCACATGTGTATTTCACACTGCAATTTATTTTCTGTGGCCCTAAATGGCGTTTTTTGGAAGAGCACAACAACCCCAACAGTATATAACCGCTGAATCGCACAGCTGCAGAGGCCAGAGAATGCTATTCAAAAATAATGTTGTTTTTTCACACACCTCCAGATGTGTATTTCACACTGCAAAATATTTTCTGTGGCCCTAAATGGCGTTTTTTGCAAGAGCACAACAACCCCAACAGTATATAACCGCTGAATCGCACAGCTGCAGAGGCCAGAGAATGCTTTTTAAAAATAATGTTGTTTTTTCACACACCTCCAGATGTGTATTTCACACTGCAAAATATTTTCTGTGGCCCTAAATGGCGTTTTTTGGAAGAGCACAACACAACCACAGTATTTAACCACTGAATCGCACAGCTATAGAAGTGCAGAGAATGCTATTCAAAAAAAATGTTTTTTTTTTTAGTATAGCACTGTACAATATATAGAAATTGTTTATTTTACACACCTCCACATGTGTATTTCACACTGCAATTTATTTTCTGTGGCCCTAAATGGCGTTTTTTGGAAGAGCACAACAACCCCAACAGTATATAACCGCTGAATTGCACAGCTGCAGAGGCCAGAGAATGCTATTCAAAAATAATGTTGTTTTTTCACACACCTCCAGATGTGTATTTCACACTGCAAAATATTTTCTGTGGCCCTAAATGGCGTTTTTTGCAAGAGCACAACAACCCCAACAGTATATAACCGCTGAATCGCACAGCTGCAGAGGCCAGAGAATGCTTTTTAAAAATAATGTTGTTTTTTCACACACCTCCAGATGTGTATTTCACACTGCAAAATATTTTCTGTGGCCCTAAATGGCGTTTTTTGGAAGAGCACAACACAACCACAGTATTTAACCACTGAATCGCACAGCTATAGAAGTGCAGAGAATGCTATTCAAAAAAAATGTTGTTTTTTTTAGTATAGCACTGTACAATATATAGAAATTGTTTATTTTACACACCTCCACATGTGTATTTCACACTGCAATTTATTTTCTGTGGCCCTAAATGGCGTTTTTTGGAAGAGCACAACAACCCCAACAGTATATAACCGCTGAATCGCACAGCTGCAGAGGCCAGAGAATGCTATTCAAAAATAATGTTGTTTTTTCACACACCTCCAGATGTGTATTTCACACTGCAAAATATTTTCTGTGGCCCTAAATGGCATTTTTTGCCAGAGCACAACAACCCCAACAGTATATAACCGCTGAATCGCACAGCTGCAGAGGCCAGAGAATGCTTTTTAAAAATAATGTTGTTTTTTCACACACCTCCAGATGTGTATTTCACACTGCAAAATATTTTCTGTGGCCCTAAATGGCGTTTTTTGGAAGAACACAACACAACCACAGTATTTAACCACTGAATCGCACAGCTATAGAAGTGCAGAGAATGCTATTCAAAAAAAATGTTTTTTTTTTTTAGTATAGCACTGTACAATATATAGAAATTGTTTATTTTACACACCTCCACATGTGTATTTCACACTGCAATTTATTTTCTGTGGCCCTAAATGGCGTTTTTTGGAAGAGCACAACATCCCCAACAGTATATAACCGCTGAATCGCACAGCTGCAGAGGCCAGAGAATGCTATTCAAAAATAATGTTGTTTTTTCACACACCTCCAGATGTGTATTTCACACTGCAAAATATTTTCTGTGGCCCTAAATGGCGTTTTTTGCAAGAGCACAACAACCCCAACAGTATATAACCGCTGAATCGCACAGCTGCAGAGGCCAGAGAATGCTTTTTAAAAATAATGTTGTTTTTTCACACACCTCCAGATGTGTATTTCACACTGCAAAATATTTTCTGTGGCCCTAAATGGCGTTTTTTGGAAGAGCACAACACAACCACAGTATTTAACCACTGAATCTCACAGCTATAGAAGTGCAGAGAATGCTATTCAAAAAAAAATGTTGTTTTTTTTAGTATAGCACTGTACAATATATAGAAATTGTTTATTTTACACACCTCCACATGTGTATTTCACACTGCAATTTATTTTCTGTGGCCCTAAATGGCGTTTTTTGGAAGAGCACAACAACCCCAACAGTATATAACCGCTGAATCGCACAGCTGCAGAGGCCAGAGAATGCTATTCAAAAATAATGTTGTTTTTCACACACCTCCAGATGTGTATTTCACACTGCAAAATATTTTCTGTGGCCCTAAATGGCGTTTTTTGCAAGAGCACAACAACCCCAACAGTATATAACCGCTGAATCGCACAGCTGCAGAGGCCAGAGAATGCTATTCAAAAATAATGTTGTTTTTTCACACACCTCCAGATGTGTATTTCACACTGCAAAATATTTTCTGTGGCCCTAAATGGCGTTTTTTGCAAGAGCACAACAACCCCAACAGTATATAACCGCTGAATCGCACAGCTGCAGAGGCCAGAGAATGCTTTTTAAAAATAATGTTGTTTTTTCACACACCTCCAGATGTGTATTTCACACTGCAAAATATTTTCTGTGGCCCTAAATGGCGTTTTTTGGAAGAGCACAACACAACCACAGTATTTAACTACTGAATCGCACAGCTATAGAAGTGCAGAGAATGCTATTCAAAAAAAATGTTGTTTTTTTTAGTATAGCACTGTACAATATATAGAAATTGTTTATTTTACACACCTCCACATGTGTATTTCACACTGCAATTTATTTTCTGTGGCCCTAAATGGCGTTTTTTGGAAGAGCACAACAACCCCAACAGTATATAACCGCTGAATCGCACAGCTGCAGAGGCCAGAGAATGCTATTCAAAAATAATGTTGTTTTTTCACACACCTCCAGATGTGTATTTCACACTGCAAAATATTTTCTGTGGCCCTAAATGGCGTTTTTTGCAAGAGCACAACAACCCCAACAGTATATAACCGCTGAATCGCACAGCTGCAGAGGCCAGAGAATGCTTTTTAAAAATAATGTTGTTTTTTCACACACCTCCAGATGTGTATTTCACACTGCAAAATATTTTCTGTGGCCCTAAATGGCGTTTTTTGGAAGAGCACAACACAACCACAGTATTTAACCACTGAATCGCACAGCTATAGAAGTGCAGAGAATGCTATTCAAAAAAAATGTTTTTTTTTTTAGTATAGCACTGTACAATATATAGAAATTGTTTATTTTACACACCTCCACATGTGTATTTCACACTGCAATTTATTTTCTGTGGCCCTAAATGGCGTTTTTTGGAAGAGCACAACAACCCCAACAGTATATAACCGCTGAATTGCACAGCTGCAGAGGCCAGAGAATGCTATTCAAAAATAATGTTGTTTTTTCACACACCTCCAGATGTGTATTTCACACTGCAAAATATTTTCTGTGGCCCTAAATGGCGTTTTTTGCAAGAGCACAACAACCCCAACAGTATATAACCGCTGAATCGCACAGCTGCAGAGGCCAGAGAATGCTTTTTAAAAATAATGTTGTTTTTTCACACACCTCCAGATGTGTATTTCACACTGCAAAATATTTTCTGTGGCCCTAAATGGCGTTTTTTGGAAGAGCACAACACAACCACAGTATTTAACCACTGAATCGCACAGCTATAGAAGTGCAGAGAATGCTATTCAAAAAAAATGTTGTTTTTTTTAGTATAGCACTGTAAAATATATAGAAATTGTTTATTTTACACACCTCCACATGTGTATTTCACACTGCAATTTATTTTCTGTGGCCCTAAATGGCGTTTTTTGCAAGAGCACAACAACCCCAACAGTATATAACCGCTGAATCGCACAGCTGCAGAGGCCAGAGAATGCTATTCAAAAATAATGTTGTTTTTTCACACACCTCCAGATGTGTATTTCACACTGCAAAATATTTTCTGTGGCCCTAAATGGCGTTTTTTGCAAGAGCACAACAACCCCAACAGTATATAACCGCTGAATCGCACAGCTGCAGAGGCCAGAGAATGCTTTTTAAAAATAATGTTGTTTTTTCACACACCTCCAGATGTGTATTTCACACTGCAAAATATTTTCTGTGGCCCTAAATGGCGTTTTTTGGAAGAGCACAACACAACCACAGTATTTAACTACTGAATCGTACAGCTATAGAAGTGCAGAGAATGCTATTCCAAAAAAATGTTGTTTTTTTTAGTATAGCACTGTACAATATATAGAAATTGTTTATTTTACACACCTCCACATGTGTATTTCACACTGCAATTTATTTTCTGTGGCCCTAAATGGCGTTTTTTGGAAGAGCACAACAACCCCAACAGTATATAACCGCTGAATCGCACAGCTGCAGAGGCCAGAGAATGCTATTCAAAAATAATGTTGTTTTTTCACACACCTCCAGATGTGTATTTCACACTGCAAAATATTTTCTGTGGCCCTAAATGGCGTTTTTTGCAAGAGCACAACAACCCCAACAGTATATAACCGCTGAATCGCACAGCTGCAGAGGCCAGAGAATGCTTTTTAAAAATAATGTTGTTTTTTCACACACCTCCAGATGTGTATTTCACACTGCAAAATATTTTCTGTGGCCCTAAATGGCGTTTTTTGGAAGAGCACAACACAACCACAGTATTTAACCACTGAATCGCACAGCTATAGAAGTGCAGAGAATGCTATTCAAAAAAAATGTTTTTTTTTTTAGTATAGCACTGTACAATATATAGAAATTGTTTATTTTACACACCTCCACATGTGTATTTCACACTGCAATTTATTTTCTGTGGCCCTAAATGGCGTTTTTTGGAAGAGCACAACAACCCCAACAGTATATAACCGCTGAATCGCACAGCTGCAGAGGCCAGAGAATGCTATTCAAAAATAATGTTGTTTTTTCACACACCTCCAGATGTGTATTTCACACTGCAAAATATTTTCTGTGGCCCTAAATGGCATTTTTTGCAAGAGCACAACAACCCCAACAGTATATAACCGCTGAATCGCACAGCTGCAGAGGCCAGAGAATGCTTTTTTAAAATAATGTTGTTTTTTCACACACCTCCAGATGTGTATTTCACACTGCAAAATATTTTCTGTGGCCCTAAATGGCGTTTTTTGCAAGAGCACAACAACCCCAACAGTATATAACCGCTGAATCGCACAGCTGCAGAGGCCAGAGAATGCTTTTTAAAAATAATGTTGTTTTTTCACACACCTCCAGATGTGTATTTCACACTGCAAAATATTTTCTGTGGCCCTAAATGGCGTTTTTTGGAAGAACACAACACAACCACAGTATTTAACCACTGAATCGCACAGCTATAGAAGTGCAGAGAATGCTATTCAAAAAAAAATGTTTTTTTTTTTTAGTATAGCACTGTACAATATATAGAAATTGTTTATTTTACACACCTCCACATGTGTATTTCACACTGCAATTTATTTTCTGTGGCCCTAAATGGCGTTTTTTGGAAGAGCACAACATCCCCAACAGTATATAACCGCTGAATCGCACAGCTGCAGAGGCCAGAGAATGCTATTCAAAAATAATGTTGTTTTTTCACACACCTCCAGATGTGTATTTCACACTGCAAAATATTTTCTGTGGCCCTAAATGGCGTTTTTTGCAAGAGCACAACAACCCCAACAGTATATAACCGCTGAATCGCACAGCTGCAGAGGCCAGAGAATGCTTTTTAAAAATAATGTTGTTTTTTCACACACCTCCAGATGTGTATTTCACACTGCAAAATATTTTCTGTGGCCCTAAATGACGTTTTTTGGAAGAGCACAACACAACCACAGTATTTAACCACTGAATCGCACAGCTATAGAAGTGCAGAGAATGCTATTCAAAAAAAATGTTGTTTTTTTTAGTATAGCACTGTACAATATATAGAAATTGTTTATTTTACACACCTCCACATGTGTATTTCACACTGCAATTTATTTTCTGTGGCCCTAAATGGCGTTTTTTGGAAGAGCACAACAACCCCAACAGTATATAACCGCTGAATCGCACAGCTGCAGAGGCCAGAGAATGCTATTCAAAAATAATGTTGTTTTTTCACACACCTCCAGATGTGTATTTCACACTGCAAAATATTTTCTGTGGCCCTAAATGGCGTTTTTTGCAAGAGCACAACAACCCCAACAGTATATAACCGCTGAATCGCACAGCTGCAGAGGCCAGAGAATGCTATTCAAAAATAATGTTGTTTTTTCACACACCTCCAGATGTGTATTTCACACTGCAAAATATTTTCTGTGGCCCTAAATGGCGTTTTTTGCAAGAGCACAACAACCCCAACAGTATATAACCGCTGAATCGCACAGCTGCAGAGGCCAGAGAATGCTTTTTAAAAATAATGTTGTTTTTTCACACACCTCCAGATGTGTATTTCACACTGCAAAATATTTTCTGTGGCCCTAAATGGCGTTTTTTGGAAGAGCACAACACAACCACAGTATTTAACCACTGAATCGCACAGCTATAGAAGTGCAGAGAATGCTATTCAAAAAAAATGTTTTTTTTTTTAGTATAGCACTGTACAATATATAGAAATTGTTTATTTTACACACCTCCACATGTGTATTTCACACTGCAATTTATTTTCTGTGGCCCTAAATGGCGTTTTTTGGAAGAGCACAACAACCCCAACAGTATATAACCGCTGAATTGCACAGCTGCAGAGGCCAGAGAATGCTATTCAAAAATAATGTTGTTTTTTCACACACCTCCAGATGTGTATTTCACACTGCAAAATATTTTCTGTGGCCCTAAATGGCGTTTTTTGCAAGAGCACAACAACCCCAACAGTATATAACCGCTGAATCGCACAGCTGCAGAGGCCAGAGAATGCTTTTTAAAAATAATGTTGTTTTTTCACACACCTCCAGATGTGTATTTCACACTGCAAAATATTTTCTGTGGCCCTAAATGGCGTTTTTTGGAAGAGCACAACACAACCACAGTATTTAACCACTGAATCGCACAGCTATAGAAGTGCAGAGAATGCTATTCAAAAAAAATGTTGTTTTTTTTAGTATAGCACTGTAAAATATATAGAAATTGTTTATTTTACACACCTCCACATGTGTATTTCACACTGCAATTTATTTTCTGTGGCCCTAAATGGCGTTTTTTGCAAGAGCACAACAACCCCAACAGTATATAACCGCTGAATCGCACAGCTGCAGAGGCCAGAGAATGCTATTCAAAAATAATGTTGTTTTTTCACACACCTCCAGATGTGTATTTCACACTGCAAAATATTTTCTGTGGCCCTAAATGGCGTTTTTTGCAAGAGCACAACAACCCCAACAGTATATAACCGCTGAATCGCACAGCTGCAGAGGCCAGAGAATGCTTTTTAAAAATAATGTTGTTTTTTCACACACCTCCAGATGTGTATTTCACACTGCAAAATATTTTCTGTGGCCCTAAATGGCGTTTTTTGGAAGAGCACAACACAACCACAGTATTTAACTACTGAATCGTACAGCTATAGAAGTGCAGAGAATGCTATTCAAAAAAAATGTTGTTTTTTTTAGTATAGCACTGTACAATATATAGAAATTGTTTATTTTACACACCTCCACATGTGTATTTCACACTGCAATTTATTTTCTGTGGCCCTAAATGGCGTTTTTTGGAAGAGCACAACAACCCCAACAGTATATAACCGCTGAATCGCACAGCTGCAGAGGCCAGAGAATGCTATTCAAAAATAATGTTGTTTTTTCACACACCTCCAGATGTGTATTTCACACTGCAAAATATTTTCTGTGGCCCTAAATGGCGTTTTTTGCAAGAGCACAACAACCCCAACAGTATATAACCGCTGAATCGCACAGCTGCAGAGGCCAGAGAATGCTTTTTAAAAATAATGTTGTTTTTTCACACACCTCCAGATGTGTATTTCACACTGCAAAATATTTTCTGTGGCCCTAAATGGCGTTTTTTGGAAGAGCACAACACAACCACAGTATTTAACCACTGAATCGCACAGCTATAGAAGTGCAGAGAATGCTATTCAAAAAAAATGTTTTTTTTTTTAGTATAGCACTGTACAATATATAGAAATTGTTTATTTTACACACCTCCACATGTGTATTTCACACTGCAATTTATTTTCTGTGGCCCTAAATGGCGTTTTTTGGAAGAGCACAACAACCCCAACAGTATATAACCGCTGAATTGCACAGCTGCAGAGGCCAGAGAATGCTATTCAAAAATAATGTTGTTTTTTCACACACCTCCAGATGTGTATTTCACACTGCAAAATATTTTCTGTGGCCCTAAATGGCGTTTTTTGCAAGAGCACAACAACCCCAACAGTATATAACCGCTGAATCGCACAGCTGCAGAGGCCAGAGAATGCTTTTTAAAAATAATGTTGTTTTTTCACACACCTCCAGATGTGTATTTCACACTGCAAAATATTTTCTGTGGCCCTAAATGGCGTTTTTTGGAAGAGCACAACACAACCACAGTATTTAACCACTGAATCGCACAGCTATAGAAGTGCAGAGAATGCTATTCAAAAAAAATGTTGTTTTTTTTAGTATAGCACTGTACAATATATAGAAATTGTTTATTTTACACACCTCCACATGTGTATTTCACACTGCAATTTATTTTCTGTGGCCCTAAATGGCGTTTTTTGGAAGAGCACAACAACCCCAACAGTATATAACCGCTGAATCGCACAGCTGCAGAGGCCAGAGAATGCTATTCAAAAATAATGTTGTTTTTTCACACACCTCCAGATGTGTATTTCACACTGCAAAATATTTTCTGTGGCCCTAAATGGCATTTTTTGCAAGAGCACAACAACCCCAACAGTATATAACCGCTGAATCGCACAGCTGCAGAGGCCAGAGAATGTTTTTTAAAAATAATGTTGTTTTTTCACACACCTCCAGATGTGTATTTCACACTGCAAAATATTTTCTGTGGCCCTAAATGGCGTTTTTTGCAAGAGCACAACAACCCCAACAGTATATAACCGCTGAATCGCACAGCTGCAGAGGCCAGAGAATGCTTTTTAAAAATAATGTTGTTTTTTCACACACCTCCAGATGTGTATTTCACACTGCAAAATATTTTCTGTGGCCCTAAATGGCGTTTTTTGGAAGAACACAACACAACCACAGTATTTAACCACTGAATCGCACAGCTATAGAAGTGCAGAGAATGCTATTCAAAAAAAATGTTTTTTTTTTTTAGTATAGCACTGTACAATATATAGAAATTGTTTATTTTACACACCTCCACATGTGTATTTCACACTGCAATTTATTTTCTGTGGCCCTAAATGGCGTTTTTTGGAAGAGCACAACATCCCCAACAGTATATAACCGCTGAATCGCACAGCTGCAGAGGCCAGAGAATGCTATTCAAAAATAATGTTGTTTTTTCACACACCTCCAGATGTGTATTTCACACTGCAAAATATTTTCTGTGGCCCTAAATGGCGTTTTTTGCAAGAGCACAACAACCCCAACAGTATATAACCGCTGAATCGCACAGCTGCAGAGGCCAGAGAATGCTTTTTAAAAATAATGTTGTTTTTTCACACACCTCCAGATGTGTATTTCACACTGCAAAATATTTTCTGTGGCCCTAAATGGCGTTTTTTGGAAGAGCACAACACAACCACAGTATTTAACCACTGAATCTCACAGCTATAGAAGTGCAGAGAATGCTATTCAAAAAAAATGTTGTTTTTTTTAGTATAGCACTGTACAATATATAGAAATTGTTTATTTTACACACCTCCACATGTGTATTTCACACTGCAATTTATTTTCTGTGGCCCTAAATGGCGTTTTTTGGAAGAGCACAACAACCCCAACAGTATATAACCGCTGAATCGCACAGCTGCAGAGGCCAGAGAATGCTATTCAAAAATAATGTTGTTTTTCACACACCTCCAGATGTGTATTTCACACTGCAAAATATTTTCTGTGGCCCTAAATGGCGTTTTTTGCAAGAGCACAACAACCCCAACAGTATATAACCGCTGAATCGCACAGCTGCAGAGGCCAGAGAATGCTTTTTAAAAATAATGTTGTTTTTTCACACACCTCCAGATGTGTTGTTCACACTGCAAAATATTTTCTGTGGCCCTAAATGACGTTTTTTGGAAGAGCACAACACAACCACAGTATTTAACCACTGAATCGCACAGCTATAGAAGTGCAGAGAATGCTATTCAAAAAAAATGTTGTTTTTTTTAGTATAGCACTGTACAATATATAGAAATTGTTTATTTTACACACCTCCACATGTGTATTTCACACTGCAATTTATTTTCTGTGGCCCTAAATGGCGTTTTTTGGAAGAGCACAACAACCCCAACAGTATATAACCGCTGAATCGCACAGCTGCAGAGGCCAGAGAATGCTATTCAAAAATAATGTTGTTTTTTCACACACCTCCAGATGTGTATTTCACACTGCAAAATATTTTCTGTGGCCCTAAATGGCGTTTTTTGCAAGAGCACAACAACCCCAACAGTATATAACCGCTGAATCGCACAGCTGCAGAGGCCAGAGAATGCTATTCAAAAATAATGTTGTTTTTTCACACACCTCCAGATGTGTATTTCACACTGCAAAATATTTTCTGTGGCCCTAAATGGCGTTTTTTGCAAGAGCACAACAACCCCAACAGTATATAACCGCTGAATCGCACAGCTGCAGAGGCCAGAGAATGCTTTTTAAAAATAATGTTGTTTTTTCACACACCTCCAGATGTGTATTTCACACTGCAAAATATTTTCTGTGGCCCTAAATGGCGTTTTTTGGAAGAGCACAACACAACCACAGTATTTAACCACTGAATCGCACAGCTATAGAAGTGCAGAGAATGCTATTCAAAAAAATTTTTGTTTTTTTAGTATAGCACTGTACAATATATAGAAATTGTTTATTTTACACACCTCCACATGTGTATTTCACACTGCAATTTATTTTCTGTGGCCCTAAATGGCGTTTTTTTGAAGAGCACAACAACCCCAACAGTATATAACCGCTGAATCGCACAGCTGCAGAGGCCAGAGAATGCTATTCAAAAATAATGTTGTTTTTTCACACACCTCCAGATGTGTATTTCACACTGCAAAATATTTTCTGTGGCCCTAAATGGCGTTTTTTGGAAGAGCACAACACACCCACAGTATATAACCGCTGAATCGCACAGCTGCAGAGAATGCTATTCAAAAAAAAGTTTTTTGTTTTTTTTTAGTATAGCATAGTACAAGAAAAATATATAGAAATTGGTTATGTCACACAACTAGAGATATACACTGCAAAATATTTTTTTTGCCCAAAAATAGGTCTTTTTTGCGCACAACAAAGTGCCTTTTTTTTTTTTGCAACAGCACAATAAAGTGCCTTTTTTTTGTTTTTGGGGCCCAAAAATGGGTCTTTTTAGCAAAAGCACAATAAAGTGCCTTTTTTTTTTTTTTTTTTTCTGCCCGAAATGGGTCTTTTAGCAAGAGCACAATACAGCCACAGTATGGAATAGGTGTATCAATCAACGTAATGCAGTGCTGGTGCACTGAGCTTGCAACACAAACAGATAAACCTATGCAGATCGCTGAGCTATTATATCTCTCAATCTGGACTCCTATCTAAATCTCTCTCCCTGAAAGCACAAACAGGATCCTGCCCCTACACTACACTACACTGTCTCTCTATCTTTTCTATCAGTAGATTGCAGAATCAGGACTAACTCCTATCATATAATTCTCTCCCTCACAGCAACAGCAGCCAGGATCCTTTCCCTACACTGTCTAAAAGCAGAGTGACGATCTGTGCTGTGTGCCTCTTGCTTATATAGAAGCTGGTCACATGCTGGGTCACATGTTGCACTGACCAATCACAGCCATGCCATTAGTAGGCATGGCTATGATGGCTTCTAAGGGCACACCAGCTAATCAAATGGTGATTGGCTGGCCCCTGAAGCATTTCTAACTGCGCCATTAAATTCCCGAATCCGGACCCGAACCCGGACTTTAGCGCAAAATCCGGGTCCGGGTCCGGGGTCGGGAAAACGCCAAAATTCGGTACGGACCCGAACTTTACAGTTCGGGTCCGCTCAACACTAATCTTGACTCAGTTTGGCATCCTCATACTGGTCTAAATTATTATTTTGGGGGTCCAGATATTGGGAAAAAAAAATTCTCCAGATGCTGCTGTCTCTCGTGGGAAAAGGCTGTATGCATGTTCCACATTCACTGTATGTATGTTCCACTACCTAAACAGAAATTATGCTAACTTGAGTGTTCCAAAAATTTCATCTGCAGAGATTATAAAACATACAGTATACAAGCCCATGTTACTGTCCTTTGATGTATATGACAAGTCTAAATCTCTTCATATCGGTTTGGGTCAGTGTAAGTTCCTCTCTGTCAATATCTGCCTGATAAATTAATTTTTTCTATCTCAGATCATATATGCTAGCAATTTTACATGATTGGGTACTCTTTGGAAAGTAAAACTCATCACATTCACTAAACTTTGGTGCACATTTCCTTGAAAAATGCAACTTCACTTGCAAAGTGAACAGACTATTTGCCTCTAGTGAATTAACCCCATAATCTTCACCTTTAGACAAGTTACTATCCACAGAAACTGGAAATGTGCTTCACTCCTACTTGGCTGCCCCCCTTGCCATATGGGTATTATACAGGGCCATCTTTACCGCAGGGCAAACCCGGGGCAGCTGCCCAGGGCCCTGTCACTGTTTGGGGCCCAAGGCAGAGCTGCCATTAAGCCTGCGTTCTGCCCGCAAATCGGCGCTGAAAACCCCCACACACACAGTCTGTCACTGTCAGGGCGATGCGCGCACAGTGCAGCAGTGTCAGCAGAGCTGGTACAAGGGGTGGGCGGGATGCTTCTGCCCAGACCGCCAGGCAGCCAGTGTAGTACCAGTCATTTGTTTGCTGGGACCGCGGGTTTCCCAGCAAACAATGACGTCACGTGTGTGCGCCCCGCCTCCTGCTCCTCACCGCGGCTCTCGCTCTCTCTCGGCCGGTGTACTGCCGAGCATTGCCCCCCAGCGGATTCTGCCCGCTCTGTACTGCGCAGGCGCGGCGCTTTCTCCGAAAATAGCCGAACATGTAGAGCTGAGACTCACTCTACATGGCGCCTGCGCACACCAAATTGTGCTACACTGCTGACATCCAGGCTCTTTCTTTACCATCCCCGTGGACATGGAGGATGTTAAAAAAAGAGCCAGGAGGCCGAGCGAGCGTAGCGAGGACGTGAGGCCGACTGGCCACTTACATCTAGGTCCACGCAGGCGCCGCGTAGAGCTGACTCTCAGCTCTACACGTTCGGCTATTTTCGGAAGCTCATTGACGTTCATACTGCGCAAGCGCCGCGCCTGCGCAGTACAGTTGGGGGCAGAATCCGCCGGGGGGACGTTTGTCGGCAGATCACCGGGCGTAACGTCACGCGCGCCCCGCCCCCCTGCTGTTTGCGGCTCCTGGCTCCCTGCTCCTGGCTCTCATGTGAGGTATATCTCGCAGCTTCCGCCCCCATGCAGCTTGCCAAAGGTATGTGGGGCATAATCTGTTAAGGTGCATACCGATGGGCAGAATTAGTTAAGGTGCACACTGATGGGGATAATTTGTTAAGGGGCACACATTTTGTTGTGCCCATCAGAGTTCCCCTTAACATAAATTGTGCCCATCAGGGTGCCCCTTAACATGAAATGTGCCCATCAGAGTGCCTCTTAGCATGAAATGTGCCCATCAGCATGCTACTTATTTTATGTTAAGGGTCATGCTGATGGGCACATTGTATGTTAAGGGGCACTCTGATGGGCATATTTTATGTTAAGGGGCACTCTGTTGGGCATGTTTTATTTTAAGAGCAACACCGATAGGCACATTTTATGTTAAGGGGCACGCAGATGAGCACGTTTTGTTGTGCTCATCAGAGTGCCCCTTAACATAAATTGTGCCCATCAGAATGCCCCTTAACATAAATCGTGTCCCTTATCATAAAACGTGCCCATCAGCATGCCCTGATAGGCACATTTTATGTTAAGGGTCACTCTGATGGGCACATTTTATGTTAAGGGGCATGCCGATGGGCACATATATGTTAAGTGGCACGGTGATGCGCACAACAAAATGTGCCCATCAGCATGCCCCTTAACGTAAAATGTACCCATCAGAGTGCCCCCTAACCTAAAATAAGGGTCATGCTGATGGGCACATTTTATTTTAAGGGGACACACTGATGGGCACATATTAAGTTAGTGGGGGTATGCTGATGGGCACATATTATGTTAAGGGGGCACTCTGACGGGGACACCTGAAGTGATGGGGACACCTGATGTAAGGGGGCACTCTAACAGGAATACCTAATGTAAAGGGGCACTCTGATGGGGACACCTGATGTAAGAGGGCACTCTGATGGGGAACCCTGATGTGAAGGGGCACTCTAAAGGGGACCCCTGAGGTAAAGGGACACCCTGATGGGGACACCTGATATAAAGGGGCACTGTAATGGGGACATCTGATGTAAAGGGACACTCTGATGTGGACACCTGATGTAAGGGGGCACTCTGACGGGGAACCCTGATGTGAAGGGGCACTCTAAAGGGGACCCCTAAGGTAAAGGGACACTCTGATGGGGACACCTGATATAAAGGGGCACTGTAATGGGGACCCCTGATGTAAAGGGACACTCTGATGGGGACATTGATTCTTTCTTAAAAACAGGGGGGGTGGGCGCAGTTTAAGATCTTCACCCTGGGCACTAAATGGCCTTGTCCCAGCACTGAGTGCCAGTGCTGCATTTTTTCAATGGAGGAGCTGGCCGCGGGTGGGTGGGGCCTTGAGCGCCACTGATGCTCTGGCCCCGCCCCTTGCTATGTGTGCATCTTACAGTCACTGCTGCCTGCCTGGTGACATCACAACGAGGAGAGCAGAGCCCCAACATTTGGATTCCTCCTCCTCGCGGTTAAGCTCCGCCCCGACTCTGCCCCCCGACTCTGGGTCTTCCCTGAAGGTGAAGGCTGTTCCTGCCGCTGGAAGAAAGGTAGGAGAAATGCTCCCTGCACTGCCCTGAGTAGCTCATGGTCACTCTGCTCCCTCCCATACACAGTCATGCTGTACAGTCTCCCTATACTGCCCTCCACTACCCCCCATTATACTGCCCTCCACTACCCCCCCCCATTATACTGCCCTTCACTAACACCCCTCCCATTATACTGCCCTCCACTAACACCCCTCCCATTATACTGCCCTCCACTAACAACCCTCCCATTATACTGCCCTCCACTAACACCCCTCCCATTAAACTGCCCTCCACTAACACCCCTCCCATTATACTGCCCTCCACTACCACCCTTCCCATCATACTGCCCTCCACTAACACCCCCCATTATACTGCCCTCCACTAACACCCCTCCCATTATACTGCCCTCCACTAACACCCCTGCTATTATACTGCATTTGAATGGGCTGCCATGCCTGCGTTTCCTGCAATAAAAAAAGTGCATGCATCATGTAATAGGCTGCGCACACGGCATACCTATGCCCACCAAGCAATGAAATACAGCACTGTCTGTCCATTCTGCTTTTGCACCATGTGACTTATCTGCAGTTCCTGCACCGGCAAACTTGCTGCATTTTTAGATGTTTAGGTCACGCTTTTAAAAAAAAAGTGCATTTGTGTGTGCAGGAACTGCAGGTAAGTTGCATGGTGCAAAAGCAGAATGGATTTCAAGGCAACTGCATTTTTAAAATGCTGCATGCACCTTTTTTTCTGCAGGAAACAAAGGCATGGCAGCCCATTCAAATGAATGGGCTGCTGTGCCTGCGCAAATGAGGGCCGTCAAAACACATACATGTGAACCAGCCAGGCCCAAAATAACCATATTAAAGACGGCCCTGGTATTATTTACGGAAGGATAAAGACCAAATGACTCAGCCTTGACACCATGGGCACATCGAGGCAATTCAGCTGCAGAGCTAAATAAGAGAACAGAGGTTGTTCAAGGGCAGGTCAGCATCAAACCAGAAGAGCTTACAATCAGACAATTAATTCAGACAGTCAAATAGTAATTACAGCAATGCTGCTAAGTTCAGAACAGGAATACTGATAACTACCAAGCAGCACCTGAATTAGTCAGAAACGGATCTCTATACAGGGCAACTACTGAGAGTGGATGAGGTCTCTTTAAAAGGGTGGTGTCTGATCAGAAGTAAGCTTGAAAAATAGGAACCAAAGTTCTGGGTTTATTTTGCAGTGATCGTGCAATGACATCCTGCCTGAGTGCAAAAAAGGGCAGAGTCAAGTGCGTACTCTCACACAATTAGGGTGTAAATGCAGGAATGCTGATAAGGCAGTACAGCCACCCTGTACCGAGCATGGGCCCCATCCAAGCAGGGGGATGGCTGTATAGCCTTATTGCCGGCACTGTTCCTCTTGTGGCTCTCCCTGCAGGGCTGCCGGCTTCTCCCCCTCTTCCTCCCTCCCTCCGACAGCAGGAGAATTAGTTCTAGTATTTGTGCCTCCCCCCACCACTCTGATTACCCCCACTCCCTTGCTGTCAGGGCCTCCCTTTGTACCCCCCTTTCACCTGCTGTCTGGGTCCTCCTGAGTGTCCTTTCACTAACAGCACTGACAACTTCCCTCTCGCCCAGCAGCATCTGCTGAGGACATGGATGTCATTTCAGGATGGAGAGCGGGGGGGGGGTAAATATGTCATATTTACAAGCCCCTTCGCTTCCTTACTGAGCAAGATTGTTTACTGTGTTTCCTTAATCACGGAAGCATGTGTTTACTATGATTCAATATGTGAATAAATAGGAAGCCTCTAAGTGCTTCCTATGACGGATCTCGGATCTGGGCACCTCCGCCAGACCTGTGTCTCCTGTTCTCCAAACGCACCCGCAGCCTGCAAACTCGCCATAACCAGCCCTTAACCCCCAATAACGCGGCAAACCACACAGGTGTTGAGCGTTAAACATGCAGAGCATAAATTGTTTATTAAATACAAAACATACACCTTTAAACACATGTAGCGGGGTGTTCAATTTAGGGGAAGTGTCTGAGTGATAACCAGGCTCAGACACATTGAATTGATAGGATTCATGGACCATTTTTGTTCTCAGGGGTTAATGCTGGTGATGTGTTCCCTGTGGCCGGTGGGTGGCACTGCTGTTCTGGGCCAGGGTTGAACCGCTAGCGCAGTGCTGTGCCTTTTGTGTCCCCTCTCGTCAGCCATACAGTGGGGCGGGGAACCTGCAGTGCATGCCGGGAGAGAATATAAAAGGGGCAGACATCTTCGGAGAAGGGTCTTCGTTCGTCCAGGCCCAGGCACCTTCGGCCTGGGTGTGTGTGAGAGTCATCTCCGGGTGCCCTAGGCCCGGAGGCCTTGTTCCGGTTCCACCTCAGGCACCTTTAGCCTGGGGTGAGGTACTACTTCGCCGTTCCTGTTCGCCTGGGCACGGAGGCCCAGGAGTTGCAGTGACGGCCTGGAGCCCAGCAGCCTTCGGCTGGGGTCCACAAGGGATCAAGAAGTCCAGGGTGCTGCCTTGCGAGGGGACCCGCACCCTAAGAGAAGGAAGGATCTTTTCCCGAAGGACCGGTGCTGTGGACACGGTGAAGGAAGGGGTCTGTTGACTCTCTGGGAGGATGTTTTCACCCTGAAAGGGGCTATGTTCTAGGAAGGAACTAAGATTCACCAGGTCAGTGGCAGTGACCTTATCCACAAGGTCTGTGGCAGAGACCAACCTCATGGTCTGTGGCAGAGACCATGCGCCAAAACTGTTTGAGAAATCTGAACAGTCCTAAGAGTTTGAGCTACGTTTGTGCCTGGACCTCCTCCACACCTTAAAGCTGTCCTGTGTCTTTACTCCAACCTTTCTTCTATCCGAGAGACTATGTGTTGTGCAAGTGGAAAATAAATATTGAGTTGGACTTTCAGCTGGTGTGGACATTTACGTTCCTGGGGAAGTCAAGGACTTGCATCTACACACTGTAGAGGTGAGAATCATTCTCAGGAGGACTTTATACCCCGGCTGCAGACAAGGCCCAAAAACAACACCGCCTAACCTCTTAGCACAGGAGGGTACGGGCTTGTGGTGCGGTGTGCCCCTTTTTCCTGAGAGGAGCCGAAGCAGACAAGGAAAAGGGGGTCTGTGCGCTACACGTGGGGGCTCAAGTCCGGGATTAGTCTGCGGTTGGAAAGTGTGATGACCCCCCCAGAGTTTGAACTTTATTCCCTAGTGAAGTTCCGTGGCGGTCCGCCATATTGAGAACTGCGCCACGAGGAGAACCCTGACTGCGTAGTTCGTGGGCGTGCCTATAGAGAAAGCCCACGAACAGTGCAGAAGATGGGAGGAGTCTGGCCATGTGAAGAGTTGCATGTGGGGACTTTGGCGCGAAAAGGACAGTGCGCAATGGAACAGCAAGCGAGCAACATGGCGTCTCATGCCTCATGGATTCCGTCCACAACCACCATGAATATGGCCTCGTTTGCTGCTTCCGTGACAGATACAGGGATTCGGCTGAGCCCCGGGGACGTTTTGCCCTCTACATTTGCAGAGAAGTGGAGGCCCTCAGAGTGGTTTGTCCCGGCTGCTCGGGACTGGTGGTGCATCTCAAGCCCTTCGGCAGATGCGAGCAGTGTAAGGAGTTCTTGTTTGAGGTGGAGCAACCTACAGAGAAGCCTCGGGCTTTCCGCCTCAATTGCCTTACAGGCGCCACTACTTCGGAGGAAGGAGCCAGAGCTTTTGCAACCACCCCTATGCGCACTGTTGAGACTCCGGAGGAAGATGCGAGCAGATATGTTCCGGAGATTGAGGAACCGGAATCGGAGAGACCGGAGGATCTTGCCTCGGTCACCACAGAGTCCTTAGTCCCACCGCCCAAGAGGAAGATTGGCTTTGTGAAGGCTTCCTGCGGCCGTGGTGGAGTTACACCCCAGCGCTTACTCGGAATGGATGCATCCGAAGGGAAAAGTTCCGGACGTCCTGGCTCAGCTACAAGCCGAGGTAAGCCGGGGAAAAAGACTGTCTGAAGTCCGAAGTATCGGGGATGCTTGGGTCAGGGATCCCAGGGCCCTTGAATTGGTTAGAGGCGGTGACTCGTCTTCTACCCGGAGCTACTTGCCTGCAGAGGAATGTGACACCTCTGACCTGGAGTCGGTCTCTGATCCGGGAGACGACACCGCCATTGACGAGGTGTTTGAGAAAAAGGGTTGGGATAAGATGCCCATGTCCTTGTCCCATAGAAATAGGGACCCACCAATGTCTACTGGGGAGAGCACACCCTGGGTGGAGGCCCCGGAGTCTGAGGAGGGATCTATCCCCTTGTCTGCCCTTCCACCGCTAGAGATACCTGGATCCGTTGCTGGGATGGAGCGGGTATCATTGCGGGCCCCTGTGTCTGGTCCAGAGGTAGTGAAAGTACCTTGGCACTCAGATGCCATAGTCATGACCGGTATGGGAGATCGTCTGACCATGCCACCGTTATCCCGTTTGCAGAGGGTATTTAACCAGAAGGTTGCTAGCGAATATGGGTGGGAGTACCCGTACCTGCCAAAGGAACTTTTGTTTGAGGTGGAGGCCTACAGACACCGGTGGTACGCGGACTTTGTATGGACACATATCAAGGTACCCCGGGCCCGCAGGTTCTATTCATGTTCTCCTACAGCTACCAAGCGGTACAAGGACTGTAGGAATGCCTGGTTGCTCGGTCGGCACATGCGGACAAGGTGGTTATTTGCCGAAAGGACAAAGATAATGTTAAGTACCATATTGACACCTTTGATAAGCATTGGAAGCCGTTGGTGTTGCCGCATCCTCAGTATTATCTGTGAAGAGACTAGACTCTTGTTGTTTGCCTTTTATGTCCGGAGTGCACTCTCTGGAGCCCAGAACTGTTTGCCCGGGTAACGGGTATTCTACTTATTGGAAGAGCGGGAGCAGTTTATTTTTTCTCCCTCTTTCCACACTGCAAAGATATAAGGACTTTGGGGTAGAATAGTTCAGAGCAGGGCCAAAGAAGAAGAAGAGGAAGTTTTACCCAAAAGTAAAGTTTCTTTCAGGACGAGTGTTCTGATGGTGGCACTCCCACTAGGTGGCGGTGTTGCATTGTCTAAAAGCAAAAGGAAAAGACTTTAAAAAAAATGTGTTCCTTCGGGGAGAATCTTTTCACTTCTATTGTAAATGTGTTGGTTTTATGTTGTGCTTTCTTCCTTCTGCAGGTGGATACCAATCAAGACACTGAGGATGGGGTGGGTTTGATTGGTGCAGACGGGAAGGGAATGTAGTGATTAACATATGTTTATGTGACATTTGAGACTGTAATGTGCACATTATGTTTTACTGATCTTCTTTCGTTTCTGTTTTTAATTCCCTTTTCCCCATGTTAGGTTCCGGCACAAACAAGCAGTTTTAAATTTGTTTTTGTTTTTTTTGTCTCTGGACCAGACCTATGCTAACTCGGATTTAGGAAGCATGGGTTTGCTCCAGACACCTGTAACCAGTGTCTATAAGTGGGGGGAATGTGTAGCGGGGTGTTCAATTTAGGGGAAGTGTCTGAGTGATAGGGATGAGCTTCGAGTTCGAGTCGAACTCATGTTCAAAACGAACATTGCCTGTTCGCCCATTCGCCGAACAGCGAACAAATTGGGGTGTTCGCGGCAAATTCGAAAAATCTGTGGGAGAAATCTAAAGTGCTAATTATAAAGGCTTATATGCAAGTTATTGTCCTAAAAAGTGTTTGGGGACCCGGGTCCTGCCCCAGGGGACATGTATCAATGCAAAAAGAAGTTTTAAAAACGGCCGTTTTTTCGGGAGCAGTGATTTTAATAATGCTTAAAATGAAAAAATAAAAGTGAAATATTCCTTTAAATTTCGTACCTGGGGGTGTGTATGATATGCATGTAAAGTGGCGCATGTTTCCCGTGCTTAGAACTGTCCCTGCAAAAAATTTCATTTTTGAAAGAAAAAAAGTCATTTAAAACTCACTCGCGGCTATTAATGAATTGTTGGCTCCCGGCAATACATACAAAAGTCATTGATAAAAAAAAAAAAAGCGTGGGGGTTCCCCAGAATTCAATTACCAGGCCCTTCAGGTCTGGAATGGATATTAAGGGGAACCCCGATGCAAATTAAAAAAAAATTGACGTGGGGTTCCCCCAAATATCCATTCCAGGCCCTTCAGATCTGGCATGGATTTTAAGGGGAACTCCACCCCAAATTTAAAAAAAAATGGCGTGGAGTCCCCCTAAAAATCCATACCAGACCCCTTATCCGAGCACGCAACCTGGCCGGCCGCAGGGAAAAAGGGGGGGACGAGAGAGCGGCCCCCCCTCCCTCCTGAACCATACCAAGCCACATGCCCTCAACATGGGGAGGATGTCCCCATGTTGATGGGGACAAGGGCCTCATCCCCACAACCCTTGCCCGGTGGTTGTGGGGGTCTGCGGGCGGGGGGCTTATCGGAATCTGGAAGACCCCTTTAACAAAGGGAACCCCCAGATCCCGGCCCCCCCCTATGTGAATTGGTAAGGGGTACATTGTACCCCTACCATTTCACGAAGAAAGCGTAAAAAAATGTTTAAAAAAACACACAAACACCTTGAAAAAGTCCTTTATTTAAAAAAAAAAAAAAAAACATTCCAGCGATGAAATGCAGTGTCCCGCGGCGATCCCGATGTCCAGCGCCATCGTCATTGGTTTTGCCTGAGCGGACCTGATGGGGAACTCCCTCTCAGTATTTTAAATGTATAGACCCGCCCCTTCTAAAGTTCCCCATCAGGTCCGCTCAGCGGACCAGATGCGGAACATGAGAAGGGGCGGGTCTATACATGTATTACCAAAGTGAGAGCAGTTCCCCATTAGGTCCGCCCCCTCGGTATGTCGGACCCGCCTACGTCATTGGCTTGAGCGGGGAACTTCCTTCACTGTGTAATTTAAATTTACATAGTGAAGGAAGTTCCCCGCTCAAGCCAATGACGTAGGCGGGTCCGACATACCGACGGGCGGACCTGATGGGTAACTGCTCTCACTTTGGTAATACATGTATAGAACCGCCCCTTCTCATGTTCCGCATCGGGTCCGCTGAGCGGACCTGATGGGGAACTTTAGAAGGGGCGGGTCTATACATTTAAAATACTGAGAGGGAGTTCCCCATCAAGTCCGCTCAGGCACAACCAATGAAGGACAGCGCTGGACATCGGGATCGCCGCGGGACACTGGATTTCACCGCTGGAATGTTTTTTTTGTTTTTTTTAAAATAAAGGACTTTTTCAAGGTGTTTGTGTGTTTTTTTTAAACATTTTTTTACGCTTTCTTCGTGAAATGGTAGGGGTACAATGTACCCCTTACCAATTCACATAGGGGGGGCCGGGATCTGGGGGTCCCCTTTGTTAAAGGGGTCTTCCAGATTCCGATAAGCCCCCCGCCCGCAGACCCCCACAACCACTGGGCAAGGGTTGTGGGGATGAGGCCCTTGTCCCCATCAACATGGGGACATCCTCCCCATGTTGAGGGCATGTGGCCTGGTACGGTTCAGGAGGGAGGGGGGGCCGCTCTCTCGTCCCCCCCTTTTCCCCTGTGGCCGGCCAGGTTGCTGCTCGGATAAGGGGTCTGGTATGGATTTTTAGGGGGACTCCACGTAATTTTTTTAAAAAATTTGGGGTGGAGTTCCCCTTAAAATCCATGCCAGATCTGAAGGGCCTGGAATGGATATTTGGGGTAACCCCACGTCAATTTTTTTTTAAATTTGTGGCGGGGTTCCCCTTAATATCCATTCCAGACCTGAAGGGCCTGGTAATTGAATTCTGGGGAACCCCCACGCTTTTTTTTTTTTTTATCAATGACTTTTGAATGTATTGCCGGGAGCCGACAATTCATTAATAGCCGCGAGTGAGTTTTAAATGACTTTTTGTCTTTCAAAAATGACATTTTTTGCAGGGACAGTTCTAAGCACGGGAAACATGCGCCACTTCACATGCATATCATACACACCCCCCAGGTACGAAATTTAAAGGAATATTTCACTTTTATTTTTTCATTTTAAGCATTATTAAAATCACTGCTCCCGAAAAAATGGCCGTTTTTAAAACTTTTTTTTGCATTGATACATGTCCCCTGGGGCAGGATCCAGGTCCCCAAACACTTTTTAGGACAATAACTTGCATATTAGCCTTTATAATTAACACTTTAGATTTCGAACGTTCGAGTCCATTGTATTTAATAGGGTTCTAAAGTTCACACGAACATTTTGTCTGTTCGGAGGTTCTGGTGTGAACCGAACAGGGGGGTGTTCGGCTCATCCCTGCTGAGTGATAACCATGCTCAGACACATTGAATTGATAGGATTCATGGACCATTTTTGTTCTCAGGGGTTAATGCTGGTGATGTGTTCCCTGTGGCCGGTGGGTGGCGCTGCCGTTCTGGGCCAGGGCTGAACCGCTAGCGCAGTGCTGTGCCTTTTGTGTCCCCTCTCGGCAGTCTACAGTGGGGTGGGGAACCTGCTGTGCATCCCGGGAGAGGATATAAAAGGGGCAGACATCTTCGGAGAAGGGTCTTCGTTCGTCCACGCCCAGGCACCTTCAGCCTGGGTGTGTGTGTGGTTCATCCACACCCAGGCGCCTTTGGCCTGGGTGTGTGTGGGAGTCATCTCCGGGTGCCCTAGGCCCGGAGGCCTTGTTCCGGTTCCACAGCACGCACCTTTAGCCTGGGTTGAGGTACTACTTCACCGTTCCTGTTCGCCTGGGCACGGGCCTGTTACTCTAAGACCGGGGTCTCCAAACTATGGCCCTCCAGTTGTTCAGGAATTACAATTGTCATCATTGTATAGAGAAAAAGATGAGGCTGAGGTGGACTATGTGGGCACCTTATGCTAACTGATGACCAGTTGATATGATATCAACTTTATATGATATGATTGATATTTATATGATATGATTATCACTTTATACTGCAGAGATCAGTTCAAAATATTCCACCCAATTATCAATTGGTGTCCATCTTCCCAGGAATTTCAAGAGATTTTCCTTATATATAAGGGGTCCAATATTGACCTGAATTCTTACTACTTATTAACCTCCTCTTTTTTCTATCTGTGTATTTATATGTGTCCTCCTAGGAGATTACCTATGCCTCCTGCTGTTTATGTCTTTAGTGGGACCACCAACTCCCCCATGACATAACGGGGATTTTTGATTCACGGTCTGGACCCCTCTGGTCCAGCACTCATGTTACGTGACAACCCAATTTTTCACTTTCTGTCTATTGAAAACCTATACATATATATTTAGCTCCTGAAGAAGCGGATTCTGTTTTTGAATCACAATGTGAAACATGTAGAGCACAGCATATTATGTATGTACAGTTGCATTTTTGTCCATTGATTGTAATGGTATGATACATTGAAATGTCACGAAATTACCATTATTTCTATGAAATGTTAAAATAACTGTTTCTATATATATTTTTGTAATAAAAACCCCTTTTTACTATCTACTCTCAACTGGTCATCAGTTAGCATAAGGTGCCAACATAGTCCACCTCGGCCTCATCCTTTTCTCTATGCAACGTTTAATGGGACGAAGGCACCATTTTTATATATATCTTTTATCTCTAGCACTTGCAAAATATATAATTGTCATCATGCCTCATCATGTCTGTGAATGTCAGAGTTTTACAGTGCCTCATGAGCCATAGTTTGAAGATCCCTGCTCTAAGGGGAATCAGTGGCTGTACAAACACAGCCGCGGGTCCTAATTTGACATTTGTGTGGGTGAGTGGCCTTGAATGCACAGTTTGTGTTTGGGGCTGTACACCTGCACCAACATGCCTGTTAATTTAGAACCTGTGGCTGTGTTCACACAGTTGCTGGGTCCCCATAGTGTAACAAAAGCTGCCTGCACACAGCTCCAGGTGGTTCCAGTCACATAAACAAACCTTCGATTCACACTTTACAGACCACAACACCCATGTGAATAAGCCCCAACACCTCATTCACACACAATGCTTTATTTATTAACTTAATACAGTTTTTTCTTTTAGATTTATCAGGAATTTTTTTGTGTTTGTTTCCACTAATAATGATTTTAGTGTATTTTTAGCAAAAATATAATTTGCTATATGGGGGGGGGGGGGGGAGGGGGGGACGATCAGGTAGACTGTATGGGTCCCCGTGATTTCTAACAGCAGCCCTGTGTATATGCTAGGAAGGAACTAAGCAGGAGGTGTGCCCTACGTTAGGGGTAATTTTGCATGTTAAAGTCTGCCATTCAAAGTCTATCGGTTGGTGCATTAGGGTTGTTAGGATTAGTACAATTTTAACCATGAACTATAGGAATATAGAAGGTAAACCCTAGACCTGTATAAAGTCATTTGGGCTGTGTATTTATATGGTTTTGAGATTCAACTGTGAAGTCAATGATATACTGTACTTTACACTGGTCACCATAGAATCAGTGGGAGCCTGCTGCAAACAATAATGCTATAATCTTTATACTGGCAACATTGTATCCTTTCAGGCACAGAAGGGGTCTGACAAAATGTTTCCATGATTGTAATGTCTACTGAGAAGTAAATATCACTATTAAGATCAGGAGATTATACTCCTCTAGGATATAAAAAGTAAAAGTCACATGGTCGAAAATAATGATCATGACTGCTGAGAAGTATAGGTGCAAATTAACCAACTATTACAAACCAATACCAATGCTCCCCAAAAAAGACACCAGACTGATTTAAGTTGGAATTAGGGCAAGGCCACAGCTTTATTGAATTTACCAACTTTAACAATATTCCAAATACAGTTGAACCTCGGATTACGAGCATAATCCGTTCCAGTATGCTCGTACTCCAAAGTACTCGCATATCAAAGCGAGTTTTCCCATTGAAGTCAATGGAAACAAAAATAATTTGGTCCGCATTGACTTCAATGGGATGCAATACCGAATGCGGCCAGAGGTGGGGGGGGGCACCGGAGAGCCTCGGAAACGGCCGAAAAGGCTTGAGAACACTTCGACTGACCTCGGCAAACATTGGAAAGGCACGAAAACTAAGTATTTATGTGTATTTATGTGTCTTTCCGAGCTTTGCCGAACCGCGGCGATCGGCTGCGATCGTCGCCGTTCGTTTCTGCTTGGCTCCTGCGCCCCCGTACCTCAGTCCAAATGCGGTACTGCAGGCCTATTTAGGCTCTGCTCGGCTCCTGCGCCTGTGTACCTCAGGCCAAATGTGGTACTGCAGGCCTATTTAGCTTAAAATTCTGCTCGTCTTGCGAGTCAACACTCGCAAACCGAGTCAGAATTTAAAAAAAAATTAATTGCTCGCGAATCAAATTGCTCTCAAACCAAGTTACTCTTAAACCGAGGTTCCACTGTACCACATAACAATGCCAGTCACAGTTATACCGTGAGCATCCGTAACAAAACACAGATAGTCTAATGCCACGTACACACGATCGGATTTTCCGTCGGAAAAACCTTGGATGGTTTTTCCAACAGAATTCCGCTCAAGCTTGGCTTGCATACACAGTGTCACACAAAAGTTCTCTGAACTTTCAACCGTCAAGAACGCGGTGACATACAGCACTACGACGAGCCGAGAAAATTAAGTTCAATTCTTCCGAGCATGCGTCAAATAGTTTCCGAGCATGCGTCAGAGTTTTGCGCGTCGGAAATGCTACAGACGATCGGAATTTCTGATTGGAATTTTTTCGGTCTGAAAATTTGAGAACCAGCTCTCAGGAAAAGTCAGATGGAGCCTACACACGGTCGGAATTTCCGACCAAAAGCTCACATCTGACTTTTTTTTCGGAATTTACGATCGTGTGTACGGGGCACAAGAAGCCTATCTCCACAATCACTGCAAGACAGGCATTAAACTGATCCCAGAATTAAACCTGAGGGCATGGCCCATAAATCAATATCCATCGCTGTGACAAAAATCACAACGGGCGGATGGCTGAGCAACTCTTGTGACGTCAGAATCTCTTCAGAGTAGTGGGACGTGACCTTGCATAGCCTTTTTCTAGAGTTCAGTCTCCACCCAGTCACCTCGTGCCTCAGTGGCAAATCCCATCGGAGCCACTTAACCTCCCTGTTTTGGATAACGCCCATGTAGCTGCCAAGCTTCCAGCAGTCAAGACTCCCTTTCCCTAGGAAGGAGGGTGGGTCAAGGGGCCTTCATTAAATGCTCGAAAAAACACGTGTTCTAACTTAATGGTTTCAGCCTAATGAACCATTATGGTATCACTTAAAGCCCCGTACACACGATCGGTTTGACTGATGAAAACCGTCCGATGGATGGTTTTCATCAGACCAACCGATTGTGTATGGTACCCATCGGTCTTTTTTTCATCGGTTGGAAAAATAGAACTTGTTTTAAAATTTTCCGATGGATAAATAACCGATGGTAATTTCCGATCGTCTATGGGCAAGTCCATCGGTTAAAAAACCCACGCATGCTCAGACTGAATTAGGAGACGGGAGCGCTCATTCTGGTAAAACTAGCGTTCCTAATGGAGAGAGCACATTCGTCATTCTGAAAGTTATTGCTTCGTTTAATGCAGCGCATGTTTTTTTGCTTTAGAACGGTCTTTAAAATGTCATTTTGGCAGCAGATCTTTCTCATGAGTTCTGACAAACGTATGTCTTTCTTCTTTCTTGTGATCTTAGGAATAATTAAACGATAATGGTCTTTCGCGCTACTAAAGAGTAAATGAAAGGCAGGTGAAGTGTATCGTGCTAAAGCTGCAAAAACTAATTGTGTTCACTATACACACTAGTAGAAATAAAAGAGGGGGAGTGTTTTTGCGCTGAAAGCCAGCAGTTAAACTACATAAAGTGCAAAAAGCCAAATGCTATTATTAAATAAAGTGCTAGAATATTGGGTCTATATTAATAGTCCTTAATCCAATGATGAATAAAGTGCACAAATATAAATATAGCGGTGCAATACTTATATATAAATAAGTGAATTGTGGTATGAAGACATAAATAATAAAGTGCACCAGTGCTATCTATATATGTATGAACCACAACAATGCTATATATACATATAAAAAAAAAAAAAAAAAAATAGTCCGTATTCAAAAGTCCTTAAATGTGAGTGTTCAAACAAAATGAACTGATGTGAAATACAAATCCTCTGCTGCATAGAAGGATAGGAATATCTCTAATATGTCCATGCAGTGGTCTCACAAAACTCTCACCTCCATTAGAACATAACATGTATGTTTAGGCAGTAAATCTCCTTAATGGTGGTTCTTCTGATCTATGTTGTTGCTACTCCCAACCTAGTCTCCTCTGTTGGTGATTAGTGATGAGCCGAACACCCCCGGGTTCGGTTCGCACCAGAACCCGCGAACGGACCGAAAGTTCGCACGAACATTAGAACCCTATTAAATACAATGGATGTGAACGTTTGGATTCTAAAGTGCTAATTATAACGACTATTATCCATGTTATTGTCCGAAACAGAGTTTGGGAACCCGGCTTCTGCACCAGGGGACATGTATCAATGCAAAAAGAAGTTTTAAAAACGGACGTTTTCCGGGAGCAGTCATTTTAATGATGCATAAAGTGAAAAAAAAAAAGTCAAATATTCCTTTAAATATTGTACCTGGGGGGTGTCTAAAGTATGCCTGTGAAGTGCCACATGTTTCCCGTGTTTAGAACTGTCCCTGCACAAAATAACATTTCTAAAGGGAAAAAAGCCATTTAAAACTGCTTGCGGCTTTAATGCAATGTCTGGTCCCGGTAATATGGATGAAAATCTTTAGGAAAAATGGCATAGCTACCCCATCAACCCCCCCCCCCTACCCCAGCCCATTACCAGCCCCTTTGGGTCTTGTATGGATATTAAGGGGAACCCCGCACACAAAATAAAAAAGGACCTATATACTCTGAACAGCCGTATACAGGCGGTGCATACAAGACAGGGACTGTAGGTTTGTTCTTATGTAGAATCTGTTTGTAATTTTGAACAGCTGCATTGTTTAAGTGGAGCTCCATGCCAAATTCCTTTTTTTTAGCTTTTTGTAAAACATAGGGAACGGTTATCACCCCTGTCACATTTTTTTTGCTGTCTGTGCCCCTGTTCAGAACATTTCACCTCACTTTGCGTCCCAATGACAACTGTTTTTGAAATGTGGTGTTTTTATTGAAACAAGGATTGGTGATAAAGCATCAGTAGAGAGGAGACACCTTTCTCCCATATTAATTCTTACAGGAGAGAATTTTCCTTCCAAGGGGTAGATTTCCTCTCACTTCCTGTTGTCTTCTTCCGTTTGCAAGTAGTAGTAGTTTGTAAGTTGGATGTTTGAAAGTAGGGACCTTCCGTATATACTCTGCAGAAATTGGCCCCTTAGGTGTTGGTGTTGGCACAACACCGAAAGCACTCACAGTTATTCTTGGTGGGTGCTGGAACGCCCTGCTGTCAACTATAATATCAGGAATTGTAATAACATATAATTGTTGATCAGTGGTAGTAAAAATTGGGCCTTTGATGGTGGTGCTGGTGCCACAACACTGTAAGGCCTGACAGTTACTCTTGGTGGGCGCAGCAATGGTCCCTGCTGTGAATTATTAGATCAATAATTATAATTGCATGCCCCTGTTGAACAGGGGCTGAAAAATTGGGCCTTTGGTGGTGGTGGTGATGGTGGTGCTGGTGCCACAACACTGTAAGGCCTGACAGTTACTCTTGGTGGGCGCAGCAATGGTCCCTGCTGTGAATTATTAGATCAATAATTATAATTGCATGCCCCTGTTGAACAGGGGCTGAAAAATTGGGCCTTTGGTGGTGGTGGTGGTGGTGATGGTGGTGCTGGTGCCACAACACTGTAAGGCCTGACAGTTACTCTTGGTGGGCGCAGCAATGCTCCCTGCTGTGAATTATTAGATCAATAATTATAATTGCATGCCCCTGTTGAACAGGGGCTTAAAAATTGGGCCTTTGGTGGTGGTGGTGGTGGTGATGGTGGTGCTGGTGCCACAACACTGTAAGGCCTGACAGTTACTCTTGGTGGGCGCAGCAATGGGCCCTGCTGTGAATTATTAGATCAATAATTATAATTGCATGCCCCTGTTGAACTGAAAAATTGGGCCTTAGGCACTGGTGGCACAACACTGCAACCCCTCACAGATACTGTACTTGGAGCACAGCAATGAGGCCTGTTGCAAAGTATTGCATCAAAAATTTTAATTACACGCCCCTGTTAAACAGGGGCTGAAAAATTGGGCCTTAGCCACTGGTGGCGTCACCCATAAACCAAAATGATCTTCCAAGCTATCATCGTTAATCGTATCATTGAGGAGGAGGAGGAGGATAGCCAGTCAACATAACAGCACAGGCACTCAGCATCAGCATCAGTCTTGAAGGGATGTGACATTTTAAAATCAATTAGTCTGTTATATCAGCATCTGGTGTGTGGTAGCTGGTGGTGATCCAAGACTGGTTCATCTTGATGAAAGTCAGTCGATCAACCGAGTCGGTGGACAGGCGCACCCTGTGATCCGTGACAAATCCTCCAGCAGCACTGAATGTGCGTTCTGAAAGAACGCTGGATGCAGGACAGGCCAGTAGCTCAATTGCATACTGTGCAAGCTCTGGCCAGTGATCCATCCTCAAGACCCAGTAAGCCAGAGGATTTTCGGTGGGGAAGGTGTCCAAGTCTGACCTTGCCCCTAGGTATTCCTGGACCATGTATATCAGACGCTGGCGATGGTTGCTGGAACCGATCATACTTTGGGGCTGCGGACTAAAGAATTGTCTGAACGCATCGGTCAGACGGCCACCTTCCCCACCGCTCCTTCTTTTACTGCCCGAAGCCTCAGCAACTCGTTGTCCAGGACCAGGAGTTTGTAACCTCCCAGTCTCTGGGAACGCGTTGCACAGACCTTTCTGCAAGGCCTCCCGGAGTTGTCTCATCCTCTGCTCCCTCTGCGACGGTACGATAAGGTCCGCAACCTTACCCTTGTACCGTGGATCAAGGAGAGTGGCCAGCCAGTAATGGTCCCTCTCCTTGATCCGAAGAATATGAGGATCCTTCCGCAGACTTTGCAGGATCAGGGAGGCCATGCAGCGTAGGTTAGCTGAGGCATTCAGTCCGGAGTCCTCTGGGTCACTAAGGACGACATGATCCGCAGCCACCTCCTCCCAGCCACGTACAAGTCCACTGGTTTCTTGGGACTGTAAATCATCCCTAAAAGACTGCTGCTGATGATGCTGAGTGCCAGCCTCCACCTCCATGCTGACACAATCCTCCTCCTCCTCCTCCTCTTCCTGTGCGATGGGTGGGACAGAAGGAACACTGTCTGGGTAAAGGGGGCCTTGAGAGGCAAGGAAGTCCTCCTCTTCCTGCCTCTGTTCTGCCTCAAGTGCCCTGTCCATTATTCCACGCAGCGTGTGCTCCAACAGGTGGACAAGAGGTACAGTGTCACTGATGCATGCACTGTCACTGCTCACCATCCTCGTGGCCTCCTCAAATGGTGCCAGGACAGTGCATGCATCCCTGATCATGCCCCACTGGCGTGGTGAAAAAAACCCGAGCTCCCCTGACCCTGTCCTGGTGCCGTAGTCGCACAGGTACTCATTGATGGCCCTCTGCTGCGTGTGCAGCCGCTGCAGCATGGCCAACGTTGAGTTTCACCTGGTGGGCATGTCACATATAAGTCGGTTCTTGGGCAGGTTCAACTCCTTTTGAAGCTCAGCCAGGCGAGCACTGGCATTATAAGATCTGCGGAAATGCACACAGACTTTCCTGGCCTGCCTCAGGACATCCTGTAAGCCCGGGTACCTGCCCAAGAACCGCTGCACCACCAGGTTAAGGACGTGAGCCATACAGGGCACATGGGTCAGTTGTCCCTGTCGGAGGGCGGAGAGGAGGTTGGTGCCATTGTCACAAACCACCATTCCTGGCTTAAGCTGGCGTGGCGTCAACCACCTCTCGGCCTGCCCCTGCAGAGCAGACAGGACCTCTGCCCCAGTGTGGCTCCTGTCCCCCAAACACACCAGCGAAAGCACGGCATGGCATCTTTTTGCCTGCGTACTTGCGTAGCCCCTTGAACGCCTACGGAGCACCGCTGGTTCCGAGGACAAACCACAGGAAGAGGCCATGGAGGAAGAAGAAGAGGAGGGGGTGGAGGAGAGAGGTGTGTCACAACCAGTAGTAGCATTTTGGAGGCGTGGCGGTGGAACAACCTCCAACACTACTGCACCTTGTCCTGCATCCTTCCCAGCTGCCAAAAGAGTGACCCAATGGGCCGTGAAAGAAAGGTAACGTCCCTGTCCATGCCTGCTGGACCATGAGTCAGCGGTAATATGCACCTTACCGCTGACCGCCCTGTTCAGCGAGGCCAAGACATTGCCTTCCACATGCCTGTGGAGAGCCGGAATCGCCTTCCGTGCGAAAAAGTGGCGTTTGGGAACCTGCCACTGAGGAACCGCACATTGCACAAACTCACGGAAGGGGGCCGAGTCTACCAACTGAAAAGGCAGCAGTTGAAGCGCTAGCAATTTAGCCAAGCTAGCATTCAACCGCTGGGCATGTGGATGGCTGGGAGTGAACTTCTTTCGACGGTCCAGCAGCTGGGGCAGGGAAATTTGCCTGCTAGAATCGGACGTTGGTGTACTGCTAGCAGAGTGCCCGCAAGTACTTGCCTGTGACACACCTAATTCTACACCTTCATTCCTCTCAGAGCAGGTTTCAGAGAGGAGTGAAGGTATAGTGGGGTTGGAGATCCCAGCTGATGCGGTGCAAGAAGAGGTCAGCTTTGTTCTTTGGTGTGGGTCTTTAAGGTAGGCTTGCCAACGAGCTGCATGGCAGGTCAACATATGTCTGATCAAGCATGTGGTGCCCAAGCGGCTGATGTTTTGGCCACGCGATATACGCTTGAGACATATGTTGCAAACAGCAGCTGTGCGATCTGATGCACTCGCCTCAAAAAAGGCCCACACCAAAGAACTTTTTGAATGACGGGCAGAGGCAGCGCCCTGCACAGGCGGAGCTCTGCGGTGTGATTCCGTCGGTGTGCTGCCCATACGCTGGCCACTCAAGGGCATCCTGCCTCGTTGGAGATGTGCCTCCTCCTCATCCTCCTCCTCCTCCTCTCTCCTATTAGGCACCCACGTGGAGTCAGTGACCTCATCATCCCCTCCCTCCTCATCACTGGAGCCAATCTGGCAGTATGCTGCAGCTGCTGGAGCATGACTGCCAGATTGGTGTCCTTCTTGAGCATCCCCTCTCTCTGCTCTCACGCTGCTGCCTTCCTCTAGCTGGGTATCATCATCAGATCCTTCCAAACGCTGGGCATCCTCCTGGAGCATGTACCCAACTCTGTGCTCAAACAGTTCGGGGGACTCCTCAGGAGGAGGACATGGTGGGTCTAGGGAAGGATTGACTAATGAAGATAATGATACCAGAGAAGAGGACGCTTTGGCAGCTGCTTTGCCAGTACCCTGAGCCTGGGTGAGAGAGGATGAGGAGGATGAGGTGGGCTTGGTCATCCACTCTACCAAGTCTTCGGCATGATGTGGCTCAACATGTCCAGCTGCCGAAAAGAAGGACAAGCGTGTCCCATGGCCATGTGCTGATGACAATGCACCGCGTCCACGACCAGCACTGTTGCCCCCAGACACAGAGCCTGCTTGCCCTCTTTTATTGCCTCCTGACTGTCTGCCTCTCCTTGGTTGCCTTCCAGACATTTTAATGGATGGCCTGCAGGGAGATGGGAAAAAGAGCAATAAGGGCTACCTTCAGGTGTATACTGTGCAGGAGGCTTAGCAACAATGACACTGACACTGTCCCCTGCCTATCCTTCTCTGTCCCTAAACTCAAGGATTGAAAATATGGTTCAGCAAAATTGGTTTAGAACAGAATAGCACACTGTCAGTTTCACTCACTGTACCTCTCTGTCCCTAAACTCAAGGATTGAAAATATGGTTCAGCAAAATAGTTTTAGAACAGAATAGCACACTGACACTTTCCCTCACTGTCCTACTCTGTCCCTCCCTACAAACAAGATTTAGCACAGAATAGCACACTGATAATTTCTACGAGTGTCCTTCTCTGTCCCTAAACTCAAGGATTGAAAATATGGAACAGCAAAATTGGTTTAGAACAGAATAGCACACTGTCAGTTTCACTCACTGTACCTCTCTGTCCCTAAACTCAAGGATTGAAAATATGGTTCAGCAAAATAGTTTTAAAACAGAATAGCACACTGACACTTTCCCTCACTGTCCTACTCTGTCCCTCCCTACAAACAAGATTTAGCACAGAATAGCACACTGATAATTTCCACGAGTGTCCTTCTCTGTCCCTAAACTCAAGGATTGAAAATATGGAACAGCAAAATTGGTTTAGAACAGAATAGCACACTGTCAGTTTCACTCACTGTACCTCTCTGTCCCTAAACTCAAGGATTGAAAATATGGTTCAGCAAAATAGTTTTAGAACAGAATAGCACACTGACACTTTCCCTCACTGTCCTACTCTGTCCCTCCCTACAAACAAGATTTAGCACAGAATAGCACACTGATAATTTCTACGAGTGTCCTTCTCTGTCCCTAAACTCAAGGATTGAAAATATGGAACAGCAAAATTGGTTTAGAACAGAATAGCACACTGTCAGTTTCACTCACTGTACCTCTCTGTCCCTAAACTCAAGGATTGAAAATATGGTTCAGCAAAATAGTTTTAGAACAGAACAGCACACTGACACTTTCCCTCACTGTCCTACTCTGTCCCTCCCTACAAACAAGATTTAGCACAGAATAGCACACTGATAATTTCTACGAGTATCCTTCTCTGTCCCTAAACTCAAGGATTGAAAATATGGAACAGCAAAATTGGTTTAGAACAGAATAGCACACTGTCAGTTTCACTCACTGTACCTCTCTGTCCCTAAACTCAAGGATTGAAAATATGGTTCAGCAAAATAGTTTTAGAACAGAATAGCACACTGACACTTTCCCTCACTGTCCTACTCTGTCCCTTCCTACAAACAAGATTTAGCACAGAATAGCACACTGATAATTTCTACGAGTGTCCTTCTCTGTCCCTAAACTCAAGGATTGAAAATATGGAACAGCAAAATTGGTTTAGAACAGAATAGCACACTGTCAGTTTCACTCACTGTACCTCTCTGTCCCTAAACTCAAGGATTGAAAATATGGTTCAGCAAAATAGTTTTAGAACAGAATAGCACACTGACACTTTCCCTCACTGTCCTACTCTGTCCCTCCCTACAAACAAGATTTAGCACACAATAGCACACTGATAATTTCTACGAGTGTCCTTCTCTATCCCTAAACTCAAGGATTGAAAATATGGAACAGCAAAATTGGTTTAGAACAGAATAGCACACTGTCAGTTTCACTCACTGTACCTCTCTGTCCCTAAACTCAAGGATTGAAAATATGGTTCAGCAAAATAGTTTTAGAACAGAATAGCACACTGACACTTTCCCTCACTGTACCTCTCTGTCCCTAAACTCAAGGATTGAAAATATGGTTCAGCAAGATTGGTTTAGAACAGAATAGCACACTGACACTTTCCCTCACTGTACCTCTCTGTCCCTACAAACAAGGATTAGCACAGAATAGCACACTGTCACTGACACTCTCCCTACCTATCCTTATTTGTCCCTAAACACAAGGAATCCAGGATTAGTAAAGGAAAAATAATGACACTGTCCCTGCCTATGCTTCTCTTTCCCTGCTCCGGAACACACTACACAAGGCCGCCGTGCTGGCGGCCTTTTATAGTGTGGGGCGTGTACTAAACCCCCTCAGCAATAATTGGCCACAGGCATCCTGCCTGTGGCCAATCATTGCTCTCCTCGCTGCCGGCGCTGTGATTGGCCAAGCATGCAGGGTCACAGTGCATGCTTGGCCAATCACAGCGCCTGGATGACACTGCGATGGCGTAGTGCATTGTGGGCCGTTCGCGTCACTCGAATTTGGCGCGAACGGCCCAAATCGTTCGATCTTCGTCGAACGATCGAACAGCCGATGTTCGAGTCGAACGTATGTTCGACTCGAACACGAAGCTCATCCCTATTGGTGATGTTATTGCAGTTCCTAAGGAGAGAAGGAGGGGAGGGGAGTGCAGCTCCAAGGGGATAGGATAGGAATAAGGAAGAGAGAAGGGCCTCCAATAGTGTAGTATGTTGGTCCAAAACTCGTTTATTAAGTAATAATATGTAATGCTCGTACATTAAAACAAAAATAGTGTGGCTAAAAAATAACAACAGCGGCGATGTACGCCGTCTTACTCGTCCTCCGGGTACTTCTGGTCTGCGGTACCTCGTGATGTCCCTACGTCGTTACGTCACGCCCCTCGTGACTTCATCAGGGGAGCTCCCCTGATGAAGTCACGAGGGGCGTGACGTAACGACGTAGGGACATCACGAGGTACCGCAGACCAGAAGTACCCGGAGGACGAGTAAGACGGCGTACATCGCCGCTGTTGTTATTTTTTAGCCACACTATTTTTGTTTTAACCACTTAACGACCGCTCACTGTATATATACGTCGGCACAATGGCACCGACAGGCACAATCACGTAGAGCGTACGTGATTGCCTTTGTACAGTTTGGGGGTCCGATCGGACCCCCCTTCTGTACAGTGAGCGGTCGGAATTCGTCTGGGAGCGTTCCGAGATGGGGGGGCGGCCGTTCGATTCCGACCACCCCCCCGCGATCGCTCCCGGCGAATAGAAATGCCCCCTCTGTCTGTGTACTGTTTACACAGATAGAGAAAGCAGGAGGAAGTGATGTCATCTCCTGTGCGGCGCTCACATATACCGAGCGTCGTACAAGAGAAGACACACAGGTCAGTGCACTAACACTACACTAACACCAGCACACATAGGCACATAAATCGCCCCCCCAGGCCCCCCCAGATCACCCCCCAGCCCCCCCAGATCACCCCCAGCCCCCAGTCACAGTGTCACTGATTGCAGTGACCATTTATTTACTGATCACTGCAATCAGTGACATTTGTGACTGTAAAAGTGTCACTACATTTAGTTTTAGGTCCAGTGTAGCCCCCTAACCCCCCCTAATAAAGGTTTAACCCCTTGATCACCCCCAGATAACCCTTTCACCCCCTAGCACCGCCGTCGCTTGGCGATCATTTTTCTGATCGCTGTCTTGGCGTCGGTGATGCAGATCGGTACCCAGTATTTTTTTTAGGTTCGCCGCAGGTTTTTATAGCGTCGGGTACCCCCATAAATTATCTAATAAAGGTTTAACCCCCTTGATCGCCCCCCAGGTAACCCTTTCACCCCCTATCACCACTGTCACTAAGCGATCGTTTTTCTGATCGATGTCTTAGCGTCGGTGATGCTGATCGGTAGCCAGTATTTTTTTTTAGGTTCGCCGCAGGTTTTTATAGCGTCGGGTACCCCCATAAATTATCTAATAAAGGTTTAACCCCCTTGATCGCCCCCCAGGTAACCCTTTCACCCCCTATCACCACTGTCACTAAGCAATTGTTTTTCTGATCGCTGTCTTGGCGTCGGTGATGCAGATCGGTACCCAGTAATTTTTTTAGGTTCGCCGCAGGTTTTTATAGCGTCGGGTACCCCCATAAATTATCTAATAAAGGTTTAACCCCCTTGATCGCCCCCCAGGTAACCCTTTCACCCCCTATCACCACTGTCACTAAGCGATCGTTTTTCTGATCGATGTCTTAGCGTCGGTGATGCTGATCGGTAGCCAGTATTTTTTTTTTAGGTTCGCCGCAGGTTTTTATAGCGTCGGGTACCCCCATAAATTATCTAATAAAGGTTTAACCCCCTTGATCGCCCCCCAGGTAACCCTTTCACCCCCTATCACCACTGTCACTAAGCAATTGTTTTTCTGATCGCTGTCTTGGCGTCGGTGATGCAGATCGGTACCCAGTAATTTTTTTAGGTTCGCCGCAGGTTTTTATAGCGTCGGGTACCCCCCATAAATTATCTAATAAAGGTTTAACCCCCTTGATCGCCCCCCAGGTAACCCTTTCACCCCCTATCACCACTGTCGCTAAGCGATCATTTTTCTGATCGATGTCTTAGCGTCGGTGATGCAGATCGGTAGCCAGTAATTTTTTTTAGGTTCGCCGCAGGTTTTTATAGCGTCAGGTACCCCCATATATTATCTAATAAAGGTTTTAACCCCCTAATTGCCCCTAGTTAACCCTTTCACCAGTAATCATCATATAAGTGTTACGGGTGACGCTGGTTAGTTAGTTTGCTTTTTATAGTGTCAGGGCACCCGCCGTATATAACCCAATAAAGGTTTAACCCCCTGATCGCCCGGCGGGTGATATCAATTAGGTTTTAGCGTCAGAGAGGGTCTGCGTCACACCCCAGGCAGCGTCAGGTTAGTGCCAGTAACGCTAACACCCACGCGTGAAGCATACACCTCCCTTAGTGGTATAGTATCTGAACAGATCAATATCTGATCTGATCAGATCTATACTAGCGTCCCCAGCAGTTTAGGGTTCCCAAAAACGCAGTGTTAGCGGGATCAGCCCAGATACCTGCTGGCACCTGCGTTTTGCCCCTCCGTCCAGCCCAGGCCACCGAAGTGCAGTATCGATCGATCACTGTCACTTACAAAACACAACACACATAACTGCAGCGTTCGCAGAGACAGGCCTGATCCCTGCGACTCCAGTGCTGTAGGAGGTGATTTCACCACCACAGTTAAAAAAAAAAAGAAGCAAATATGCCGAAGCATTGGGGCAGCAGGGGCGGAGGAGCGATTTTGCTCCTAATGCCGCGTACATACGGTCGAAATTCCGACGGAGGCTTGCCCGTGGAAAAGTCCGACCATGTCTGTGCGGCATAACTTTTTTGCGGGAGGATGCCCCCATGCTTCGGCATATATAAATGGTGCATGTATGCCCATCATTAGAAGTGGGTGGATGAAGGGCGGTATTCTAATGGTGGGCATACCCACCGATCAATCTCTTTTTTCGTTCAGCCACCTGGCTGCATGAAAAAAAAAGATTACAATACATGTCCAACAAGGACCAACAACGTACTGGTATGTTGCTGGACTTTGAATGGTTATACCAGATTGATGCCTGCGGGTTTAGGTATCATCTTGGTATCATTCTTTTCAGCCAGCGGCCGGCTTTAATGTAAAAGCAACCCTAGTGGCTAATTAGCCTCTGGACTGCTTTTACAAGCAGTGGGAGGGAATGTCCCCCCCCCAGATATAAAAAGCGCCAATGGGAAATTGGGAAAGCATTTTATCACACCGATCTTGGTGTGGTCAGATGCTTTGAGGGCAGAGGAAAGATCTAGGGTCTAGACCCCAGTTTTTTCAAAAAAAGAGTACCTGTCACTACCTATTACTATCATAGGGGATATTTACATTCCCTGAGATAACAATAAAAATGATAAAAAAAAAAAACATGGAAGGAACAATTTAAAAATAAAATAAAAAAGCAAAATTAATAATAAAAAAAAAAAAAAAAAAAAAAGAAGCACCCCTGTCCTGCCCTGCTCTTGCCCAATGGCGAACGCAAGCGTCGGTCTGGCGTCATTGTAAACAGCAATTGCACCATGCATGTGAGGTATCACCGCGAAGGTCAGATCGAGGGCAGTAATTTTAGCAGTAGACCTCCTCTGTAAATCTAACGGGGTAACCTGTAAAGGCTTTTAAAGGCTTTTAAAAATGTATGTAGTTTGTCGCCAATGCGCGTTTGTGCGAAATTTTAAAGCATGTCGTGTTTGGTATCTATGTACTCGGCCTAAGATCATCTTTTTTATTTCATCAAACATTTGGGCAATATAGTGTGTTTTAGTGCATTAAAATAAAAAAAAGTGTATTTTTTCCCCAAAAAATGCGTTTGAAAAATCGCTGCGCAAATACTGTGTAGAAAAAAAAAATGCAACACCCACCATTTTATTCTGTAGGGCCTTTGCTTTAAAAATATATATAATGTTTGGGGGTTCAACATAATTTTCCTGCAAAAAAAAATATGTTTTCATGTAAACAAAAAGTGTCAGAAAGGGCTTTGTCTTCAAGTGGTTAGAAGAGTGGATGTAAGCTTCCTAATGTTGTGTATAAAATGCCAGAACAGTTCAAAACCCCCCCAAATGACCCCATTTTGGAAAGTAGACACCCCAAGCTATATACTGAGAGGCATGTCGAGTCCATGGAATATTTTATATGTTGACACAAGTTGCGGAAAAAAGACAATTTTTTTTTTTTTTTTTTTTTTTTTGCACAAAGTTGTCACTAAATGATATATTGCTCAAACATGCCATGGGCATATGTGGAATTACACCCCAAAATACATTCTGTTGCTTCTCCTGAGTACGGGGATACCACATGTGTGAGACTTTTTGGGAGCCTAGCCGCGTACGGGACCCCAAAAACCAATCACCGCCTTCAGGCTTTCTAAGGGTGTAAATTTTTGATTTCACTTCTCACTGCCTATCACAGTTTCGGAGGCCATGGAATGCCCAGATGGCACAAAACCCCCCCAAATGACCCCATTTTGGAAAGTAGACACCCCAAGCTATTTGCTGAGAGGTATTGTGAGTATTTTGCAGATCTCGCTTTTTGTCACAAAGTTTTGAAAATTGAAAAAAAAAAAAAAATTCTTTCTTCATTTTCAAAAACAAATGAGAGCTGTAAAATACTCACCATGCCTCTCAGCAAACAGCTTGGGGTGTCTACTTTCCAAAATGGGGTCATTTGGGGGGGTTTTGTGCTATTTTGGCATTTTATGGCCTTCGAAACTGTGATAGGTAGTGAGGAGTGAAATCAAAAATTTGTGCCTAGAAATCCTGAAGGCGGTGATTGGTTTTCGGGGTCCCGTACGCGGCTAGGCTCCTAAAAAGTCCCACACATGTGGTATCCCCGTACTCAGGAGAAGCAGCAAAATGTATTTTGGGGTGCAATTCCACATATAACCATGGCATGTGTGAGCAATATATCATTTAGTGACAACTTTTTGTAATTTTTTTTTTTTTTGTCATTATTCAATCACTTGGGACAAAAAAAAATATTCAATGGGCTCAACAGGCCTCTCAGCAATTTCCTTGGGGTGTCTACTTTCTAAAATGGGGTCATTTGGGGGGGTTTTGTGCTATTTTGGCATTTTATGGCCTTCAAAACTGTGATAGGTAGTGAGGAGTGAAATCAAAAATTTGCGCCCTTAGAAATCCTGAAGGCGGTGCTTGGTTTCCGGGGTCCCGTACGTGGCTAGGCTCCTAAAAAGTCCCACACATGTGGTATTCCCGTACTCAGGAGAAGCAGCAGAATGTATTTTGGGGTGCAATTCCACATATAACCATGGCATGTGTGAGCAATATATCATTTAGTGACAACTTTTTGTAATTGTTTTTTTTTTTTTTTTTTGTCATTATTCAATCACTTGGGACAAAAAAAAAATATTCAATGGGCTCAACATGCCTCTCAGCAATTTCCTTGGGGTGTCTACTTTCCAAAATGGGGTCATTTGGGGGGGTTTTGTACTGCCCTGCCATTTTAGCACCTCAAGAAATGAGATAGGCAGTCATAAATTTAAAGCTGTGTAAATTCCAGAAAATGTACCCTAGTTGTAAACGCTAAAACTTTTGCGCAAACCGATAAATATACACTTATTGACGTTTTTTTTACTAAAGACATGTGGCTGAATACATTTTGGCCTAAATGTATGACTAAAATTGAGTTTATTCGATTTTTCTTATAACAAAAAGTAGAAAATATCATTTTTTTTCAAAATTTTCGGTCTTTTTCCGTTTATATCGCAAAAAATAAAAATCGCAGAGGCAATCAAATATCATTAAAAGAAAGCTCTATTTGTGGGAAGAAAAGGACGCAAATTTTGTTTGGGTACAACATTGCATGTCCGCACAATTTACAGTTAAAGCAGCGCAGTGCAAAATTCTGAATTCACCTCTGGTCCTCTAGCTACCAAATGGTCCGGGGCTTAAGTGGTTAATGTACGAGCATTACATATTATTACTTAATAAACGAGATTTGGACCAACATACTACACTATTGGAGGCCCTTCTCTCTTCCTTATTCCTATCCTATCCCCTTGGAGCTGCACTCCCCTCCCCCTCCTTCTCTCCTTAGGAACTGCAATAACATCACCAACAGAGGAGACTAGGTTGGGAGTAGCAACAACATAGATCAGAAGAACCACCATTAAGGAGATTTACTGCCTAAACATACATGTTATGTTCTAATGGAGGTGAGAGTTTTGTGAGACCACTGCATGGACATATTAGAGATATTCCTATCCTTCTATGCAGCAGAGGATTTGTATTTCACATCAGTTCATTTTGTTTGAACACTCACGTTTAAGGACTTTTGAATACGGACTATTTTTTTTTTTTTTTTTTTATATGTATATATAGCATTGTTGTGGTTCATACATATATAGATAGCACTGGTGCACTTTATTATTTATGTCTTCATACCACAATTCACTTATTTATATATAAGTATTGCACCGCTATATTTATATTTGTGCACTTTATTCATCATTGGATTAAGGACTATTAATATAGACCCAATATTCTAGCACTTTATTTAATAATAGCATTTGGCTTTTTGCACTTTATGTAGTTTAACTGCTGGCTTTCAGCGCAAAAACACTCCCCCTCTTTTATTTCTCTTAGGAAGAATTAGTTTAATTCTTCAAGGCCGACCTCACAAATTACACCTTTTATTTTTGTTTTTGTCTTTAAATTTGTTATGCATTTTTTGGTGTGTCAATTTCTCCGAACAACATACTTTTGTTTTTTTTTACTCATGGAGGTTGGTGTCCCTTGTTATTAATTACACATTGTATTTATGAAATCTTATTGCTACTTCAAAAAAAAACACATCAGGCATGTATGTTGGCTGAAATCAAATTTCCCTTTATTTTGGAAAAACAAAAAACAAAAACCGAAGGGCAACTATTCAGAAATTAGCAGAGAATATCAAGTCATTAGATCCCAAATGCAGACCTGACTATGATGAATAATAAAATCAACAACAGCATGAAATCAGGAGCAGCAGCCAAAGACATACATCATCCCAAGCTGTGGTACTCCATCAACCTTCAATTTCTGGATGAGCAGCTCGAGGCCAGGGAATCACCTCCTGCTCTTCCCTGTAGCCTTCCTTCCACGCCTCTCTGCAGCGTTCTCTCCACGGCCCCGTCCACGCACCCTTGCAGGCTGGGCCACTGTGGGTGGTGATGTGGCAGGAGGAGGAGGAGAAGGAGGAGAGGGATTGGCCTGCTGCGAGATATGGGTGGCCTCAGTCAGCAGCCCCCTCGCCCCCATGTGTACGGCCATATATATGAGGTGCTCACAAAGGGCCCGTTGTCCCGCCTCCATTCTGAGCAACTTATCCGCCAGATAGGTGCTAAAGCCCTCCGTAGGGTTGAGGGGGGCCCTCATAATGGCAGCAGCCTCCTGAATCATCTTTAGTGACTCCTCCTCCACTTGTGTCATCCGCCGTTGTTTTGGCGGTCTGACGTGGAGGGGAGCCACTTGGGAGACGGTGCTGCCACTAGGCCTGGGGACCTGCTGAGTCCCACTTGGCCCTGCCTCCTCCTGCCTGCCACACTCCTGACCCTCTTCCTCCTGGCTTGCCTCATCCTGTTTTTAAAATAAAATGAAAAATTGGATTATTTGGGGAATCTATCACACACAATTTTGATCTCATTACTGGTGCATATTGTTTTTTTGGGGGGGGATGATATCATTTATGGCTAATCCAAACAGTTCAACACAATATTACTTAGTGGACAATAATTATGATCAAAAATACTATACCTGGCTGAAGATGCGAAGATCTGGCTCTTCTAGCTCGGGAGGCTCCTCCTCCGCCTCTGCAGGGGTGGAGGGAAGGGTGGAAGGAACGCTGGAGGGAAGGGTGGAAGGAAGGGTTGAGGGAAGGCTGGAAATAGATTCCCTGGCCTCGATCTGGTCATCCAGAAATTGAAGATGTCTGTAGTACCACAGCTTGGGCTTTACTACATCGTCGGCTGCTGCTCCTGATCTCTTTGACTGGCGCACTTCCTTGTATTTTTTTTTATAGGAATTACGCAGGCTGTTGATTTTATTATTGATCATAGTGTAGTCTGCATCTGGGATCCATGGCTTCATATCCTCTGCTAATTTGGTAATAGTTGCCCAACGTACATCACTCTTGTGGTACGCAGGGTGTTTCAGTTCCCACAGGTTGCGCTGTTCCTTATATTTTTCTATAAAAATCAGCATCACCTCCGGCTCTCGTAGTTTATGCATCTTTTTGGATCAGCAAGTAAAAAAAAAATGAAAAAAAAGAAAAGGATCAGAATTGATTCTCCTCAACTTATCACAATATTGCCCTTTACAATCATGAACCATTATAGGCCACTGCAGGCCCGAGTTCCTTTCTTACCTTAGTTCACTTTGTTGGTTCACTTCCGGACGTCCTTACTCCACGCATCCCTAATAACTTCTTTCCCCTTTTTATACCCTGCGCATGCGTGTAACTCCGCCCTCGTCGCCCGCCCATGACGGAATTTTTCAGCATTTCCCCGCCCCTTAACGATCGGCGCACAGTGTGAGACGGCGACATGTCGCAGACACAGGTGGCTTCTTTAGTAGAAATTACCGACGAGGAAAGCCCGGAGGCGGAAACGTCACGATCCAGTAAAAAAAGATACAAGGCGACTAATATGTCTTTTTCTGAGATGGCGGAGATGGTGGACATTCTGCGGAGGAAGGATTACGACGGCAAGCATGGCCCATACGACACCCCTAATCTCCGGAAGTCACAAATTATGGACAAAGTTGCGAAGACTCTCTATAAAAAATATGGGGTCAGGAGATCCAAGGAACAACTCCGTAAGGGAGCCGGAGCAGTATAGGAAGCTTATAAAAAGCATTGAAAAAAGTAAGTTTATTTTACTGTGTTCTTTCACATTGTAATACCATGTTTTGCACCATGTGCTTGGCTTGACTGGTTTCACATTTTAAAATCTCAACTTTTATGTTAAGTGGAGAGTCCACTTATTTGCTAAATGTGTTGAAAAAAAAATTGCTGCTCTTCCCCCAAACATGTTTGGCACATATCCACGTAAACTAAATGTGGGCATGCCTCATTTTACTTCAACAATGTTTATCTACACATTGTTGGCTAGATGATGTGTTGTAAGGAAATTTAGAATGTGAATGAAAGGATAAACTGTATTCTGGGTAAAGGAGATGACACTCCAGCAGTTGTGTACTTTTTTTTGTTCTTGATCAAGATACTATACTCTGGGCCACATGACCAAATTTCTTAACCTCCCTGGCGGTATGATTCTGTCTGGAATTATGTACCAAAAGCGGTACAATTATTTTGCATGAAAATTTGGTGTTATGTATTGTAGGCCTGCGATTCTTAGTAATTACTTACTTAAACCTGACCAAACAAGAGTCTAGTAGAAAACCCGGGTATGATAAAGTTTGAAACACAAAATAATAAATTATAATATAATAAATAACTATAAATAATTATAACAAATAGTAATGTAATTATAATAAAAATTATTCAATAATGTAATCAAATCAAAAACACTGAAATTTGCTCAGTTGCAGAATTGTCGCTGTCATTAGATTTTTTGTTTGATGATGAATTTCCCCACAAATCGCTATCGCTCAATTCTGCGAGTGATTCTAATTTATTATCGCTGTTTTTTAGCTGGTCTAAAATCACTTTTGACATAAAGGGACACTTTTTGGTTGCTATGGACAATCTCCAGTTTCCAGGCAGAAAGAAAAGTTTTTATTATATAAAAGTGCATGCAGGACACTGGGCAGACCACTAGGGACAAAGGGGGTGTGTAATTATTACATACAGTACTGTAATCAGTAAGATCACAGTATACTGTATGTATACTATTTGTTTACTTTTTTGAATTTGGCGCTGAACTCCGCCCCCGTGCGCCGCAACGTCGCAGGGAACGGAGCTCGGCACTCGGCAGTGAGGATCGAGCGAGACACGGCTCGCTGACACTGCGGGAGGACATCGCAGGATCCAGGGAACAAGGTAAGTTACTTCCCCTGGATACTGCGATGCAGCCCGAGTCTGGCTCGGGGTTACCGCTCTTAGCATTGAAAACTCACCCCGAGCTGGACTCGGGATTACCGCTAGGGAGGTTAACGGTGTCACACACAGGTGGTCCAGTGGATACCTTGGTGGTTATCCAAGTGTATTTGTGAGTGTCCTCAAAAATAACATGTTGCTTTGTTGAGTTTGCAAGATCTCATATGTTCATCTTGAAACTCAGGGCCAAATATCAATTGGACCCCACTTTAAAACATTGAGAATCCATTTTCAGGCCTAAAAAGTCTGTGTGCTAAAGGATACATTATTTTTTCAATTCCCATAGGGGAGAGGAGACTGGGAGGACATCATGCTCAGGAGACGAGGAACCCCACACCACAGAAACTCCCCGAAGATCCCAAAGCAGACCAAGTTCAGCAGGTTCAGGAAGCGGAGGGGGAGAAAGCGGAGGTGGAGGAAGGAGAGGTGGAGCTTATCAGCACAACAGGTCAGTGTCTGTCACCACAACTTCAAGGTAAATACAGATGTAGGCCTGCATAGTTTTAAAATATTTGTTTCTTTTTAGGGACTGAACGTGGGGGTGTGTCAGGAAGTCCAAATCCTCCATTCTCGAGTGCCAGCGCCAAAATAATCATTCAGGAAATCATGGAATGCAGTAGCGAAATGGACATTATGAGAAAGAGAATGATTGTGATTGAGCAAAAATATAAAAACATGATAGATATTTTGGGGAGAATAGTGTGTACCCCCCCTTTTTGTGTGTTTTGTTATGCGTCCGAAATTTTCTATGGGATTTCCACAAGCCCAAATGTGAAGATGCACACACTGAAGACTCAACATGTGCTATCTGCCGTCACAGGATATCTATGTCCCTGTTTTGGGGGTGCAACCTCTTCCTCCCTCCTCAAGTAGGGGAGAGGAAGGGTTTTCACCCCCAAAGCACGTCCATTGATCCCCCATGATGGCAGATAGCACATGTTTACCTTAGCCATGGGATCATGTTGAAGATACCCATTTGAGCCCCAAAAATAAAGTGTGGTTCTTCACATTTGGGATGGATCAGGGGTAACATCTCCCCATCTCCTGTTTGTCTTTTTCACTGTGTTATTTTATTACTTTTTCAGAAAAAAACTTTTGGCTTTTGACCCATGCATGTTTCTGCAAAAAAAGCCGCACAAAAAAAAAAAAAGTATTTCGAAAAACAACCAAAACTGTGGTGCAATCAATAAAAACATTCGGGAAGTCTAAAAAAGGTGTGCCTTTTTCTTTCTATGCTCAATAGCAGTTCTGAAGATGCAAAAATAGTGTTTTTACCTCTGAGATTTGAGGCTATTTACTAAGGACAAATACACTTGGCACTACTAGAACCTGGGAGACACATAAACCACAAATACAAGAATGACAACACAAGTTTGTAGTAAATCAAATAATTTTTTTTATTTTAAAAAGGGACAATCAAAGGTCAGATGTGGTCTGGCATTGCGATGGCCCCCCTACCCGTGAAGTACTCTACGTATTTCTGACGAACTTCACGGGCACTTTGGGGGGCCAAGCCAGTACGGGCAGTGCTGAGCTCGGTCAGATTTATCAGTTCAGAGGGACCGGCCTCAGGCCCAACTGATGACACATAATTTGACGAGAATTTGCGTAAAAAATTGTGCAACAAGCAGCAGCAGTAGACAATGTTGTTGAGTTTATAATCCGCCAAATGTATAGCTGTCTGGAACAGGCGGAACCGGCTGGCCATTATCCCGAAGGCATTCTCCACAACTCTCCGAGCTCTGGCCAGCCGGTAATTAAAAACCCTCCTCTCCGGGGTGAGGGTGCGTTGGGGAAACGGCCGCATGAGGTGTGGTCCTAGTCCAAAAGCTTCATCCGCAATGAAAATGAACGGTAGCCCTTCCACGTTCTCTGCATCTGGAGGCAGTGCAAGACCCCCAGCCTGCAGACGGTGAGCGAACTCCATCTCAGCGAATGCTCCGCCATCGGACATCTGGCCGTTCTTCCCCACGTCCACATATAGGAACTCGTACCGTGCCGACACCACCGCCATTAACACAATACTATTGAAACCTTTATAGTTAAAATAGTATGACCCCGAATGGGGTGGCGGCACTATGTGGACGTGCTTCCCATCAATTGCCCCTCCGCAGTTGGGGAAATCCCACCGCTGGGCAAATTGGGAGGCCACAGTCAGCCATTCCTGTGGTGTGCTAGGGAACTGTGGAGTCAAACAAAAAGAAGACATTAGTACGGTTTATGTTTACAGTGCAAGCAGATTACACACAAAAACATTGTTGACCAACATCATTCTAACATTATTATTTAAGGGAGTTTTTCCTACCAATAAACAAAGGCCCACTTAGCAGATGCCTCACCCCCGCTGAGTGGACATTCTAAAATAATCTAATGGGGGGGGGGGCCTAAGGTGATTGTGGGGATCCAAAAAAAGGCTCAACCACTCTGCTGAGCTTGATTGAGAACTAAAAAAATGTATACATCTTTAGGGGGGGGGAGGGTTGTCAAACTACGCGGGCAATGACCCCAAAAAAATGAAAATGAAAATAGAAGGCTAGCTGGGTTTGCGCCCACGATAGCATGCTGGAGAGGTTAGTGAAGGGAAATAGGCATGTAGGGCCCAAAAAGGGCTTTACAGGTAAAAACAGGCATGGGGAAAATGGGGACATTACCAGGATATTACAAACAGGCAAATTTGGGTTAGGAGGGAAAAAATAAGAAGATTCTAAAACAATAAAAACATATAATGTGAGGTTAAAGGAGCAAAATTACCTTCATATAGTCCGCCTGCAGGACCTGAATGATAGCCGAACACGTCTCAGGGATAATGATCCCGAGAGCCTGGGGGGAGATGCCTGTTGAGAACTTGAGGTCCTGCAAGCTTCTCCCAGTCGCCAGGTATCTCAACGTGGCAATAAGCCTCTGCTCGGCAGTGATGGCCTGGCGCATCACAGTGTCCTGCCTCGTTATATAGGGGGACAGCAAATCCAACAGACGGTGAAATACGGGGTCCGTCATCCTGAGATAATTCCTGAAATCATCAGGATTATTCTCATGGATTTCCCGCAGCAGAGGCATATGAGAGAATTGGTCTCGCTGGAGCAACCAATTCTTAGTCCATGAACTCCTCCTCACTAGTGATGAGCCGAACACCCCCGGGTTCGGTTCGCACCAGAACCCGCGAACGGACCGAAAGTTCGTACGAACATTAGAACCCTATTAAATACAATGGATGCGAACGTTCGAATTCTAAAGTGCTAATTATAACGACTATTATGCATGTTATTGTCCTAAAAAGGGTTTGGGAACCCGGGTTCTGCACCAGGGGACATGTATCAATGCAAAAAGAAGTTTTAAAAACGGTCGTTTTTCGGGAGCAGTCATTTTAATGATGCATAAAGTGAAAAAAAAAAAGTCAAATATTCCTTTAAATATCGTACCTGGGGGGTGTCTAAAGTATGCCTGTGAAGTGCCACGTGTTTCCCGTGTTTAGAACTGTCCCTGCACAAAATGACACTTCTAAAGGAAAAAAAAGCCATTTAAAACTGCTTGCGGCTTTAATGTAATGTCTGGTCCCGGTAATATGGATGAAAATCTTTAAGAAAAATGGCATAGCTACCCCATGACCCCCCCCCCCCCCCTACCCCAGCCCATTATCAGCCCCTTTGGGTCTTGTATGGATATTAAGGGGAACACCACACACAAAATAAAAAAGGCCCTATATACTCTGAACAGCCATATACAGGCGGTGCATACAAGACAGGGACTGTAGGTTTGTTCTTATGTAGAATGTGTTTATAATTTTGAACAGGTACATTGTTTAAGTGTAGCTCCAGCCCAAAAATCTATTTTTAAACTTTTTGGAAAACATTGGTAAGGGTTATCACCCCTGTAACATTTGTTTTGCTGTCTGTGCCCCTGTTCAGAACATTTCACCTCACTTTCCGTCCCAATGACAACTGTTTTTGAAATGTGGTGTTTTTCTTGAAACAAGGATTGGTGATAAAGCATCAGTACAGAGGAGACACCTTTCTCCCATATTAATTCTTACAGGAGAGAATTTTCCTTCCTAGGGGTAGATTTCCTCTCACTTCCTGTTGTCTTCTTGCGTTTGCAAGTAGGAGTCGTTTGTAAGTTGGATGTTTGAAAGTAGGGACCTGCCGTATATACTCTGCAGAAATAGGCCCCTTAGTTGTTGGTGTTGGCACAACACTGTAAGCACTCACAGTTACTCTTGGTTGGTGCTGGAACACCCTGCTGTCAACTATTATATCAGGAATTGTAATTACATATAATTGTTGAACAGTGGTAGTAAAAATTGGGCCTTTGATGGTGGTGCTGGTGCCACAACACTGTAAGCCCTGACAGTTACTCTTGGTGGGTGCAGCAATGGGCCCTGCTGTGAATTATTAGATCAAGAATTGTAATTGCATGCCCCTGTTGAACAGGGGCTGAAAAATTGGGCCTTTCGTGGTGGTGGTGGTGATGGTGGTGTTGCCACAACACTGTAAGCCCTCAGAGTTACTCTTGGTGGGTGCAGGAATGGGCCCTGCTGTGAATTATTAGATCAAGAATTGTAATCACATGCCCCTTTTGAACAGGGGCTGAAAAATTGGGCCTTTCGTGGTGGTGGTGGTGGTGGCATTGCCACAACACTGTAAGCCCTCAGAGTTACTCTTGGTGGGTGCAGCAATGGGCCCTGCTGTGAATTATTAGATCAAGAATTGTAATTACATGCCCCTGTTGAACAGGGGCTGAAAAATTGGGCCTTAGGCACTGGTGGCACAACACTGCAACCCCTCACAGATACTGTACTTGGAGCACAGCAATGAGCCCTGTTGCAAAGTATTGCTTCAAAAATTGTAATGACACGCCCCTGTTAAACAGGGGCTGAAAAATTGGGCCTTAGGCACTGGTGGCACAACACTCCAACCCCTCACAGATACTGTACTTGGAGCACAGCAATGAGCCCTGTTGCAAAGTATTGCTTCAAAAATTGTAATTACACGCCCCTGTTAAACAGGGGCTGAAAAATTGGGCCTTAGCCACTGGTGGCGGCACCCATAAACAAAAATGATCTTCCAAGCTATCATCATCAATCGTATCATTGAGGACTCGGAGGAGGAGGATAGCCAGTCAACATAACAGCACAGGCACTCAGCATCAGCATCAGTCTTGAAGGGATGTGACATGTTAAAATCAATTAGTCTGTTATATCAGCATCAGGTGTGTGGTAGCTTGTGGTGATCCAAGACTGGTTCATCTTGATGAAAGTCAGTCGATCAACCGAGTCGGTGGACAGGCGCACCCTGTGATCCGTGACAAATCCTCCAGCAGCACTGAATGTGCGTTCCGAAAGAACGCTGGATGCAGGACAGGCCAGTAGCTCAATTGCATACTGTGCAAGCTCTGGCCAGTGATCCATCCTCAAGACCCAGTAAGCCAGAGGATTTTCGGTGGGGAAGGTGTCCAAGTCTGACCTTGCCCCTAGATATTCCTGCACCATGTTTATCAGACGCTGGCGATGGTTGCTGGAACCGATCATACTTTGGGGCTGCGGACTAAAGAATTGTCTGAACGCATCGGTCAGACGGCCACCTTCCCCACCGCTCCTTCTTTGACTGGCCGAAGCCTCAGCAACTCGTTGTCCAGGACCAGGAGTTTGTAACCTCCCAGTCTCTGGGAACGCGTTGCACAGACCTTTCTGCAAGGCCTCCCGGAGTTGTCTCATCCTCTGCTCCCTCTGCGACGGTAACATAAGGTCCGCAACCTTACCCTTGTACCGTGGATCAAGGAGAGTGGCCAGCCAGTAATGGTCCCTCTCCTTGATCCGAAGAATACGAGGATCCTTCCGCAGACTTTGCAGGATCAGGGAGGCCATGCAGCGTAGGTTAGCTGAGGCATTCGGTCCGGAGTCCTCTGGGTCACTAAGGACGACATGATCCGCAGCCACCTCCTCCCAGCCACGTACAAGTCCACTGGTTTCTTGGGACTGTAAATCATCCCTAAAAGACTGCTGCTGATGATGCTGAGTGCCAGCCTCCACCTCCATGCTGACACAATCCTCCTCCTCCTCCTCCTCCTCCTCTTCCTGTGCGATGGGTGGGACAGAAGGAACACTGTCTGGGTAAAGGGGGCCTTGAGAGGCAAGGAAGTCCTCCTCTTCCTGCCTCTGTTCTGCCTCAAGTGCCCTGTCCATTATTCCACGCAGCGTGTGCTCCAACAGGTGGACAAGAGGTACAGTGTCACTGATGCATGCACTGTCACTGCTCACCATCCTCGTGGCCTCCTCAAATGGTGCCAGGACAGTGCATGCATCCCTGATCATGCCCCACTGGCGTGGAGAAAAAAAACCAAGCTCCCCTGACCCTGTCCTGGTGCCGTAGTCGCACAGGTACTCATTGATGGCCCTCTGCTGCGTGTGCAGCCGCTGCAGCATGGCCAACGTTGAGTTCCACCTGGTGGGCATGTCACATATAAGGCGGTTCTTGGGCAGGTTCAACTCCTTTTGCAGCTCAGCCAGGCGAGCACTGGCATTATAAGATCTGCGGAAATGCACACAGACTTTCCTGGCCTGCCTCAGGACATCCTGTAAGCCCGGGTACCTGCCCAAGAACCGCTGCACCACCAGGTTAAGGACGTGAGCCACACAGGGCACATGGGTCAGTTGTCCCTGTCGGAGGGCGGAGAGGAGGTTGGTGCCATTGTCGCAAACCACCATTCCTGGCTTAAGCTGGCGTGGCGTCAACCACCTCTCGGCCTGGCCCTGCAGAGCAGACAGGACCTCTGCCCCAGTGTGGCTTCTGTCCCCCAAACACACCAGCGCAAGCACGGCATGGCATCTTTTTGCCTGCGTACTTGCGTGGCCCCTTGAACGGCTACGGAGCACCGCTGGTTCAGAGGACAAAGCACAGGAAGAGGCCATGGAGGAAGAAGAAAAGGAGGGGTGGAGGAGAGAGGTGTGTCACAACCAGTAGTAGCATTTTGGAGGCGTGGCGGTGGAACAACCTCCAACACTACTGCACCTTGTCCTGCATCCTTCCCAGCTGCCAAAAGAGTGACCCAATGGGCCGTGAAAGAAAGGTAACGTCCCTGTCCATGCCTGCTGGACCATGAGTCAGCGGTAATATGCACCTTACCGCTGACCGCCCTGTCCAGCGAGGCCAAGACATTGCCTTCCACATGCCGGTAGAGAGCCGGAATAGCCTTCCGTGAGAAAAAGTGGCGTTTGGGAACCTGCCACTGAGGAACCGCACATTGCACAAACTCACGGAAGGGGGCCGAGTCTACCAACTGAAAAGGCAGCAGTTGAAGCGCTAGCAATTTAGCCAAGCTAGCATTCAACCGCTGGGCATGTGGATGGCTGGGAGTGAACTTCTTTCGACGGTCCAGCAGCTGGGGCAGGGAAATTTGCCTGCTAGAATCGGACGTCGGTGTACTGCTAGCAGAGTGGCCGCAAGTACTTGGCTGTGACACACCTAATTCTACACCTTCATTCCTCTCAGTGCATGTTTCAGAGAGGACTGATGTTATAGTGGGGTTGGAGATCCCAGCTGATGCGGTGCAAGGAGAGGTCCGCTTTGTTCTTTGGTGTGGGTCTTTGAGGTAGGCTTGCCAACGAGCTGCATGGCAGGTCAACATATGTCTGGTCAGGCATGTGGTACCCAAGCGGCTGATGTTTTGGCCACGCGATATACGCTTGAGACATATGTTGCAAACAGCAGCTGTGCGATCTGATGCACTAGCCTCAAAAAAGGCCCACACCAAAGAACTTTTTGAATGACGGGCAGAGGCAGCGCCCTGCACAGGCGGAGCTCTGCGGTGTGATTCCGTCGGTGTACTGCCCTTACGCTGGCCACCAAAGGGCATCCTGCCTCGTTGGAGATGTGCCTCCTCCTCATCCTCCTCCTCCTCCTCTCTCCTATTAGGCACCCACGTGGAGTCAGTGACCTCATCATGCCCTCCCTCCTCATCACTGGAGCCAATCTGGCAGTATGCTGCAGCTGCTGGAACATGACTGCCAGATTGGTGTCCTTCTTGAGCATCCCCTCTGTCTGCTCTCACGCTACTGCCTTCCTCTAGCTGGGTTTCATCATCAGACCCTTCAAAACGCTGGGCATCCTCCTGGAGCATGTACCCAACACTGTGCTCAAACAGTTCGGGGGACTCCTCAGGAGGGGGACATGGTGGGTCTAGGGAAGGAGTGACTGATGATGAGTCTGACATTGATACCAGGGAAGAGGACGCTTTGGCAGCTGCTTTGCCAGTACCCTGAGCCTGGGTGAGAGAGGATGAGGAGGAGGAGGAGGGCTTGGTCATCCACTCTACCAAGTCTTCGGCATGATGTGGCTCAACATGTCCAGCTGCCGAAAAGAAGGACAAGCGTGTCCCATGGCCATGTGCTGATGACAATGCACCGCGTCCACGACCAGCACTGTTGCCCACAGACACAGAGCCTGCTTGCCCTCTTTTATTGCCTCCTGACTGTCTGCCTCTCCTTGTTTGCCTTCCAGACATTCTAATGGATGGCCTGCAGGGAGATGGGAAAAAAGCAATAAGGGCTACCTTCAGGTGTCCTTCTCTGTCCCTTTACTTAAGGATTTCTAAATATGGTTGAGGATGATTGCTTTCGCACAGAATAGCACAATGACAATTTCCCTGACTGTCCAAAAAACAAGGATTTCAAAGATGGTTGATGAGGAATGCTTTAGCACAGTATAGCACAATGAGAATTTCCCTCACTGTCCTTCCCTGTCCCTACAAACAAGGATTAGCACAGTAAAACACACTGACACTCTCCCTACCTATAGTTTTCTGTCCCTATAAAAAATGTTTTTTTAAAGATGGTTGATGATGAATGCTTTAGCACAGTATAGCACAATGAGAATTTCCCTCACTGTCCTTCCCTGTCCCTACAAACAAGGATCAGCACAGTAAAACACACTGACACTCTCCCTACCTATAGTTTTCTGTCCCTATAAAAAATGTTTTTTTAAAGATGGTTGATGATGAATGCTTTAGCACAGTATAGCACAATGAGAATTTCCCTCACTGTCCTTCCCTGTCCCTACAAACAAGGATTAGCACAGTAAAACACACTGACACTCTCCCTACCTATAGTTTTCTGTCCCTATAAAAAATGTTTTTTTAAAGATGGTTGATGATGAATGCTTTAGCACAGTATAGCACAATGAGAATTTCCCTCACTGTCCTTCCCTGTCCCTACAAACAAGGATTAGCACAGTAAAACACACTGACACTCTCCCTACCTATAGTTTTCTGTCCCTATAAAAAATGTTTTTTTAAAGATGGTTGATGATGAATGCTTTAGCACAGTATAGCACAATGAGAATTTCCCTCACTGTCCTTCCCTGTCCCTACAAACAAGGATCAGCACAGTAAAACACACTGACACTCTCCCTACCTATAGTTTTCTGTCCCTATAAAAAATGTTTTTTTAAAGATGGTTGATGATGAATGCTTTAGCACAGTATAGCACAATGAGAATTTCCCTCACTGTCCTTCCCTGTCCCTACAAACAAGGATTAGCACAGTAAAACACACTGACACTCTCCCTACCTATAGTTTTCTGTCCCTATAAAAAATGTTTTTTTTAAAGATGGTTGATGATGAATGCTTTAGCACAGTATAGCACAATGAGAATTTCCCTCACTGTCCTTCCCTGTCCCTACAAACAAGGATTAGCACAGTAAAACAGACTGACACTCTCCCTACCTATCCTTCTCTTTCCCTAAACTAAAGGAATCCAGGTTAAGCAAGAAAAAAAAATGTCACTGTCCCTGCCTATGCTTCTCTTTCCCTGCTCCGGAACACACTACACTAGGCCGCCGTGCTGGCGGCCTTTTATAGTGTGGGGCGTGTACTAAACACCCTCAGCAATAATTGGCCACAGGCATCCTGCCTGTGGCCAATCATTGCTCTCCTCGCTGCCGGCGCTGTGATTGGCCAAGCATGCGGGGTCACAGTGCATGCTTGGCCAATCACAGCGCCTGGATGACACTGCGATGGCGTAGTGCATTGTGGGCCGTTCGCGTCACTCGAATTTGGCGCGAACGGCCCAAATCGTTCGATCTTCGATGAACGATCGAACAGCCGATGTTCGAGTCGAACGTATGTTCGACTCGAACACCGAGCTCATCCCTACTCCTCACCCTGTTCACAGACTGAACTCGGGTTACAGTGTTAACTGCAACACCAAGTCCAAAGCCAGCACGAGCTCGAGAATGAGAACGCACTTCTAACATGGTTTTAAACCGGTCGGCTGGTCAGAACGCACTCAAACAGAACGCACCGTGGAACAGCAAGGCCTGAGAAGAACGACCTGAAAAACAGTAAACGAACGGCCAAGAAGGCACTGCAAGGCAGTAACGACCTGACTGCACGCACTGAATCACAAATACAAACCCACAAGCACAAACTGAACACCAGGAAATGATCTGCAAAGCACGGAGACTGAAAAGCGCGAATCGGCTCTCACCAAACTTTTACTAACACGCGGTAACACGAAATCAGCAAAAGCAGCCCAAGGGGTGGCGCCATTAGATTTGTTCGGCCCTTTTATAGCGCGTCGTACGTTTTGTACGTGCCGTCGTTTTCTTGCCGTCGGTTTTTTAACTGATGGTGTGTGGCCAAGACTGATGAAAAACAGTTTCATCGGATTTCCGATGGTCAAATCCATCGGACGAAAATCCATAGGTTATCCGATCGTGTGTACAGGGCTTTAGTGTTTACAACAGTATGTTACACCACCTGTGAACTCCAGGTAACCAAATAAATACACAGTTTAAAAAAATATATGGGAAGCTATTTTACCTGCCATAGAGAAGGGTTTTGGGACTCTGAATGAGGCATCCCTACTTTGATTAAAGAGGAGAGAGAAGGTTGGGACTTTAAATTAGGTGCGTGTGAAACATTTGGTAAATGATGAGTGTAAGGACACATTGATAGATCATATGTATATAAAGGTGGAATCATAAAACAACACATACCTGTATACAAGATATCTTGAGAGCAGTTTTTATTAACCGTTTAAGGACCGCCGCCCGCAGATTTACGTTGACAGAATGGCATGGATAGGCAAATGGGCGTACAGATACGTCCACTTTAATTTGCCGCCGTGTGGTCGCACATGCGCGCCGCCGGCGCCCGTGCCCGCGGTGACCGTGCCCACGGGACCTGCGGACACGATGTCCGCCGGTGTCCTGCGATCGTGTCACGGAGCTGAAGAACGGGGAGATGTCAGTGTAAACACACACATGTCACTGATCGAATGCTCCCTCTCATCGGAGCACCGATCAGTGATGTGTCACTTGTAGCCATGCCCTCTAACAGTTAGAATCACTCCCTTGGACACACTTAACCCCTTCAGCGCCCCCTACAGGTTAACTTCTTCACTGCCAGTGTCATTTTTACAGTAATCAGTGCATTTTTATAGCACTGGTCGCTGTAAAAATTACAATGGTCCCAAAATGGTGTCAAAAGTGTCCGATGTGTCCGCCATAATGTCGCAGTCACGATAAAAATCGCTGATCGCCGCCATTACTAGTAAAAAAATAATATATTAATAAAAATGCCATAAAACTATCCCCTATTTTGTAGACGCTATAACTTTTGCGCAAACCAATCAAACGCTTATTGTGATTTTTTTTTACCAAAAATATGTAGAAGAATATGTATTGGCCTAAACTGAGGATATTTATTATATATATTTATATATTGTGAGGGGGCTAGCTCGGCAGCGGGTATGTGTGACCCCCGGGATGGGCTCCCCACCCAAAAACAGGCCCAGCAGACGGAGGTTGTGGTTTTCAAAATCAAAAAAAGGTGCGGTTTATTTTCTATTTACAGTGACAAAACACAGCAAGGCAAAAAAAACAAACACAAAATAAATCCTGGTCAACTTGACCTCTGACTAAACTTACAGGTTTCCTAACTAACGACTGGGATCAGCCTAGTGCTGTCCTAGTCCCTGGTTTTAAATGTCCAAGCAAAATATAGCCACACAGGCTTTCTCTCACCGCACAGGGGTTCACTCTCCCTAGACAGTCCACACAGGTCTGCTTCCAGGCATGAGCTAACACCTAATGAATCTGGGAGTTTTTTATAGAGGCCTAAATGAGCTGACAAGCTTCAGCTGGCCTCATCAACTCCCTGTCTGCACGACGCCCAGCCCTCTCCCTAGAGGTATGAGTCATCAATGAGCCCACTAGTCTCAGCTGGGCTTATACAACTCTCCACCTAGCTGTATAAGTCGGCGTAAAGCCTGAATCTGGGCGAAATATATCTACCCCCCTGGATGCAACCAGGTGACTTTACCTTCCTGCTGTCACATACCCCCCCCTCTTGTTTTAACCTCGGGGTTGGAACACCAGCAATCAGGCATTCATGTACTCGAGACAAAGCATCCACATTCCCCATTTGAACGCCAGGGCGATGCTTTACTGTGAAGTTGAATTCCTGGAGGGCCAGGAACCACCTATTCACTCTTCTATTTGTTTCCTTGTTTTGAGCCATCCACTTTAACGGAGCGTGATCCGTAACCATGTCAAAGTGCCTACCTAGCAGGTAGTACCGAAGGGAATCTAGAGCCCACTTCACCGCTAAACACTCCTTTTCAACGGTGGCGTAATTTACCTCATGGGACTTCAACTTCCTGCTGAGGTAAATGACTGGGTGCTCTTCCCCGTTCCAGACCTGGGACAATACTGCTCCTAACCCCACATCTGACGCATCACTTTGTACGACAAAGTCTTTAGAGAAGTCGGGTGAGTACAACACTGGCTGGCTACATAAGGCTTGTTTCAAGAATTGGAATGCTGCCTCAGCCTCGGGGGTCCATTTAATCATGACCGACCCTTTCCCCTTCGTCAGGTTGGTTAGGGGCACAGCCTTAGAAGCAAAGTGGGGAATGAATCGCCGATAATACCCAGCGATTCCCAGAAAGGCTCGTACCTGCTTCTTGCTGTTGGGACGTGGCCAACTCTGGATGGCCTCGACTTTGTTGAGTTGGGGTTTTATTACTCCCCTCCCAATGGTGTACCCAAGATATTTGGCCTCCTCCTGCCCAATGGTACACTTCTTGGGGTTAGCCGTAAACCCTGCTTCCCGAACAGAGTCCAGGACTGCTTGCACTTTTGGCAGATGTGAGGCCCAATCTGTGCTATGGACAATTACGTCATCCAGGTAAGCCGCAGCATACTTCCGATGGGGCCTCAGCATCTGGTCCATTTTCCGCTGGAATGTGGCCGGCGCATTCTGTAACCCGAACGGCATTCTTTTATATTGGAACGCCCCGTCTGGGGTTACAAATGCGGTTTTCTCTTTGGCTGACTTGGCCAGGGGGATTTGCCAATACCCTTTTGTGAGGTCAAGAGTCGTCATGTATCGGGCTGTTCCCAGCCGGTCGATCAACTCATCTATACGTGGCATGGGGTAGGTGTCAAATTTTGTAACTTTGTTCAACTGACGAAAATCGTTACAAAATCGCCAGCTCCCATCCGGTTTAGGCACCAACACAATGGGACTAGACCAATCACTTTGGGACTCCTCTATCACCCCTAAGTTCAGCATTTTCTGTACTTCCTCCCGTATTGCCTCCCGTCGGGCCTCTGGGATCCGATAGGGTTTTAACTTCACCCTTTCACCGGGCGGGGTAATAATGTCATGCTCTACCCCAGATGTTTGTCCCGGCAGCTCAGAGAATACCTCCTTGTTGCGAAGCACAAACTCCTTAACCTCCTGTTGTTGGGGTTGTGACAAGGTGGCTGCGATTCCAACCTCAGGAATCACGCAACCAGTTTGAGCTGGTGACCAAGTGTCTGCGACTAGGGACTCTCTATCCCTCCAGGCTTTCAACAGATTAACGTTATAGATCTGTTCGGGCTTTCGCCTTCCTGGTTGTCTGACCTTGTAATTCACTTCGCTCACTTTTTCCATTATCTCGTAGGGGCCTTGCCATTTGGCAAGGAATTTACTTTCAACCGTAGGGACAAGTACCAATATCCTATCCCCCGGGGAAAAGGTACGGGTCTTGGCTCCACGGTTGTACACTCTCTGCTGTGCCAACTGCGCTTGGGCCAAATGTTCCTTCACGATGGGCATTACCTGTGCAATTCGATCTTGCATCAGGGCGACATGCTCAATCACACTCCTGTGGGGAGAACTCTCACTTTCCCAAGTTTCCTTGGCAATATCCAACAGCCCTCTTGGGTGTCTCCCATACAGTAACTCAAAGGGGGAGAATCCCGTAGAGGATTGGGGCACCTCCCTAATAGCAAACATCAAATAAGGAAGTAGACAGTCCCAATCCTTTCCATCCCTATCCACCACTTTCTTCAACATTTGTTTTAGGGTTTTGTTGAATCTTTCAACCAGCCCATCGGTTTGGGGGTGATACACAGATGTACGTAATTGCGTCACTTTGAACAATTTACACAGCTCCTTCATAACCCGGGACATAAAGGGTGTACCTTGGTCCGTAAGCAGTTCTTTACAAATACCCACCCGGCTAAAAACAAGAGATAGCTCTTTGGCTATGGTTTTGGCCGAGGTATTTCTGAGAGGGATCGCTTCTGGATAACGGGTGGCATAGTCCATTATAACCAATATGTACTGGTGCCCCCTAGCGGACTTGATTATAGGACCTACCAAATCCATTGCGATTCTCTCAAACGGGACCTCAATTATGGGTAGAGGGACCAGCGGGCTACGGAAGTGTGGCATCGGGGCCGACCTCTGACACACAGGGCAGGAGGAACAATAATTTTCTATGTCCTTCATCACCCCAGGCCAATAGAATCTCTGTAATACCCTCTCTCGGGTTTTCTCTGTCCCCAGATGACCTCCAAGAATGTGCCCATGGGCCAACTCCAACACCAACTTCCTGTAAGGTTTGGGCACCACCAGCTGCTCAACGGTTTCTTCTGCCCTTTTTGCCACCCGATACAGTAGGTCCTTCTCTACGCTGAAGTATGGGTAAGTGCAGGTATTATCTGGGTTCACTAACTCGCCATCTATTTTCACTACGTTTTCCCGTGCCTTTATTAGGGCGGGGTCTTTCAACTGTTCTGTGGCAAAGTTTTCCCTGTGAACCTCAAGATCAGAAAACTCCACAGACGGTAGGTTTTCGTCTGAGGAGGTGGGCTCCTCTCCAGTTTCTTGAGTCTCCCCTGCCAATACTGACAAGGGAAATTCGGGAGAGTCCTCACCACTCTCAGAGGAGTTCTGGCTATCATATTCCTGGTACATAGGGGCACCAGTGGGGGGCTCATGATCATCCCACAGTTCCCAGAACTTCGGAAAATCCCTTCCCACAATGGCGTCATGCGGTAACTGAGACACTAAGCCCACTGGATGAGAAAGGGTACCTTTGGGGGTCTCGAAACACACTGTAGTCACTGGATACTCTCGGGTGTCCCCATGCACACAAATAACGGCTACCTTGCTATTCCCAGAGACCTCTGTTTTAACTAACTCAGCCTTTATCAGGGTCACAAGGCTACCTGAATCCAGCAATACCACAACATTTCTACCATTAATACACATTTTGCATAAATGTTTCTCAGTTCCCCGAATGGCAGTGCATGCGACTGTCGCACACAGCGACTGACGTCTGCCCGTCAGAAAGTCACACTGCATGGGTTCCTCCAAAACCGGGCAATTTGCTGCAATATGTCCCGCTTGCCGGCAGCGGTAGCAAATGATCCTTCTTGCCGCCTCTTGAGCCGCTGATTTCCCAGGCTGTTCTCGCCAAACTTGGGGTAGAGCTCCCACCCTCTCACTCTCTCCACCCTTACCCCTTGGAATCATCTTATCCGCCCCTGGGGATGGTCTGGTCTTAGGGTGGAAAGTCCGAGTGTCTCTGGAAGAGGCCGTCAGGTTCTCTGTAGCCAAGTATTTCTCCACACGATCCACAAGACCATCGGCCGTCTCTGGGTCTCCATGGCTTACCCACTTTTGGATGGCAGTAGGAAGAGCTCTCAAAAACCGATCCATTACAACACGTTCCACAATCTTTGGTGCGGACAAAGTCTCTGGCTGTAGCCACTTTCTGCTCAGGTGAATGAGATCATACATTTGAGACCTGGGGGGTTTTCCAAGCTGGAAAGTCCAGTTATGCACACGCTGAGCCCGGACAGCCAGGGTGACACCCAGCCTTGCCAATATTTCAGCTTTTAGCATCACATAGTCTTTTGCTTGGTCAGGCTCTAGGTCATAGTAAGCTTTCTGCGATTCACCCGTTAACAGAGGAGCCACCAGTCCAGCCCACTGCTCCTCAGGCCACTTTTCTCTTTCAGCGGTCCTTTCAAATGTGGTCAAAAATACCTCTGGATCATCCTCTCCAGTCATTTTTGTCAATAAACGACTCACCCCAAAGGACGCGGTATTAGTGGGACGGCTTTCCTCACCGGTCTGCGGACGTTGCTGCATTACTGCTTCCATCTGTTGTTGTAGTCTCTGCTCTTGCTTCTGCAACAGGTCTATGAAGCGGGCCTCAGATTGCTGTTGGGCTTGTTGCTGAGCCTCCAGACTCTGTTGTAAAGTTGCAAGGCTCTGTTGATGAGCTTGCTGCTGGGCTGCAAGGCTCCTTTGCAAACCTGCATTTGTCTGCTGTTGATTGGCATTTGCTAGAGCCAGCTGTTTCAGTATCTCCTCCATGCTGGCTTAAAAAAAAACTGCCCGCATTCTCCACCAACTGTGAGGGGGCTAGCTCGGCAGCGGGTATGTGTGACCCCCGGGATGGGCTCCCCACCCAAAAACAGGCCCAGCAGACGGAGGTTGTGGTTTTCAAAATCAAAAAAAGGTGCGGTTTATTTTCTATTTACAGTGACAAAACACAGCAAGGCAAAAAAAACAAACACAAAATAAATCCTGGTCAACTTGACCTCTGACTAAACTTACAGGTTTCCTAACTAACGACTGGGATCAGCCTAGTGCTGTCCTAGTCCCTGGTTTTAAATGTCCAAGCAAAATATAGCCACACAGGCTTTCTCTCACCGCACAGGGGTTCACTCTCCCTAGACAGTCCACACAGGTCTGCTTCCAGGCATGAGCTAACACCTAATGAATCTGGGAGTTTTTTATAGAGGCCTAAATGAGCTGACAAGCTTCAGCTGGCCTCATCAACTCCCTGTCTGCACGACGCCCAGCCCTCTCCCTAGAGGTATGAGTCATCAATGAGCCCACTAGTCTCAGCTGGGCTTATACAACTCTCCACCTAGCTGTATAAGTCGGCGTAAAGCCTGAATCTGGGCGAAATATATCTACCCCCCTGGATGCAACCAGGTGACTTTACCTTCCTGCTGTCACAATATATATATATTTTTGGGGGATATTTATTATAGCAAAAAGTTAAACATATTGCATTTTTTTCAAAATTGTCGCTCTATTTTTGTTTATAGCGCAAAAAATAAAAACCCCAGAGGTAATCAAATATCACCAAAAGAAAGCTCTATTTGTGGGGAAAAAAGGACGTCAATTTTGTTTGGGAGCCATGTCGCACGACCGCGCAATTGTCAGTTAAAGCGACGCAGTGCCGAATCGCAAAAAGTGGCCTGGTCTTTGGCCAGCCAAATGGTCCTAGGCTTTAATGGTTAAACAGCCTCATGAACAGAATGTGAAAAAAAATTCTTTGCAGAATCCATACATGTGATAAAACATTGATAAATGATTGTGTGAATGGATTGAAATAGAACAACATCGGTACATGATAGTGTGAATGGATTGAAATAGAAGAATACAATAGAAGCCTTGACGCGTTTCGTGGAGAATTCCACTTCCTCGGGAGCAGGTGCAATATGCAGAACTGTAAAAAGTATATAATAACATTGTAATCTGATGATTAAACAAATATAGGGGAGGGGGAGGGAAAATAGCACACACAGAAGAAATACCCTAGTTGACTCACACATTAATTCACAGGTCAGTATGTAGTGCTATGGACAGAGAGCCATCTGGGGATGTCTGCATCAGGAACTGTGGTAGTGCTGCCTGCGAACGCCAAGGCACATATAAGGGCACCTCACGGTATGTGCAGATCTCCATGGTGTGGTCAAGAACATAGTGAACAATCCCAAAGGGTGGTCTATGAAAAATATATATTTATGTATGTAGTAAATATATGAAGTATATATATAGCTAGTGTCTTAATAACATAGATGATGTGACTGGTGATTAGATCACAAAAGGAAGAGATCAGAGAACCCGGTATAGAAAAGTTGTGCTAGTATATCTTAAGGAGAAAATAACAAGTGATCCAAAATACAAATGCTCTTAGATCAATGAAACCTAGGAGTAAATTACAGGTGTGTAAATGGACAAATATACAGAGTGAAAAAAGAAGAGGAGAAAAAAAATAGCGAGTATCGGTATAGCCCAAGTGAGGTTGCCCAATGGGGGACTTGTGAGGACCAATACCAAAAGAAGTGAGCAAAAGTGATAGAATAACACTACTCAATCAAAATACCTAATTTGACATGGTATATTTATATTCCAAAGTGTAGTGCAAGATATTGCAGGGAGGTGAAGAAGAACGACAGACCAAGATAAGATGTCCTCAGGAGAGTGCTATATGTACCCCGAACGCAGGTGCAGGTGCCTCCCAGCGCTACGCAGGCATTTGCAATGAAGGGGTGGGGCCATCATGACATAGGCGGCACTAGTCGTCCGGGCAGAGATGCCAGAAGACTCCCTCATGGAGTGAATGCTGCTGTTACACACATGCGCCGGCGCAAAGGAGCCACTGATAGTGACGCCACACGTCTGGCGTGGTGTTGATGCACATAGGGAAAGAAACCTGCCCAGACCCCCACCAAAACAGTGGAGAGGGGGTGGACTCCCGGAGCGCATTGCAGCTCCCAGAAGCAGCAAAGGATCCAAAAGCCCCCACATGTCCATGCCACTTGTGACCCAGGGACTTGGTCTTGAAATTTGTGACATGTAATTGAATATGCTGTAAAGCCTAGAATAGTTACATGGGACCAAATAAATTTGTATGTATGTATATACTGCATAGCAGGCCCCCTGAACTAGGGTCTGCCGACTAAAAATGATAGCCATTATAGCTATCATCAGAAATGCCAACTGTGGTCATACACCTCCATTCCTATATATATTACCTGTCAATGGTTTTTAATATTGTCATCTACTACAGAGATTTAGGGCCAGTGTCAATGGGCTTTGGGCTTGTGTTGATGGGACCAGTTTGAAACATTTCCTGAGATCATTTAAATTTCATTGACAGTTGCATTTGACCAGTAGTTGGCATCCCTCTTACCTGCATTTGACTGGTTTTAAGTGGCATTTGCTTTCCCATAGACTTTTGTAGCCCTCTTTTTGGGGGAAGGGCTATGAGAAATGGCCTGTCCCAAACAGGATATTACTCTAAACCTGTAGGTAAATGAGAGAACCAGAACCTTAAGTGGAAAAATGGGTTTGATAGTGAAGTTTAGTGCCTCCACCCAGGACAGGGCCTCTCTGAACAGAGGGGATTCCCTTCCTAGGAAATTAACCAGTTATCAAATCAAAGAACATAGGAGTAGAGGAACTACTGCAATCAGCATATAACATTAACCATACATATTCAAATGCACACCAGTATGGAAATAATACAAGCTTTATATAAGAAAAGATTATTAATAGTTCATACATCCAATGCATAAACAAGTATTATCAGAAAAGGGCCTGATAGAAGCCCTTGTGGAATTGTGCACATTTACCTTATTATACATACAGTAGTTATGAAAAGAGATCCAGATAGATGTTGCAAAGTCCAGTTGCAGGGGCCCCTAAGGATGATCATGATGCAGCACAGGGGCGGATCCAGAGTATTTTCTCGGGAGGGGCACTGCCAAAAAATATGTTTTTTTTGTGGGAAATTTATCGGGGAAATGGCTGGTGTCGGCGCTTCAATCATCCCGACACCATGGTTGTTGTGGTGTCAGGATGATTGAAGCGCATTATTTCTATTATTACATTGTAATATAAAATTAAATAGTTCAATGCATAATCAGTGGGAGCCCCGAGTGTGTCACTTGCCACCGTCGCCTGCAATTAGTGGGAGCCCTGAGAGTGTCACTTGCCACACGTTGCGGATTGTCACTTGCCACGTCACCTGCCACATCTTGTGGATTGTCACTTGCCACACCTTGTGGATTGTCACTTGCCACATCACCTGCCACACCTTGCGGATTGTCACTAGCCACACCTTGCGGATTGTCACTTGCCACGTCACCTGCCACACCTTCCTGATTGTCACTTGCCTGCCACCAGATGCAGATTGTCATCTGCCACGTCACCTGACACAATTTGCGGATTGTCACTAACTTGCCTGCTAAGGTGTAGTTTTGGTTGTCTCTTGCTGTGTCCCAGACTCCCAGAGTCAGGCAGCAGAGAGATAATGTAATCTCTCTGCTGCCTGCACAGTGAGGGCGGAAGTCACTGCAGGAATGCAGGGCAGGCACGGGCGGTGAGAGATGATCTCATCTCTCTGCTCCCCCGTTCCCGGCTAGCTGATTGGCCAGCTGCCACACTGAGCCTGCTCTCTCACTCTCACCTGCGCTGCCAACACACTGAGCAGCGCGGTCTGCCCACGAACCGCGCCGCCCACCCACAAACTGCGCCGCAAGTGGAGCCGCCCGCTTTCTTACCCGTCTGTGGAGCCGTACGCTATCGCACCTGCCCGCAGAGTGGCCCGACGTGACTCACTGACGTCACTCATTGCTAGACGCCAAGCGGCCCAGGCGTTAGCAACGAGTGCAGGGAAGAGGCTCAACCCACCTCCTCCTCCGCTCCTGGTATCGTGTCAGTGCGCTGCGTAACTACATTAGACGAGTCTCTCTCTCTGCGCCGCTGATCAGCTGATGTGAGAAACTGAGAGAGAGTCTCAGAGAGGCAGCGGCAGAACAAGTACTGTATATACTTGAGTATAAGCCGACCCAAATATAAGCCGAGGCACCTAATTTTACCCCAAAAAACTGGGAAAACGTATTGACTCAAGTATAAGCCTAGGGTGTCCATCTGCATGCCTCACTGTGCCCATGCCTCACTGTGCCCATGCTTCACTGTGCCCATGACTAGACTGATGTTTAACATTGGAGTCTATGGAAGGGGTGCCCGGCTTTAAAAAATCAGTGCTCCCCGGCCGTAGGTCCCCCAGATACTAAACTTTGCACACTTGTAGAGGAGACATGGGGCTACATGTGTGCCACGTTTGGGGTCCAGGGGACCTATGGCCGGCCGGTACCGGGTCCCCAAAGTCCGGGAGATCAGGCGCAAAAAAAAACAAAAACAAACAGAGCAAGCGAGTGTGACAGATGGTCTCGGGGGGGGGGGCAATTGCCCTGTTGCCCCCCCCCGGATCCGCCCCTGATGCAGCATTCATCTTGGTGTCAGAAACGTGAAGACCAGATCATTGCTGATGGGGAGATCCCCCCTCTGTTGTCCAACCAGCCTGGAATGCAGCTTCTCACACACAGAAACTGTTGTGTGGCACTGGAACTTAGAGACGCCTATCTACTCTGCACTTTAGTCCCTAGTAGTTTATAATGTGACATGCAACCAGACCTAAGTGCTGTGGAATACCTAACCTGGCTCTAGCCTATGCTGGTTATTAAGCCCTCAGCTACAACTAGCTATAAATTCCCAGACCAGAAAGAACAGGGTTAACTAAAATAACTGGAGCTGCATACAAATTGCAAAAAAACAGGTTCACCTACTAATATACTGGAAAGTAACCATTACATACATACAGTAGCACAGACCTAATTATTAGACATGTGCGATTAGTTTCGTACGAATCGGAAATTCGTACGAATTTTTCGAAATTCGTACATTTTTACGAATCCGAATTACGAATATTTACGAATACGAATTCTGTACGAAATACGAAATTTCGTTTACGAATTTTGGCTCCAAATTATCCGAATCCAAACTACCAAATAAGGAATTTCAACTAATATGAAAGAAATTATAACGGATATAACGAATGATTCGAATGAATTCGAGATTCAGTATAACGAATATCGACACTCTACGAATAATAACGAATTCGTTTTCGGTCCAAATTTCTTTACTACAGAAACATGTGACTGTTGGTTGACCAATCAGAGGTTTTTTTCTGATGCTGAGGCCTACAGGGCAGGCCCGATCATGTGACTTCCCTTTGTGGGTTAGTTAGTGTAGTGGAGCAGATCACACAATTATTTGTCTGTGCATCTGAGCGAATATCTTTGCAATCCTTTGATTTTCGTTGTTCATTTTAGTTTATATCTCTTGTAGTGTGCGAGTGTATCATCTGTTAGTGTTTAGTTTCTGGTTTTATTAGTTTTTTGGTTGGTTTTGAGAGATAATTTTCTTTTTTTATTTCTTGTTTCATTTAGTTAATATTTTGATATTTTCTGTTGGTCTACTTATTTTTTTTGTACATTTGGTGATTTTGGTGTTGGTTTGCTGCGATCAAAATCACATTTTTTTTTGTCTATATTTTTCTAACTTTTAAAGGAAAAATGAGCAGCAAACAAGGCCAAAAAAGCAGCAAGAGTGCTGCTGGGAGAGGGAGAGCTATGAGCAGTGTACATGAGCAGCAGGTGGGACGTTCTGTCTCTGTGCCATGACATACAGGGGCGGAGACTATAGCCAGTGCCACATGTCAAAAACGAAAGTAAAAAAATCGAGATTTCGAATAGTTACGAATAACCGCAATGTATTCGAAAAGTATGAATCCATTCGAAGCACGCAGCGCCACTGTCAGACATGTAAATTTACGAATCAACGAACCAAAAAAAAGTTACGAATGTACGAATCCATTCGAAGCACGTTAGACAGCGCCATTGTAAGAGACACGTAAAATTACAAATCAACAAACAAAAAAAAGTAACGAATTTACGAATCCATTCGAAGCACGTTAGGTAGCGCCATTGTAAGAGACACGGAAAATTACGAATCAACAAACAAAAAAAAAGTTACGAAAGTAGGAGTTGTGTCCAGAATCAACGAAAACAATGTACTCTACCGAAATTGCGAATATTAAATCAACTAAAAATAAGGCTTTCAGAAATTCCGAATCATTTGTTATTATTCGTTATTATTCGTAGAGTGTCGCTATTCGTTATCAAAATTAACGATTCACACGAAATTCGTATTTCGTATAAATCCGAATTAAATTCCGTACACGAATTACGAATTACGAATTTTTTTAAATACGAAACGGAACAGAACGAAACAAAACAAATTTTTTGACAGCTCCCATGTCTACTAATTATCTGGCACTCTGCATGTGAGATAATACCAATAGGATAGATATGTCTGTCCAAGGATTTAGATACACACTCAAGACGCCATGGGCAGCTGCAGTTAAACTATTAGAACATAGGAATACTTGCCTAATAGTCTCTGCTTCTGGTTTGGGGGAAAATACAGTAGAAGTAGCAGTTCATTTATGTAGACATGCGGTATCCAAAAACCTCTCTATCTAACTTCGTCCTCTGGGGTTTTAAAGCCAGCCTCCCAGAGACAGGAAATACTAATACGTATTTATACATAACATTGTGATATCAGCAGCTAATAGTAGAAGGCAGCAGATGCCTACACTTGCAGGAAAATGTAAATTCTGCTTGAAGTGAACAAAAACCTGTCGGAAAAAGGTCTTGAGTCACATTTCTGTGGTTGGACAGTGAAAGAGCTGCATGGCGATGAGCTGATCCATGTGCTCATGCTGTTCTTTCCTCTTGTCAGTAGGTTTCTTTGCAGCATATGTTCATGTAACAGAGTCTGCTTAGCCTCTAATGGTGGCCTTCCTACTCCCACTCTTAAAGGGGTTGTAAAGGTTAATTTTTTTATTTTCTAAATAGGTTCCTTTAAGCTAGTGCATTGTTGGTTCACTTACTTTTTCGTTTGATTTCCATTCTAAATTGTTTTTTTCTTTGTCTGAATTTCTCACTTCCTGTTTCTCCTCAGTAAACTACACCATCATCCGAGTGGTGTGGAGTCAGCCAGAACAGCTTACTGAACAGCTTACTGAGGAGGAACAGGAAGTGAGAAATTCAGACAAAGAAAACAAAGAAAAAAAACATTTAAAAGGGAAATCGAAGAAAAAAGGTAAGTGAACCAACAATGAACTAGCTTAAAGGAACCTATTTGGAAAATAAAAAACAAACTTTTACAACCCCTTTAATGCTGTTGTATATGGGATTGCAAAAGGCTGTAACCATTGACAGGTGAATTCGTTTTGTTGCTGATTGGTTGGTAAGTTGAGCTTGGATATTCTGTGTGTTTTTTATTGACATGCGTCCGCCCATCCAGTGTTCCTTGCTGTGAAGACCAGTCATAGATGGGGGCAGTGACATTTTTGTTATATGTATTGTTGTCATTGTGGTCAGGCAACGCACTAGCACCTTTGCTTCCATGTGCTGGGTGTTTAGTGTGCTCCTGACCCTTTAATGGAGGGTGGGCTCCCCCCAGTCATCTGCCCTATATCTATCCATCAGCATACATGTGCTTCCACTGAGGAGACCTTAAATTTTAGAGTTAGGACTGCAGTACACAGGGAGCCTTGACAGGGCCTGCAGCTTACACATGTATTTGCAAATGCGTGCAACTAAACCCCGGTTTTTAAACGTACTGTTAGACAGGTGAATTTGTTTTGTTGCTGATTGGTTGGTTAGTTGAGCTTGGATATTCTGTGTGTTTTTTATTGAGATTAGAGAGTTGGTTCAACTTTTCAGTAAAGGTGAGATAACACCCTACACCCTCTACACCAATTCCCAGCTGTACCTTACCTCCATGGGTGATGACGAGCTATCAGTGCCCATGCAGACGGTGCAGCTGTCCAGGTATTTGACATCCCCATTTTCTCCCTCTTCTTTCTGCAGGCTTTCCAGGTATGGTTTAGAGAATTACTCTTGTAGTCCTTCCTGAGGACGTGCACATGCGCAAAATGCCAAGAGGTTGAGCGGAGCTGCCGACGTCACTTGCGGGTACATCCCCCGTGTTACTTCCGGGTCTGTGGAACGCATGCCAGCTCTGTGGCTTGCGGGTGGCGGTGCGGTTCCTATTCCCTGTGGAAAGAGAGCTGTTTATGTTGGTGCCTTTTCGGGCACTTTGTCATGTGAGTGGTACTGTATATATTTTTAACTACTGTAGTTGAAAATACATACTACACTATATGCTTCCCATCTTTTGTTTTCTACTAAATCTGGTATTTGAGAATCATTGAGGATTCTCAAAAGAAGATTGGCTGTCTGTGAGTCTGGAACCAAATCTGAATATCTGTGGGCTGCATTATTTACCATATTGATCTGGTAAGTGCACAATTTATCTGCACGTGGTGGAGCATGGTGGAAATTGACAGTATTTTTTATGGGCACAGCAATTGGAAACTTTTGGAAACTTTTGGACTTTATTCGGTTTTTTTTGCACATTTTTTTACATGGTCACAAATGTATAATATTAGAGTACATGTTTGCAATTTCACCTTTTATTTTACAAGGCTAGTGCCTACTTCTGTTTTTGTTTATATAATTATAAGTGATATTGTGTACTTAAAGGGGCAGAAGCCTGAACAAGATTACGAGGTACACATTGAAGGTTTTAAGTTCACCTTTTCATTATTTCTGAAAAAGTGAACTTACATGAAGATGTAGATGAAATCTGGGTATAACAATTGTTATAGAGTTACATATATGTATGTGCCATACCTGTGGGATCCCTGTGGAAGCTGGAAATCACTGTAGTAGGCACGACTACTGCTAGTGATTGCCACGATCTTCTAAGACCCTTTACTTGTCCCAGTCTCTGTCTTGTTTTCATTCATTGACCCTAGATTTCCCTTATTTTTAACTAATGCTCCTATCAGTTTCAGCCTGCATGAGCACTATTGTTTACATCTTCAGTCTTGCAGAATGGGTGGGCGTGTCTTAAAGTAGTACTGTACTGTGTTGCATTGTTCCTTTGCTGTAATACCTCGCTTATTGATATCTGCAGTTAACAGTTTTTTGTTTTTTTTTGCCTGCCAAACTATTCTTTGATCATAATACAATCCAATCATTTAGTTTACAAGTGTGTACATATTTTCCTTTGTGTGACAGCCAGGAAATTGCTTGGACTAGGTACTTTGGTGATGTCAGCAGGAGTGGTGCTCTGCTAAGGGCTCAACGATGCACAAAGAACCTGGATATTCTTGTGGCTTCTGCAGGGGTAGCGCTACACAAAGAAAGCGTTAAAACAAAATGTCAAAACAGCCAGAAATGTTGTCCATTTTCGGAGAGTGCCGCCTTAATGCCAGTTCATGTGGTTAGGCAAATAACTTTGTCAGCTTCTAGGAGCATGAGCGCACACTTCTCCTTGTGTCCCCATCGGAACCTGCTTACGTGTTTATCATTTAGAGTTTTCTTTATTGCAGTAATTGGGATTTAGGACAGATACTTTGGATTACTTTGGATTACTTTGTATACCCCTGAAGAAGACTAAGAGAAAAATTGCTCTCAAAACGCGTTGGGTATCTACCATCTGGGGACCACACTACTAGTGATCCACTACATCTGTGGAAACACTAAAGCCCTGTACACACGATCGGATTTCCTATGGTTTCTAATCCGATGGATTATTCCATCGGAAATCCGATGAAGCTGACTTCCATCAGTCTTGCCTACACACCATCAGTCAAAAATCCGACCGTCCAAAACGCCGTGACGTAAAACAATCCGACAAGCCGAGAAAAATTAAGTTCAATGCTTCTGAGCATGCGTCGACTTGATTCTGAGCATGCATGGGTTTTTTGTCCGATGGAGTTCCACACAGACAATCAGAATTTGCTATCGTTTTTTTCCCATCGGATAAATTTAAAACATGTTCTATTTTTTCTCACCGATGGAAAAAAGACCGATGGGGCCCATACACGATCGGTTTGTCCGATGAAAAAAGTCCATCGGACTGTTTTCATCTGTAAAACCGATCGTGTGTACACGGCTTAACACAACCATTAGGTTGTTAAAGTGGGAAATTATATGAATAGCTTGTACCCTTTCTGATCATGTTTTTATTCTAGCGTTCTTTGTCAAAATAAAGTTTTGTAAATTTTATACTATATGATATCAACAGAGTGTCCATTAAAGTGGTTGTAAACCCACTTTTTTTTTGCCAACCTGTAAAAGAAAGGCATAATGAACTATTATGACTAGCATAATAGCTCATTATGTACCACTTACCTTAGATCGGGGCCCCCGAGGCAGTCCGCGTCCCTCTGTCCAGCCGCAGACATCACTGCGGCGATAGCCGGAATGTTACTTCCGGGTATCGCCGCACCAGCCAATCACAGCGCCGCTCCGGCGCTGTGATTGGCCGGAGCGGCGGAGACGTCACTCTGCGCATGCGCGCAGGAGGCGTCCCATTCGGCTACGCCCAGCGATTGCTGGGAAGTAGCCGAGTTTGTGAATGGGATTAACCCCATGAATGCGCCGTTGTCTACGGCGCGCATGCGCCGTAGACAGCGGCGCCTGTCATTTTAGTAAATATCTCCTAAACCGTGTAGGTTTAGGAGATATTTCTTGCACCTACAGGTAAGCCTTAATCTAGGCTTACCTGTAGGTGCAAGTTGAAAAAGTGGGTTTACAACCACTTTAACTGCATCAGCTTGTGTTGCCACTAAAGTCCCACTGGAGGGTTTTTCCTTTATTTGGATTACAAATACTACAATGTTGACAGAGATATTTTGGTTCAAGCTGAACCAATAGAGGTATGCAATTAAGATCATTAATGGAGTTTAGGTTTAGTTTTCTGTTAAGACAGTTAGGTTTACCTTACACTTACAGCTGCACTTGCTGCAAAGTTGTCCAGTTTCTGGCACCATGTGAAGTAATATATTATGTATCATGCACATGTGCTTGGCATCTGGCCATAATACAGCAAAATTATATATATTTTTATCATCTAACATAACCAAATAACTTTATATAAACTCACCTTTTTCTGGTGTGACCTAATGCCTACCACAATATATTACAATACAGTGCTCCCATTCAGCAACAAATGAACCCTCAAGAACAGTGCTGGAAGAAGTAGTTGTCCATAATGACCTGATTCTGGCTTGGCTCAACCTACAAGCCACCCCACGCACCCATATGTTCCATAGAGGGGAATATTTTAACTAGACTGCATTCTCGTGTCTAGTCAGTCTGCCTGCTCTACAAATAATCAATACCAACTTTGAACATGTTTCTATATTTTGTCTAAACATTTACAGACAAGCAAAAAATGAGTGCATAACTTCCCCAGGGTTGAAGAAACTTATTTTGTTCTTTAGTTTGCCAATGATCCCTACAGTGTTTGCCCTGAGCACTATGCAACCCCATAACAAAGGCTTTACAGGGTTTTACAATGAGCTGTTATGTTTATAGGTGACTGAATGCTTTAGCTTTTCTTCAAATATAACCAATTATAAGATCCAGAACTCTCTAAGTATTTTATATTCTGGGCCATGTAACTGTTTATTTCAGATGCTTCTTCCAAGTTCTGTTTGTCTTGATTTTAGCACAGCTCAGTTCATTTTAGACATTACATTCAATCAGAAATGCCTCTCCAGTGACTATAAAACAGAAATATGTCAGCTTTATGTCACTGCTTTGTGTGGGATGTTTCTGACAATTTCACAATTGTGATTTGTGTGTAAAATGGAATGATTTGTTTAAGACCACTAAAGTATGGCCACTGGATGGAGCTGACGATCATAGGAGCAAACCATATTACAGCACCACCTAAATACTTGCCTGAGCCCGATCTCGATCCAGCACTGTGCCCACTTTCCTCACTGACTCAGAGGCAGCAGTAGGAGCCATTGGCTCCTGCTGCTGTCAATCACAGCCTGTGAGGAGAGAGCGAGGGACCGGCTGTACCGTGGCTCGAGATGGAGCCCACATGACTGCAAGCTGCTTGCTATGAGGGCACTCAGAAGGGGGAAGGAGCCAGGAATGCCAAAGGGGAACCCAGAAGAGGAGGATCGGGGCTGCTGTAAGCAAAACCATTGCATAAAGCAGGTAAGTATGACGTGTTTGTTATTTATAAACAAAATCCCTTTACAATCACGTTAACTACTGATTAAAGTAGAACTAAACATTCATAAAAGAATACTTTTGTAGACCCGTGTAAGTAAAACAGGAATGAATTATTTTGTTCCCTATGTTGTGGATTCCATAGGCTCTTTGTATGCACTACCTCTAGATATATGCATGCTCCAGCAGTGGCTGAATGTCACATTTTTACTACTGAATATAGCAGACTGTGCCAGCACACTGTGTGTTAGAATGGCTGGTGACAGCATTGCAGTTGCACTAAGTAAGAGTTGTCACCCTAGAAAAAGCAAGTATTTCTGTGCGTATCATGACTGGTGGGCGAGGTTGGCAGAGTTCAGTACATACTGTAGCTTTCTGAAAACATGACAGAACCCTGCCTTTGTACTCTTTTTAAAAGCCCTCAGCACCTGATGTAAATACCAAAATGCCTTGATGAACGGATGTCAGCCTGGAGCTGTAGGCATTCCAAAGTACATTCGGAAAGGTAATGCCTTATGTAATACCCACTTGTGATTCTGAGCCCTTATGGTTGGACAGTCACGTTTATAAAAAAAAAAGCATGAGATTATGGTGGATGTCCTGAGAGGTATCTGAACTACTGTGCAAGACTCAAGGTAAGGAAAGTATGACTTTTTATAACTTTAAAGTAAAATTTGCATCAAATTTGGTTCAGGAGTTTGGGATTAGCAACACTTTAGGTAGGACAAAATAAAAAACAAAATCATTATAGATATATATTGTGTTTTTGGATTTTTGGTCAAAACATGTACAGTAAGCCTGGTGAGTCTGGTGAGTCCTACACAAACACTATATAAAGTAGGAAAATCGTTTTGTTTTTTTATGGGTTATATGGTGTTAACTGGTCCTTAACCTTTAATGTTGCCTAATTTAGAATTGCAGTACACCCTATAGAGCAGGGGTAGGCAACCTTAAAGAGATGGAGATCTACCTGAACAACATGGGAGAATTCAAAGATCACCGGGCACAGTGTTGCCTCCTTCCACCTAATGTAAACCACTAATTGCTGTACTATTGTGTCGCAATTGTGTGCATTGCACAGCAATCATGGGTTTAAATCAAGTGGTGAGGAGGCAACATATCTCCTCCTCACCACCTGTCAAACACACTCAAATCGCTTTTTAGAGGAGCAGCATTGCTTGCTGCACTTGTATAAGAGCCCTTAGTTGCATTCAGCAGGGCCACTCTTAGGGCTCGTTCACACATAAAACCCTGCGGATAACTTGCGGTTTTACTGCCCCAATCCCTACCCCCTTTAGCTGTTGAGGCAGCAGCCAAAGGTGTACACGTGCTGCAGCAGGAATTAAGCCCCCTGTTGCTTTTGTTGCATGCTACCACCTGCCAATCATGACCCATTTAAGAAAAAGGGCGACCACTCGTCATGGGACAGGAGCCAGATCTACAGAGGAGGCATTGACTTATGCATCTCTTGCTCCCTACTACAGCTCCGTCTTTACAAGTAGTCCTATTACATTTCACTCTGTTTTATGCTCTGGAATGGTGAGTCAGCAAGCCCAGACCGCGATCTACCAGTCACCTGTCCGTGATCTATTGGTTGCTGACCCCTGCTATAAAGCATACAGGCATCAGATGGAGAAAAGGGAAACCCTGTTGGTAATCCCTCATAATGTTCTGGTCTCCATTATTTTATTCTGGTCTCTTTAACCACTTGCCGACCGCCACACGACGATGTATGTCGACACAATGGCACGGGCAGGTAAATGGGCGTACCTGTACAGTATGTCCCTTTAAATTTGCCGCCCCATGGGCGTGCGCACCGCCGAGTGCCTCGTGAGTGCGCCCGCGGGTCGCGGCTCCTGGGAATGCTCAATGTTCCCGGGCGACCCGCGATTGCGGTTGGCAAAGGCAGAACAGGGGGATGCCTTTGTAAACAAGGCATTCCCCTGTTCTTTCTAGTGACACGTCAGTGATCTACTGTTCCCTGTGATCAGGAACAGTGATCAGTGACGTGTCACTGGTAGCTCCTCCTGCCAACAGTTAGAATCACTCCCTAGGACACACTTAACCCCTTCAGCGCCACCTCGTGGTTAACCCCTTCACTGCCAGTGTCATTTTCACAGTAATCAGTGCATTTTTATAGCACTGATCGCTGTAAAAATGACAATGGTCCCAAAAATTTGTCAAAAGTGTCTGGTGTGTCCGCCATAAAGTCGCAGTCATGATAAAAATCGCAGATCGCTGCCATTGCTAGTAAAAAAAAAATAATAGTAAAAATGCCATAAAAAAATATGTAGAAGAATACATATCGGCCTAAACTGAGAAAAAAATTGCTTTTTTTTAAAAAAAATGGGGATATTTATTATAGCAAAAAGTACAAATATTGCTTTTTTTCAAAATTGTCGCTCTATTTTTGTTTATATCGCAAAAAATAAAAACCGCAGAGGTGATCAAATAGCACAAAAAGAAAGCTCTATTTGTGGGGAAAAAGGACGTAAATTTTGTTTGGGAGCCACGTCGCACGACCGCGCAATTGTCAGTTAAAGCGACGCAGTGCCGAATCGCAAAAAGTGCTCTGGTCTTTGGCCAGCCAAATGGTCCTGGGCTTAAGTGGTTAAAGCGGTAATAAATCCCAAACCAAAATTGGCATATATTGCAGCTTACCAATCCTTAGATTGTGGTGGCTGTATTCATTTTATTTATTTTTTAGGCTTTTTTTCCTCTGTTTTTACCTGGAGATTTGGCCAGGGCCAGATGGCTTTAGCTTTATTTTTTTAAAGAGTAAACTTACAAACAAAGTATAGACAAATGAGCTTTGTTCATATTTCATGCCTGAGGTTTATAACCACTTTATAAATGTAGTGCTGTATTGAATTTCACAAGTAACCTTCTGCTATGGGCACCTATGTATAAAGTTTTGGATTTTTTTTTTTAAAAGATGCTCTAATAAACATTTTGCATTCTGTAAAAAAAAAAAAAAAAAAAAGTGTAAACCTTCCTTTGGATTTTAGATTCCTTGTGGTTAGGTAGTACTTTGAATTTAAGCCTATTACCCCTGGATAAAAAATGTTAAAAAATCCCTTTTTTCTGCTGCAATATTTATCCAAGCTAAAAGTTAAAAAGAATCAATTACACATCCAAAATTTGTGATACTACAATACTGTGTCGCTGACACTGTCTGTGACAATCATACTGTTTCAAAACACAACATACAGCTTAAAGTTGGAGGTGGGGGGTGGAATGGAGAATCAAGTGAGGATTGACACTAGGTTCACACCTATGCGTTTTTGCAGGCCGCGTTTGCGCCCATTTATTTGTGTTTTAGCAAAAAAAAAGTGCATGCAACCTTTTCAAAAATGTGCCCGTAGGGAAATCGCATGGTCTTTTTGACCATACAATTTCCTTGTGGTTCCCGCACTGCAATTTTATATGGGTGGGGGGCCATTCGGAATGAATGGCAGCCTCGCGCATTTTCGCAGAGCAGTGCGTTTTTACTGCGGGTGGTTCACTGCGTGTGTGGGAATCGCGGGTGTGGCCCACAGCCAAAAGCAAAAGTGTGAACCAAGCCTAAACCAGTAATAAGCTCAAAACCAAAATGTAATACATTGCAGTTTACCAATCCTTAGATGTGGTGGCTATATTCATTTTCTTTTTTAGACTTTTTCCCTCTGTTTATACCTGGTGATCTGGCCAGTATCACACCTCCTGTATTAGGGTGCCTACACTCTGGATAAACGAGCACAAGGGGCCCCTTTAGACAGCAACATTGTTAGTTTGGGCGGAGGGGAGTGTTAGACGTTCTAGTAGATTTAAATACACTAACAAATGTAGTCTAGATAAAGGTAGACTTAGATGTGGTGTATCTGGATTTTGCAAAAGCATTTGATGCAATCCCCCAAAGACGCTTAATTTACAAACTGAGGCTTGTAGGCATGGACCATAGGGTTCGTTCATGGATAGAAAACTGGTTACAGGGGCGTGCTCCAAAGGGTGCTGATAAAAAGCATATACTCAGACTGGTCTGGAGTGGTAAACGGGATACCCCAAGGCAGTGGCGTACCTACAGGGGGGCGGGGGGTATCAGGCCGGCACCCCCCGTCCTCCCCCATAAGTGAAGCGTTTGTAGTGGGGTAGGCTCAGGCAGTGCAGCGGCGATGACTGTGACAGGATGTGGGGGAGCCCGGGCCGGGAGCTGTCTGTACCGCTACCCGGGTGACACGCCGCCGGATTGACACAGGAGCAGGAGATAGAAAACAGTGTCTCTCTCTCCTGTAGAGCAGGGAAGGGAGAGAGAGACAGTGGGGCACCGCCGCAGCGCTGAATAGAAGAAGGGAAATGCTGGAGTCAACTAGCATGTGATTGGTTGCTAGGTGGTCCCAGCTACCAATCATTAGCATTGTTAATATGAAGAATTAACTCCAGCAGTTCCCGCCCTCATTTCAGCGCTGGTGTGTCTCCCCCTGTGCGTGAGTAAGGTAGGAAGGGGCAGAGCTGTGAAACATGCAGGGATCCAGAGCAGCGGGGGGGGGGAGGTGACTGTGTAACATGCTGGGGGGTGGCTGTGTAACAAGCAGGGGGTCCAAAGCTGGGGGGGGTGGCTGTGTAACATGTAGGGTCCAAGGCTGGGGAGGGGGATTGTGTAATGTAAAGGGGTCCAGAGCTGTGGGGTTGGGGGTGGGCTGTGTAATGTAAAGGGGTCCAGAGATGCAGGGGGTTGTGTAATGTAAAAGGGTCCAGAAGTGCAGGGTGCTGTGTAATGTGCAGAGGTCCAGAGCTGCAGGGGGGGCTGTGTAATGTAAAGGGGTGCAGTTGTGGAGAGGGGGTACAAAATAGTGACAAAGAGATATTGGGGGATTCAGAGGTATGCAGGGGGCACAGTGGGGTGTTTTTACATTTTAAATTTGGGAGGGGGGTGCCAGATATAGGAACCGACCTGGGTGCCAAATGCTCTGTCCTAGTAACAATTCTGTTTAATTTATTCATAAATTATAAAGAGGTTGGTATAAATAGCTCAATCTCAGTGTTTGCTGACGATGCAAAAAAAAAAAAAAAAAGCAGGGCAATAACTTCACACCACGATATGGAAACTTTACAAGAAGACCTGAACAAAATAATGGGGTGGGCAACTACATGGCAAATTAGATTTATTGTTGAAAAATGTAAAGTAATGCACTTGGGGGTGAAAAATAGAAACACAAGTTACTTACTAGGGGGAGAACCTCTTGGGGAATCCAGGATGAAGAAAGATCTGGGGGTCCTAGTTGAAGACAGACTGAGCAATAGCATGCAATGTCAAGCCGCAGCAAGCAAAGCTAGCAGACTATTAGCATGCATTAAAAAGGGAGTTTACTCCAGAGATAGAAAACCATAATCTTGCCACTTTATAAAACTGGTTCGGCCACATCCAGAGTATGCTGTCCAGTTCTGGTCACCAGTCCTCAGGAAGGATGTGCTGGAACTGGAGAGAGTCCAGAGAAGGGCAAAAAAATTAATAAAGACCACAGTTTGCTATAATCAAGGACTTCTACTTCAGCTTTTCAGAAAGAAGTTTATTGTTCTCAATCTGTACATAGTCCTGTTTTCGGTTTGGAGTATCCCACTCAATTCCCTTAACCAAATATAATTTACTCCAAAAATAACAACAACAAAAAGAATACCCCTAGACTGGTTTTTGAGGAGAAGTGTGGCTGTGAGCGCTTTTCTGGCTGCAGGGCAATCCACTGGGAAAGAATCTGGGCAAATTTACAGCAGCTCCTTCGGGTGTAAGCACTACAAGGATAAAAAAAGTCTATACAAAAATGGTTAAAACACAATTAAAGAGTGTAATTGCATCAGAATAAAATAAAAAACATTTAGATTTTACCTCAGAAATACATTAAAAGATTATCTTATTTATGTAAGTATCCATACACTTCATAGTTTTTACACTCTTTATTGCCCTAGGGGAAACTGGTTATCTTTACTCTTAGAATATCTCAGATTCTAGGGATGTAGTTTGTATATCTTCCTCAAAATCGGAATTTTCGCTTCAAAGGAAGGAAGACAAAAGTGTTATAAAGTCACATGACACACCACAAGTTTATTAATACACACACAGAGGCGTCAGTTGTGCTGTCACTTACAGGTTTTTAACTGTGAAGCTATGCAAAACTGCCTTCGCACTGCATAATGAACTCCATAAGCACATTATATTCAAAATTCTAAAATATATTAATTCGCATAGTAACATGCTTCCTGTTTAAAATGTGCCCTGACTTCATTATGTGTGTTTGAAGAAGTGTTTTTTTTTAATGAAATATAATTTGTAATCAAGAGAAGGCATTTGACGAAATAAGTAAGAAAACTCGTATGGATTTCCTTGGTAACATTAATTATTTTGACATACAGTACATATTATTATTTAAAATTTATTCTCATGTGAAATTGGTAACATTCATCAAAGGAGGTGTAGCCAGTGCAAGATTTCTACATAAACACAGGCAGTGATCGAGGGCAGAAGGGCCTCCAGGGCATTACTAAGCTCACTGTAAAACATGCTTCTGAAAAACAGTGACCAGGAATGAGTGAATCTGTCTGGGTTTGATTTTCCGAAGCCTGCTCAAGCAACATAGCATCGAACTTCATTGAAGTCTGTGGAGGGCAAAGCTTGATATTAAATTCTGCCCGTTTTTTAAGGTTAATAGAAAAGGTGTTTAAAAAAAAGGGCATAGGGAGCTAGACACTGCTAGGGCATTAAATAAAAATTTTAAAACACCATACATCGGGGACATAGTCCTTTTTTAACTGCAGCTAGGGTTGCTAATAGACTATGTACCCCATTGGTTACCTCGACACTGCAACCTCTCCCAGATACTCTAGTTGGAGTGCAGGAGTGAGCCCTGCTGCAAAGCATTGCATAAAATTTTTTAATTACATGCCCCTGTTAAACAGGGGCTGAAAAATTGGGCCTTAGGCACTGGTGCTGGTGCCATGACACTGCAACCTCTCCCAGATACTCTAGATGGAGTGCAGGAATGAGCCCTGCTGCAAAGCATTGCATAAAAAATTGTAATTACATGCCCCTGTTAAACAGGGGCTGAAAAATTGGGCCTTAGCCACTGGTGGCGGCACCCAGAAACAAAAATGTTCTTCCAAGCTATCATCATCAATCGGATCATTGAGGAGGATAGTCAGTCAACATAACAGGACAGTCTCTCAGCATCAGCATCAGTCTTGAAGGGATGTGACATTTGAAAATAAATTAGTCTGTTATATCAGCTTCAGGTGTTTGGTAGCTGGTGGTGATCCAAGACTGGTTCATCTTTATGAAGGTCAGTCGATCAACCGAGTCGGTGGACAGGCGCACCCTGTGATCCGTGACAAATCCTCCAGCAGCACTGAATGTGCGTTCTGAAAGAACGCTGGATGCAGGACAGGCCAGTAGCTCAATTGCATACTGTGCAAGCTCTGGCCAGTGATCCATCCTCAAGACCCAGTAAGCCAGAGGATTTTCGGTGGGGAAGGTGTCCAAGTCTGACCTTGCCCCTAGGTATTTCTGCACCATGTATATCAGACGCTGGCGATGGTTGCTGGAACCGATCATACCTTGGGGCTGCGGACTAAAGAATTGTCTGAACCTATCGGTCAGACGGCCACCTTCCCCACCGCTCCTTCTTTGACTGACCGAAGCCTCAGCAACTCGTTGTCCAGGACCAGGGGTTTGTAACCTCCCAGTCTCTGGGAACGCGTTGCACAGACCTTTCTGCAAGGCCTCCCGGAGTTGTCTCATCCTCTGCTCCCTCTGCGACGGTAAGATAAGGTCCACAACCTTACCCTTGTACCGTGGATCAAGGAGAGTGGCCAGCCAGTAATGGTCCCTCTCCTTGATCCGAAGAATACGAGGATCCTTCCGCAGACTTTGCAGGATCAGGTAGGCCATGCAGCGTAGGTTAGCTGAGGCATTCGGTCCGGAGTCCTCTGGGTCACTAAGGACGACATGATCCGCAGCCACCTCCTCCCAGCCACGTACAAGTCCACTGGTTTCTTGGGACTGTAAATCATCCCTAAAAGACTGCTGCTGATGAATTTGAGTGCCAGGCTCCACCTCCATGTTGACACAATCCTCCTCCTCCTCCTCTTCCTGTGCAATGGGTGGGACACTGTCTGGTTAAAGGGGGCCTTGAGAGGCAAGGAAGTCCTCCTCTTCCTGCCTCTGTTCTGCCTCAAGTGCCCTGTCCATTATTCCACGCAGCGTATGTTCCAACAGGTGGACAAGAGGTACAGTGTCACTGATGCATGCACTGTCACTGCTCACCATCCTCGTGGCCTCCTCAAATGGTGCCAGGACAGTGAATGCCTCCCTGATCATGCCCCACTGGCGTGGTGAAAAAAACCCGAGCTCCCCTGACCCTGTCCAGGTGCCGTAGTCGCACAGGTACTCATTGATGGCCCTCTGCTGCATGTGCAGCCACTGCAGCATGGCCAACGTTGAGTTCCACCTGGTGGGCATGTCACATATAAGGCGGTTCTTGGGCAGGTACAACTCCTTTTGCAGCTCAGCCAGGCGAGCACTGGCATTATAAGATCTGCGGAAATGCACACAGACTTTCCTGGCCTGCCTCAGGACATCCTGTAAGCCCGGGTACCTGCCCAAGAACCGCTGCACCACCAGGTTAAGGACGTGAGCCACACAGGGCACATGGGTCAGTTGTCCCTGTCGGAGGGCGGAGAGGAGGTTGGTGCCATTGTCGCAAACCACCATTCCTGGCTTAAGCTGGCTTGGCGTCAACCACCTCTCGGCCTGCCCCTGCAGAGCAGACAGAACCTCTGCCCCAGTGTGGCTCCTGTCCCCCAAACACACCAGCGCAAGCACGGCATGGCATCTTTTTGCCTGCGTACTTGCGTAGCCCCTTGAACGCCTACGGAGCACCGCTGGTTCCGAGGACAAAGCACAGGAAGAGGCCAAGGAGGAAGAAGAAGAGGAGGGAGTGGAGGAGAGAGGTGTGTCACAACCAGTAGTAGCATTTTGGAGGCGTGGCGGCGGAACAACCTCCAACACTACTGCACCTTGTCCTGCATCCTTCCCAGATGCCAAAAGAGTGACCCAATGGGCCGTGAAAGAAAGGTAACGTCCCTGTCCATGCCTGCTGGACCATGAGTCAGCGGTAATATGCACCTTACCGCTGACCGCCCTGTCCAGCGAGGCCAAGACATTGCCTTCCACATGCCGGTAGAGAAACGGAATAGCCTTCCGTGAGAAAAAGTGGCATTTGGGAACCTGCCACTGAGGAACCGCACATTGCACAAACTCACGGAAGGGGGCCGAGTCTACCAACTGAAAAGGAAGCAGTTGAAGCGCTAGCAATTTAGCCAAGCTAGCATTCGACCGCTGGGCATGTGGATGGCTGGGAGTGAACTTCTTTTGACGGTCCAGCATCTGGGGCAGGGAAATTTGCCTGCTAGAATCGGACGTCGGTGTACTGCTAGCAGAGTGCCCGCAAGTACTTGGCTGTGACACACCTAATTCTACACCTTCATTCCTCTCAGTGCAGGTTTCAGAGAGGACTGAAGGTATAGTGGGGTTGGAGATCCCAGCTGATGCGGTGCAAGGAGAGGTCCGCTTTGTTCTTTGGTGTGGGTCTTTAAGGTAGGCTTGCCAACGAGCTGCATGGCAGGTCAACATATGTCTGGTCAAGCATGTGGTGCCCAAGCGGGTGATGTTTTGGCCACGCGATATACGCTTGAGACATATGTTGCAAACAGCAGCTGTGCGATCTGATGCACTCGACTCAAAAAAGGCCCACACCAAAGAACTTTTTGAATAACGGGCAGAGGCAGCGCCCTGCACAGGCGGAGCTCTGTGGTGTGATTCCGTCGGTGTGCTGCCTTTACGCTGGCCCCCTGAGGGCATCCTGCCTCGTTGGAGATGTGCCTCCTCCTCATCCTCCTCCTCCTCTCTCCTATTAGGCACCCACGTGGAGTCAGTGACCTCATCATCCCCTCCCTCCTCATCACTGGAGCCAATCTGGCAGTATGCTGCAGCTGCTGGAACATGACTGCCAGATTGGTGTCCTTCTTGAGCATCCCCTCTCTCTGCTCTCACACTACTGCCTTCTTCTAGCTGGGTATCATCATCAGACCCTTCGAAACGCTGGGCATCCTCCTGGAGCATGTACCCAACACTGTGCTCAAACAGTTCGGGGGACTCCTCAGGAGGACATGGTTGGTCTAGGGAAGGAGTGACTGATGATGACATTGATACCAGGGAAGAGGACGCTTTGGCAGCTGCTTTGCCAGTACCCTGAGCCTGGGTGAGAGAGGATGAGGAGGATGAGGAGGGCTTGGTCATCCACTCTACCAAGTCTTCGGCATGATGCGGCTCAACACGTCCAGCTGCCGAAAAGAAGGACAAGCATGTCCCATGGCCACGTGCTGATGGCGATGCACCGCGTCCACGACCAGCACTGTTGTCTCTAGACACAGAGCCTGCTTGCCCTCTTTTATTGGCTCCTGACTGTCTGCCTCTCCTTGTTTGCCTTCCAGACATTCTAATGGCCTGCAGGGAGATGGGAAAACCAGCAATAAGGCCTAGCTTCAGGAGTATATTTAGTAGGAATCACACTACGCCTGCTGTAAGTGCTGCAAATGCCTGTTGGTGTAACACACCAGGAAAACACAGCAATACGGGCTAACTTCAGGTGTATAATGTGCAGGAGGCACACTCCGCCCGCTGTAAGTGCTGCAAATGCCTGTTGGTGTAACACACCAGGAAAACACAGCAATACGGGCTAACTTCAGGTGTATAATGTGCAGGAGGCACACTCCGCCCGCTGTAAGTGCTGCAAATGCCTGTTGGTGTAACACACCGGGAAAACACAGCAATACTGGCTAACTTCAGGTGTATAATGTGCAGGAGGCACACTCCGCCCGCTGTAAGTGCTGCAAATGCCTGTTGGTGTAACACACCAGGAAAACACAGCAATACGGGCTAACTTCAGGTGTATAATGTGCAGGAGGCACACTCCGCTTGCTATAAGTGCTGCAAATGCCTGTTGGTGTAACACACCAGGAAAACACAGCAATACGGGCTAACTTCAGGTGTATAATGTGCAGGAGGCACATTCCGCCCGCTGTAAGTGCTGCAAATGCCTGTTGGTGTAACACACCGGGAAAACACAGCAATACGGGCTAACTTCAGGTGTATAATGTGCAGGAGGCACACTCCGCCCACTGTAAGTGCTGCAAATGCCTGTTGGTGTAACACACCAGGAAAACACAGCAATACGGGCTAACTTCAGGTGTATAATGTGCAGGAGGCACACTCCGCCCGCTGTAAGTGCTGCAAATGCCTGTTGGTGTAACACACCAGGAAAACACAGCAATACGGGCTAACTTCAGGTGTATAATGTGCAGGAGGCACACTCCGCCCGCTGTAAGTGCTGCAAATACCTGTTGGTGTAACACACCAGGAAAACACAGCAATACGGGCTAACTTCAGGTGTATAATGTGCAGGAGGCACACTCCGCCCGCTGTAAGTGCTGCAAATGCCTGTTGGTGTAACACACCAGGAAAACACAGCAATACGGGCTAACTTCAGGTGTATAATGTGCAGGAGGCACACTCCGCCCGCTGTAAGTGCTGCAAATGCCTGTTGGTGTAACACACCAGGAAAACACAGCAATACGGGCTAACTTCAGGTGTATAATGTGCAGGAGGCACACTCCGCCCGCTGTAAGTGCTGCAAATGCCTGTTGGTGTAACACACCAGGAAAACACAGCAATACGGGCTAACTTCAGGTGTATAATGTGCAGGAGGCTTAGCAACAATGACACTGACACTGTCCCCTGCCTATCCTTCTCTCTCCCTGCACACAAGGTTTATCAAAGAATATGACACTGACACTCTCCCTGCCTATCCTTCTCTCTCCCTGCACACAAGGTTTAGTAAAGAATATGACACTGACACTGTCCCCTGCCTATCCTTCTCTCTCCCTGCACACAAGGTTTAGCAAAGAATATGACACTGACACTCTCCCTGCCTATCCTTCTCTCTCCCTGCACAAAAAGGTTTAGCAAAGAATATGACACTGACACTGTCCCCTGCCTATCCTTCTCTCCCCCTGCACACAAGGTTTAGGAAAGAATATGACACTGACACTCTCCCTGCCTATCCTTCTCTCTCCCTGCACACAAGAATAGCACAAAGAATATCAACACTGTCCCTGCCTATCCTTCTCTTTCCCTGCGCCGGAACACACTACGCAAGGCCGCTGCGCTGGCGGCCTTTTATAGTGTGGGGCGTGTGCTAAACCCCCTGAGCTATAATTGGCCACAGGCAATCTGCCTGTGGCCAATTATGGCTCTCCTAGCTGCCGGCGCTGTGATTGGCCAAGCATGCAGGGTCACAGTGCATGCTTGGCCAATCACAGCGCCGGGATTGCACTGCGATGGCGCAGTGTATTGTGGGCCGTTCACGTCACTCGAATTTGGCGCGAACGGCCTAAATCGTTCGATGTTCGCCAAACGGTCGAACAGCCGATGTTCGAGTCGAACGTATGTTCGACTCGAACACCGAGCTCATCCCTAGTGTGTATGTGTATGTATACTGATGGTGTCAATAGAGCAGTTGACGGTGTCAGTAGGGCAGAGATTGGTGTCAGTAGGGCAGTGGATGGTGTCAGTATTATTTAATTTTTATTATTTTTTTAGGAGGGCTTTGGTGAAATATCAGGGGTCTAAACAGGGGGAATCTGCACCCTGTGTGCACGCCTATGCACACCTATGATCCCTGCCCAGCATATCTCCTTCATTGCTGCAAAAAATTTCTTTAAAAAGGAGATAAGGAAAATAAATGTGTAGCACACGGACCCTTTTCTCCTGCCTACCTTCTCCTTGCAGGGATAAAGGCACACCGTGCCACATGCCCGGATCCTCCTTGCTTAAGAGGTTGAGCAGTGTTCTTACAATTTTGGGTCCTGCAGCGAGTTACCTCCCTCCATTGGTTCTCGTCCCTAGAGTATAGGGAAAAGTCTGTGTTCTTCCTCCCAAAGAAAGCCAATGTCCAAACAGTGTTTAAACTCCAAACAGACGAGTTTATTTTTATCTTGCTTGAAACAGATTTGGTAATAGGTTGAAGATAGAGACAAAGTAGGTAGAGGGACAGGTTCAGGCACGCGACACCCAACTACCCTATTCTTCACTCAAGCCTGAGTATGAATTGCTCACCCGGATAGATCCCTCTCACAGTTCTAGCAGCCGGAGTGAAACACGAACAGTTCCTTTAAGTTAGTCCCCTTCACGGACAAGTCTAAGTAATTCTCTGCCACAGAATCCTTAGTTACTGAGTTAGAACTTTGAAACTCCCATAGATTAATAGAGACCATAGGTGTCAATGGGACACGCTACAGGAGCTATACTGCAACTCACGAATCCTTCCCTCTGATAGGTAACCAGGCCTCTCCTTCACCATGAATTCCTTCACTGATCCATCGGACAGGTCCTCCCCCGGTTTCCTCTCCTTCAGAGCGGGCCACCCTCACACTGGTTCCCTGGGACTCCAGTGTGTTGGTTGTAGACCCAGTTGAAGGTACTGGGCCTACCTGGAACATTGTAGCCTCGAGCTAAAGGTACCCGAGACTCCGACAAGTTCACGCACCCCCCCGGCCAGCAAGGCCATAGGGCGCGACTTCGCCACCAGGGGTCCTTGGAATCCCCCTGGCACACCACCCCCATGGGGCACACTCTCCTCCTTCTCCCTAGATCATGGCATCTGCCCTTTATGTACCCTCAGAACCCTCCCACTACACGGTAGCCGAGAGAGGACACCAAATCATACCACAACGCCACCTGCGGTTCAACCCGAGACCTGGGCAACAGCGCCACCTCAGGCCCAGGGGAACTATACACCAGGCAACAACATGGCAGAGCAGAGTCTATATTAAACAGAATTGTAGAATCTGAGCCATACTACTGCCCAGACTGCCCCTAAATTTACAGCATAGCGACTCCATTTTGGGGGTCCGGCTACAAATGCATGGGCATCCAAATTTCCCCTGCAGTGTCAGACATATTCCTGAAAAATGTTCTTCCTCTCATAACATTGATAAGGCAAGATCATAAATGATGGTATGCAAACACCTACATGTGGTTTAGATGAAATAACGCACTGAAACTGTCTCGCCTGTTATACTTCCTACAAACCACCAAACCCCCGCCCCATTTTCCTTCACTCAATGAGCGCAAACTCCAAAAAAGCTAAAAGCACAAATCTCCCTGGATAGTGCACTCTATACTCTGTCTTCTGAAATTTACAGGAGGACTCAGATTACCAGAAATTCAACTTTAAAAGCTAGGTAACTATAGAGCAGGGAGCCTCAAATATCCCTCTATTGGCTTTACCATGGATTCTTAAAAACCTTCCCCCTACAGTTATACACCACCCCTTGATACAGTGCCTTGAAAAAGTATTCATACCTCTTGAATTTTTCCACATTTTGTCATGTTACAAGCACAAACGTTAATGAATTTTATTGGAATTGTATGTGATAGACCAACACAAACTGGCACATAATTGTGAAGTGGAAGGAAAATGATAAATGGTTTTTCATTTTGTTTACAAATAAATATCTGAAAGTGTGGAGTGCATTTGTATTCAGCCCCCCACCCTCCAGAGTCAATACTTTGTAGAACCACCTTTCACTGTAATTACAGCTGCAAGCTCTGTCAGATTTGAATGGAGAGCGTCTGTGAACAGCAATTTTCAAGTCTTGCCACAGATTCTCAATTGGATTTAGGTCTGGACTTTGACTGGGCCATTCTAACACATGAATACGCTTTGATTTAAACCATTCCATTGTAGCTCTGGCTGTATGTTTAGGGTCTTTGTCCTGCTGGCAGGTGAACCTGCACCCCAGTCTCAAGTCTTTTGCAGACTCTAAAGCAAGGATATGCAATTAGCGGACCTCCAGCTGTTGCCAAACTACAAGTCCCATCATGCCTCTGCCTCTGGGTGTCATGCTTGATGCTGTCAGAGTCTCGCTTTGCCTCATGGGACTTGTAGTTTGGCAACAGCTGGAGGTCCGCTAATTGCATATCCCTGCTCTAAAGCCTCGTACACACGGCCGAGATTCTCGTCAGGAAAAAAACGTTGTTTTTCCTGACGAGAATCTTGACAAGAAAGTTGTCCCGGCCGAGTGTACACACGTACGATTCAAAAGAACCGCCGTTCTTTTGAATGGCACGAACGCGGTGACGTCATCGACTACGATGAGCGTGCGCTCGTCACATTCGATGCCATCGCTGCCATCTTGCTACACCCTATGCCTATGAAGCTACCGCGCATGCGTCAAAGTCATTTCAAGCATGCGCGGGTTTCCACGGCGACAGGTAAGTGTACACACGCTCGGGTTTCTCGCCGAGAAACAGACCAACAAGATTCTCGACGAGAAAAAAGACCGCAGGTCATCTTTTTTCTCGTCGGGGAATCTGGGCAGTTTTCTTGATAAGAAAACTGAAACCCGCGTACACACAGCCGGTTTTCTGGGCAAGAAAGCTCTCCCGGCAGTTTTCTTGTTGTTTTTTGCTCAGTATAGGCTTCTCCTTCACAGCTCCAGCTGGGAACACATCCGAGTGCCGCTAGCAGCGTGATTAGGCTCCTCCCCTACGCGTTACGTCACACGTCATGACTAAGTCACGTGACGTGTGACGTAACGCGTAGGGGGAGGAGCCTAATCACGCTGCCGGCTGCACTCGGATGTGTTCCCAGCTGGAGCTGTGAAGGAGAAGCCTATACTGAGCAGAACGGTGGCTGTTTATGCGATACAACCCTTTTTGGTCACGTGAGTGATAGCGCTGTGTGCTTAACATTACATCCTTGTATGTGAGCACTGCGCAATGAGGTTTGTTTTTTCCTTTTGTCTTCCATGGTCCATGTTTATGAGGTACATTCAAGACTGCTCAAGATCCTCATACTGACAGCTGCGCTGATTTGTGATTGAGTGGAGGAGTGGGATTAAGTGAAGGAGTGCTCTGTTTGGCCAACACTTAAAGGACTGTGATTTTTCTCCGTTGTAATTACTCTGAAGCCCCGTACACACGATCGGTTTGACTGATGAAAACCGTCCGATGGATGGTTTTCATCAGACCAACCGATCGTGTATGGTACCCATCGGTCTTTTTTCCATCGGTTGTAAAAAATAGAACTTGTTTTAAAATTTTCCGATGGATAAAAAACCGATGGGAATTTCTGATCGTCTATGGGCAAGTCCATCGGTTAAAAAACCCACGCATGCTCAGAATCAAGTCGACGCATGCTCAGAAGCATTAAACGTCATTTTTCTCGGCTCTTAGGAGTGTTTTACGTCACCGCGTTTGGAACGGTCGGTTTTTTGACTGATGGTGTGTGGCCAAGACTGATGAAAAACAGTTTCATCGGATTTCCGATGGACAAATCCATCGGACGAAAATCCATAGGTTATCCGATCGTGTGTACAGGGCTTGAGTGTTTGGCGTGCAGTAGCCTGCCAGCAGCAGGTTTTTTTAAGTGTAATTGTTTGTCTGCTTATTGTTATGAGTGATCCTCATTAGGGTCTCTGCATAATACTTATTCAGCACACTATTTAGCACTGAGTGCATATTCATTTTAGCACTGTTTTGCACATTTGGTTATTTGTGTATTTTGTATCTGGGTCACATTATTAATTTAATGTATATGGTATGATTGGTTCACTTAGGGTTGATTTACAGCGCATCAATATCACATTGCAATTTCACTAATATGTTATCAGACACATTGATTGATTGCAGCTGAATCATTTAGTTATCCTTGGTTTATTTCACATATTTGATTGCTTTTGCACCATTTTAGCGCTTTAGTATATTTTTCATACAGACATTTTAGAGTTACCTAGAACAACACAGTATTAGTAACAAGTATATATTACACTGAGTAGTATACAGTGAGGAGAACAAGTATTTGATACACTGCCGGTTTTGCAGGTTTTCCTACTTACAAAGCATGTAGAGGTCTGTAATTTTTATCATAGGTACTCTTCATCTATGAGAGACAGAATCTACAACAAACATCCAGAAAATCACATTGTATGATTTTTAAATAATTAATTTGCATTTTGTTGCATGACATAAGTATTTGATCACCTACCAACCAGTAAGAATTCCGTCTCTCACCGACCTGTTATTTTTTCTTTAAGAAGCCCTCCTGTTCTCCACTCATTACCTGTATTAACTGCACCTGTTTGAACTCATTACCTGTATAAAAGACACCTGTCCACACACTCAACCAAACAGACTCCAATCTCTCCACAATGGCCAAGACCAGAGAGCTGTGTAAGGACATCAGGAATAAAATTGTAGACCTGCACAAGGCTGGAATGGGATACAAGACAATAGGCAAGCAGCTTGGTGAGAAGGCAACAACTGTTGGCGCAAGTATTAGAAAATGGAAGAAGTTCAAGATGACGGTCAATCTCCCTCGGTCTGGGGCTCCATGCAAGATCTCACCTCGTGGGGCATCAATGATCATGAGGAAGGTGAGGGATCAGCCCAGAACTGCACAGCAGGACCTGGTCAATTACCTGAAGAGAGCTGGGACCACAGTCTCAAAGAAAACCATTAGTAACACTACGCCGTCATGGATTAAAATCCTGCAGCGCACGCAAGGTCCCCCTGCTCAAGCCAGCGCATGTCCAGGTCCGTCTGAAGTTTGCCAATGACCATCTGGATGATCCAGAGGAGGAATGGGAGAAGGTTATGTGGTCTGATGAGACAAAAATAGAGCTTTTTGGTCTAAACTCCACTCGTGGTGTTTGGAGGAAGAAGAAGGATGAGTACAACCCCAAGAACACCATCCCAACCGTGAAGCATGGAGGTGGAAACACCATTCTTTGGGGATGCTTTTCTGCACAGGGGACAGGATGACTGCATCATATTGAGGGGAGGGTGGATGGGGCCATGTATCGCGAGATCTTGGCCAAAACCTCCTTCCCTCAGTAAGAGCATTGAAGATGGGTCGTGGCTGGATCTTCCAGCATGACAACGACCTGAAACACACAGCCAGGATAACTAAGGAGTGGCTCTGTAAGAAGCATCTCAAGGTCCTGGAGTAGTCTAGCCAGTCTCCAGACCTGAACCCAATAGAAAATCTTTGGAGGGAGCTGAAAGTCCGTATTGCCCAGCGACAGACCCAAAACCTGAAGGATCTGGAGAAGCTCTGTATGGAGGAGTGGGCTAAAATCTCTGCTGCAGTGTGTGCAAACCTGGTCAAGAACTACAGGAAAGGTATGATCTCTGTAATTGCAAACAAAGGTTTCTGTACCAAATAATAAGTTCTGCTTTTCTGATGTATCAAATACTTATGTCATGCAATAAAATGCAAATTAATTACTTAAAAATCATACAATGTGATTTTCTGCATTTTTGTTTTAGATTCAGTCTCTCTCAGTTGAAGAGTACCTATGATAAAAATTACAGACCTCTACATGCTTTGTAATAGGAAAACCTGCAAAATCGTCAGTGTATCAAATACTTGTTCTTCCCACTGTATATCTTTTATCCAAACAATACATCATATTCTCCTACCAATAGGACCTGGCAGCAGGTCAGCCAACCCAGACGCTTGGGGCAGGCATAGGAGCACCCCGGCTTCACTGTCGGGTTCCCTTACTACGCATGGTGGCAGCAGCATCCGAGAACCGATGAAAACATCGGCTGGTATGCCGACATCACTGGATTTTAAAAGTCAGCAGCTACAGTATGTGTAGCTTCCTATTTTTAATTTTTTGCTGGGGGGGCGGAACTCCTCTTTAAATCTGACAATTGTATTAGAACATATAGCAGCAGGCAATGTACAATGGGTACATTGCCTGCTACTATATGTTCTAATACAGTTGTCAGATTTAAGTAAGTGCAGTGTGGCTTTTTTTTGGATTTGCCTTTTGGCTGTGTGCACTTTATACATTTTAAATTATGTTTTACATCACATCATACATCTCTCTGCACTCTATTTAGGTTTGCTGTCTTGTTTGTACTGCCTGCGGTGTGGTCCGATTTTGCCTGATGTACTTCTATGCCCGCCCCAGGCATCTGGGTTGGCTGGCCTTCTGCCGGGTCCTAATGGTAGGAGTATATGATGTATTGTTTGGCTGAAAGATAAATACTGCTCGGTGTAATATATATGTGTTACTAATATTGTGTTGTTCTAGGTAACTCTAAAATCAACTGTATGTCTGGGTCCTGAAGAAGCCAAGTTAGTGGCAAAACATTGACTATACAGACAACATCAGACCACATTATTGAATGAACTGTATTGTTCCTACCCCTTGAAATGTTCCATATTTTGTCACGTTACAACCAGAAATGTAAATGTATTTTATTGGGATTTTATGTGATAGACCAACACAAAGTGGCACATCATTGGGAAGTGGAAGGAAAATGATCAATGGTTTTCAATTTTTTTTCTAATAAATATGTGAAAAGTGCAGCATGCATTTGTATTCAGCCCCCCTGAGTCAATACTTTGTAGAACCACCTTCCACTGCAATTATAGCTGCAAGTCTTTTTGGTGATGTCTCTACCAGCTTTGCACATCTAGAGAGTGACAATTTTGCCTACTCTTCTTTGCAAAATAGTTCAAGCTCTTTCAGATTGGATGGAGAGTGTCTGTGAACAGCAATTTTCAAGTCTTGCCACAGATTCTCAATTGGATTTAGGTCTGGACTTTGACTGGGCCATTCTAACACATAAATATGCTTTGATCTAAACCATTCCATTGTAGCTCTGGCTGTATGTTTAGGGTTGTTGTTCTGCTGGAAGGTGAACATCCATCCCAGTCTCAAGTCTTTTGCAGACTCTGAACAGGTTTTCTTCTAAGATTGCCCTGTATTTGGCTCCATCCATCTTCCCATCAACTCTTACCAGCTTCACTCTCCCTGCTGAAGAAAAGCATCCCCACAACATGTTGCTGCCACCACCATGTTTCACGATGGGGATGGTGTGTTCAGGGTGATGTGCAGTGTTAGTTTTCCGCCACACATAGCGTTTTTCTTTTAGGCCAAAAAGTAAAATTTTGGTCTCATCTGACCAGAGCACCTTCTTCCACATGTTTGCTGTGTCCCCCACATGGCTTCTCGCTGTCACGAATGTCACTTCCACCTCAATGCAGGTGGCAGACACTATAGCAGCCCCTTTTCCCTTAAGGCAAGCAGGCCTACCGGTACTTGGTTGCCCCCAGGACTTATACACAATGCTATAGTGCCTTGCCACCACACCAGGGCAGATGCGAACAGAGCAAACAACAGACTACTTGCAGTTTAGCAGACAGATAGGGTGGTTCTATGACAGTCTAGGTAAAAAGCAGGCTGAGTTCAGGGAATAGTCCAATATCTGATCCAATAACAGTCCAGGTAAAAGGAAGGCTGAGTTCAGGGAATAGTCCAATATCCGATTTGGGTCATACACAGGGAAATCCAACATCAAAGTAGGGCAGACAAATAGGAGGCTTGATCAGGAAAAATGCAGGTAACTCTGTCTCTATCACAAACAAGGCATAGAATGTTTAGTTTTCTTTTATCAGGTGACTGACCAGATCAATCACCTTGCAGGTGAACACAGATAGGGGGAATGCAACAGCCAACCCCCAGGTGCTGAAATGAAGAGCAGGAGCACTAAGTGATCTTGACACTCGCAAACTGCAAACGGGACTTCTTATGGCTTTTTTTTTCAACAATGGCTTTCTTCTTGCCACTCTTCCATAAAGGCCAGATTTGTGGAGTGCATGACTAATAGTTGTCCTGTGGACAGATTCTTCCACCTGAGCTGTGGATCTCTGCAGCTCCTCCAGAGTTACTATGGGCCTCTTGGCTGCTTCTCTTTAATAACACTCACGTTATGTGGATGGCCATGTCTTGGTAGGTTTGCAGTTGTGCCATACTCTTTCCATTTTCAGATGATGGATTGATCAGTGCTCTGTGAGATGTTAAAAGCTTGGGATATTTTTTATAACCTAACCCTGCTTTAAACGTCTCCACAACTTTATCTCTGACCTGTCTGGTGTGTTCCTTGCCCTTCATGCTGCTGTTTGGTCACTAAGGTTCTCTAACAAACCTCTGAGGGTTTCACAGAACAGCTTTATTTATACTGAAATTAAATTACACACAGATGGTTGCTATTTACTAATTAGGAGATTTCTGAAGGCAATTGGTTCCAATAGATTTTTGTTAGGGGTATCAGAGTAAAAATGGCTGAATACAAATGCACGCCACACTTTTCAGATATTTATTTGTAAAAAAAATTAAAATTAAAACCATTTATCATTTTCCTTTCCCTTTCACAATTATATGCCACTGTGTGTTGGTCTATTACATAAAATCCCAAATAAAATACATTTACATTTTTGGTTGGAAAATTTCAATGGGGTATGAATACTTTTTCAAGGCACTGTACATTGATTTTATATTTCTGTATTTTCTATTCCTCCCCCTTAAAAAGGTAATCTTTCCTCAAATTCTTTAAAATGTGTATAATAAAACTATGTGATTTTACTTCACATGTCTTCTCTCTGTGGCAGTTATAGTCCATCATTATAGGATACAGTGTTTTCACCCTGGTATTTACCTAATATTTTTGTCAGTCATTGATGTGGGGGCTCTTATTCATATTGGGGTTCCTTTCAGAAATCAGATATCTACCCTTGGGTCTCACACATACTCTGAGGTCAGGCCATATTTCTATTTTATTCCATGGGATTTATTCTTCTTTGGATTTGAATGTGGACCCCTTAATATGTCTAAAGGTTACACTCGTAGAGAACACCTCAAGTGGAACCCCTTCTACTCATAAATTGAGGCTAATTTATCCAGTATTTTAACTTTATGGCTATTAGTCCATACATTAAACATCACAAACAACTTTTTTAATGAATTCCTATTATTTGCCTAAATAAATAATGTAATCTTGTTGATTTTCATTGAATAAGTAAAATAAAACCATGCCACTTAAAACTAAATTTTCCCTATAGTTGCTACAACTTCCATTTCCAAAAAATATACTGTGTTTTTACTATCCTGCTATGTATACAGATATTGTTTAGGTATTCTATTTTGGAAATGTTTACAATGTGCTTTAATAAAATAACTACTGGTAGATAAAAATGCATATTCTATTTATGGCAAAGGTACCCTTTAAATCCAGAAGGTATGGCCATATAGGAGGGAGATGCATTTTCTATCTCTATACCCAGCACTTCTTGTTCTTGCCAAACAGATGGAGATCAATTGTATTTAATGTATCCAAGTCAGCCTTGTGGCTTTTCCTTAAGTGGGGTTTTCACATTGAGACCTCGGCTGTCAGTTCAAGGATATGTCAATAAGAATAGTCTAGCAGATGGTTATATAAGATGATATGACACTTGTTCTCACATCTGACCTTGTACATCCAATAGCTCAAAACAAGAAACAGTAGAATAGCACACTGTGTTCTGAGGATTTAATTCTCTAGTTAATGCTTTGAAAATAATAAACTAAAGCCCATCTGAGTAAAAAATATTAGCCTGAGGGTTGAATGAGGCTTGAACAAAAAAAAAATTAAAAAAATAACCTTATTCAACAATGGTGATCAGGGGTTATAAGTGAGGTATGAGGCAGTCAATGGTTTACCTTTGTTATGTTTGGAAAAGGCTTGCAATACTTGTTGCTTTTCGCTGTGGTCTCACACCAACACAGCAAACATGCTTTAATAGTGTGGTTCCACAAATTACACATGCAAATGTAAGAGATGTGAGCCAGCCTCCAGAGTAATAGTAGCAAAGCTTTAATAAACTAGAAGCATTTTGAAGTGAAAAGGGGAGTTAGCTGAAAATTGTTATCAACTTCTATTTAGACTCTCTTTTTAGGTTTGGGGATCCATTCTTTGTCTCTTAAGATCGCATGGTAAAACAGACTACAAGCTTGCTGATGGACAGCAAAGTACACTATTGCTGTAATTTTTCTGTGCATTATTCTCTGTCCTTTCTTCAGCATGTTCATTGTTAGCACAGGTGCCTTATTGACTTAGATAACTTGGAAACACAGAGCAAGTTTCTTCCTGCAACCACGGTTGCAGGAAAGTAATTAGCTTGATTCCCGCATCAACGCAGTGTTGATGCGGGAATCCCTCCTGCCGCGCCATTATCTTCTCCAGACAAGGAAGCAGGGGGAACCCGTCCCCACTAGGAGATGTCAGTGATTATTGATAGTGGCTATAGCAGCCACTAGCGATAAGTGTAGGTAAAAAACCGGCATGCCGGTTGTACCCAAGTTGATTGATCAAATAACTTGGTGCATTCAGCCTGACAATACATGGTTCCTGCTGAGCTGACCAAGATTCCAACCGTATATGGCCTGCCTAAGTCTGGGTATTGTTGTACAGAAAATTAAAGTAGGCTGATGTCAGAGCTAATTTAAGTAGTACAAAACATAAACAAAAGAGGGCGCAGTGAGAGAGAGCCTAGTGCATTATCCCACAGCATTTATTTAAAAAAAACAGCAAAAAATACTCACAAACATGTGAATTACAACAGCTGATCAAGCTATTCATCCATAGTCCATTATTCCTTGATCAGAATATAGGAGGCCCTCACCAGAATCCTGACATACTGATGCGTTTCGAAGGCTATACCTTCTTCGTCAGAGTCAAAGTGCCAGAGTTCTTTCAGCTCAATATATCCACCCACACTGTCCCACACAACATGAGAATCATGAGCACCACCCCAAAAGTGAATAGGGACCACCAGGGGGAAGGACCAATCCAAATTGAGTAGCCCAATGAGCTGTTGTAGTTCACATGTTTTTGAGTATATTTTATGTTGTTTTGCAAAAATTACTGTGGGATAACGCACTAGGCTGGTGTGTTCTCTTTTGTTCGTGATTTGTTCATGGTTTCAGGACATCCCCACTCCTAGAGGGCAGGAAGGCTTGTAAGTTCCCTGTGACGAGGAGTTTGCATCTATATCTGTACCAGGCTATCACACTTATGCATAGGAGATTCTCTTTTTTTGCAGTTGCTACTAATTTAAGTATTACACTACAGGCAGTCCCCGGGCTGCAAACAAGGTTTGTACTTAAGTTGGATTTGTATAGAGCACTAATGTCATATACAGCAAAACGTTATAGGGATCTGTTAGGGTAGATCAGATGTCTAGTCATAGACCCTGAGACTCCTAGCCCAAATGATTGAAGGGCCTCAATACAGGAAGATCAGATCTGACCATACTCCTCGCCACTACCATAATAGTGCTGTCCACTAGTTATAAAAGGGAGAACCCTCAATAGAGGAGTAGAACCCAAGAATGGTGACCCAGTATAAACTACAACAATCAGGTGTAATTATTTTTCTGGCAATGATTGCTGGTTATGATTGCTGCAAATGGAAACATGTTCTATGCAAAAAAAAAAAAAGATTTTCAATCACGTTGGCTGTGTGTTAACTTTTCAGTTTTAAAGTCAAAATAAGAAAATAAAAAAAAGGAAAATTCTGTATATTCTACATTCCTAAGAAAGATATTATCATAAATGTTATAGAACAGATACCAATATCCAGCTTTGGGGCTTTAAGAAACACTGTTTTAATATCCCTGCTCCTAACTGTTCCTAGCACAGCAAGGAAACCATCACACATATGGCTGTCATACAGCTCTTGATGCACTGTGCCAATTCCTGCCATCTGGCACCTGATCCTTCCCTGAATGAAGATGAACACCTTTTACATTTTTCATGGAAGTAGAGGTGGAAATCTCAAAAAGCCTGAAGGTAAAATATTTTTTTTTTATAGAAGGAAGATATAATTCTTGCTGACACTGTACAACATATATTCAGTAAACTGGAATACTTAAAAGTTCTGGTTCTGCATGTACACATGTTGTGTATGCTCAAAACTGAGCAATTTGTGTTTCTGCTATTTTGAGATATAGTTTTCTGAAAGTTATATAATTCAGAATCTGCAAACTTTGTATTTTCAGTTTGGAAAATAATTAGGGAAATACATATTTTTAGTTAAGAGCAAAACATGGCCAGTTTTCCTTTTGAGGACGTTTTATAAATGTTTTCCAGCTTGTCCTGAAATACACTATTGGAAAATGTTTCCAGCTTTCTTTACAGAATTACTAGTGAAATATTTTTGTGTGCATTTACACACTTCTGCCAAATTTATAGCCAAAACATTTCACCGCCATTTAAAACATTTGGCTCTGCTATTTCCTGTGTCACATTCATGCCAGATGCCACCTCTCTTGGCCAACTGTCTTTTATTACCTTTCCTACTCCTAACCCCATCAACTGACTTATTTTAAAGTCAGGGATGGTGGCGAATGTGTGACTGTTATACCAACTATTGTATTTTTTACATGATGAAATGCACATTACGGATACAAATTTACTTAGAATCCCCCTCCCAACTCCTGACTCATATACACTATTTTCTGAATGTAGAGGATCTACAATAGTAAACTTGATGTAATATGCCTCCTTTTTATATGTTTTAAATATAATGAAGTAGCGCTAATTACTATTTAACAAAGTGCTATGTGAATAAAGTTAGTGCAAATGAATCTCATATTAATAATAATAATAATAACATGCATCACAACAGTGTATAGTTAATAATATAAAGTCCATTCAGGTAAAATATATACTAAACTAAAACCAGTCCATTTTTATATATTTGCAAATGTTTAACAAAAAAATTATATTTTTAACAATAATCAATACAAAAACACATTAAAATATTTTTTTGCATATATGTAGCGATACCCCCAGTTAAGAGGGCTGCCTGTATGATTTTTTGGCCCTGTAGTGCACCGCTGTCAACCCCTGGCAATCGGCTCTAACCTCCCTTGGCACAGTTAGTACGGGATGATAGGATTGTGAGGCCTGTAACTCACAGCGCACAATCCTATGACAAGAATACAAAGTAAGGCTTTAAAACTTCCTTTACCGATTTCTTCTGTAAAGTAAAGAACACAGACACCAATATGCTTAACCCTTGTATGTTTACTTAGACTAGTGGATAAACAGTAAAACAGGTGAGTACATGTCATAAGCAGAGCCCTGCAATAAACAGTGTTAACAAGCAAACAAGTATTCAACGTTATGCAACTCTAACAGTCCCCTTTGCAGCTATTTCCTCTCGTGGGCAATATGGCGCCCAAGAATGTCTACGCTACCCAGTCAGGCCTGACTGAACTAAAGTGGAAGTCCTGTAGGGAAATCTTTGCTAGCAACGGTGGTGCACTTGAAGAACAGAATTGTAATCCACCAAGGTAACAAAGGTACTGTGTCTATTTATGAGCAGGTGCTCTCTTATCCAACCGGACCAGTCGGCGTCCGTTTCTTCCGCTGTGGTGCCTAAACACACCGATCCCTCGACATCCGGGTCTTCCGTTCTCCTGGCAAAGGTGCAGTATCAAGGAGAGACGTCCCTCAGGTTCTTCAGTGCGCGCGGAAGGCTCTTTGGAGAAAACGGCCAGACTTCTGGCCTAGAGTCACTGGAGCTCAGACAGCAGTTCAGCTTGCTGGGCGGGCGGTGTCCAAAGAGAAAGAAGTGGGCCCCGCTTCCCCCTTATAAAGTCCACCCCAGCAGTCCTTGCGTGGGGCAAGGCACCCTGGGTGCCTAAAAGTGTACTGGGTAATGTAGTCTCTGAGGGATTTAAAAGGCAATACCCCGCTACACACTCCCCCCACTTAGAATCTTTGGTCCCCAAAGACAACATTAACAATGTGTACAGACAAATCATTGAGGGCTGCAAGGGAGGCCGGCAGGGGAAGCTCCCACCAAAATCGGGGAGGGGGATTTCAGGTCACGTCAGTGATGGTGGCCTGCCTAACTGTGCCAGAAAGCGAGCTGAGGTTGCCCTCCACCAAATGCACAGTGGAGGGATCAGGCTTTTGTATTGTCCTTCTTGCGGTAGTTACAGTGTCCTCAGAGCTTTCTCCCATCTGTGTATAGGTCAACTTCCGGGGAGGACATATGGTTCTTTTAGCTCTTTGTTCCCTGGGAATCAATGTCTAAGATACCACAGGTTCTTCCACTGGGATAGGTGTAGGAGTTTCTTCTGTTTCTGAGGCACCCGAATCAGATGCAGAAAGATACATGGAGTCCCTTGGATCGTCAGCAGGGAAGGATTCTATAGCATCTTCCCACCCCTCCGTCTGAGCATGGGATGGAACAAACTCAGTGGCTTCAGGATTCAAAGTATCATCAGGGGCATCTTCGGAGGGTGGAAGGTCTATGGACAAAGATTCAGGTACCTGGGACGACCACAACTATTCAACTTCCAGTTCCTCATCTTCACTCTGAGTGGCAATATCCGTTTCTCCTGACAGAGTTGTCTGAGACCTAGTGTTGGGTCTGGGAGTATTTGAGCTTGAAGGTAGCTCGGGGGAATCCAGGGTAGGAGGCATCCTGACTGCTTCAGAAAGGGGTAGCAGATGGTTTCTGTGCCAGATTTTCAGCGGGCCCACTCTTCCTTCATGCTTCAGCTGGTACACGGGTAGACCAGGCAGCTTCTTACAAATCACATAAGGTTCTGATCTCCATCTGTCTGCCAGCTTGTGCTTCCCTGGGACTCCTAGATTCCTCAGCAACACTCTGTCTCCAGGTTGTAGATCTTGAATACAAACTCTAAGGTCAATGTTCCGTTTGTTCCGGGCTCCTCTCTGCTCAGAAATTGATTGGGCCTTCTCATAGGCCAGTTTCAAGCTCTTCTGCAATCTGTCCACGTATCCTTTGTGTGAGGTGACAGATTTATGGTCCATGGAGGTACCAAAGGCCAAGTCCACTGGTAGTCTGGCCTCTCTTCCAAACATGAGTCTGTAAGGGGAATATCCTGTAACATCGCTGGCTGTACTGTTATAGGCATGCACTATGGCAGCTATGTGCTTGCCCCAATGTTGCTTCTCCTCACTGTTCAGAGTCCCCAACATATTTAACAGCATGAAAAAGAAGGGGAAGCCCAAAGGGCTATCTTTGCGCTAATGATAATAAGTGATAATAAATAAAAGAAATATATGACAAAATAATGAAAATTAGCACCTACAAGCAGCTAGCATAAAAAAGTCCTATACAAAAAAGACCAAATAACAGAAATAAAAAAATGAAATATGCAGCGTTTCGTCATCAATAGACATCAACCAATCCCCAGTTGATGTCTATTGATGACGAAACGCGTAGGGGGCCGGTGACGTCGTCACGCATTGAGTACACACGAGGAAGTATCCGCGTAGCACAGGAGCTCGGGAAAGATTTGAACCAACGCTGCCGTATGTACCGCTGTCATTGCTGCACATTGTCTGCTTTTTACCGCTGATTGACCATCTACTAATTGTAAGTGTAACCCTTACTATACCATTAAACCGGATTTTTATATACTACACCATGGAGTTTCTTTGTTTTCTCTCCCATTTGGACTAATTTCTGGCTGGTGAGATACTGTTCAGGATATCGTTGGGCTGTGGGGAAGCCTTATCCCCTGTGTTAGGTGAGACTGTGGATACAGTCACGGCTATCCGGTAAGCAGGACCACCACACACCTGGGTGTCACGTTTGCCAGTCTGCACAGCTTTATTGGAAAGAAGCCTTTCTCAGCCACTCACCTTTCATTTTGTTTTTTGGGACATTTGTTTATGATGTTATAGTTATTGTGTTCATTTCATTAATTACACACAGCATCACTTTTATTTTATTTACCTTGTTTGGTAATCTTCTTAGTATCACTTCACGGTGTGTTTTTAGTGATTTTTGGTCACCTATTTACTTTTGTTTATCATTGTTTGGACTAGATTAGGTTAACTGGTCCTATGTTCACCTATTTAGCGCTGCATATTTCATTTTTTTCATTTTTTTATATTTAACAGCATACCAAGTCCAAGGGCACTTGACTCTGCAGATAGTCCATTGGGGCAGCTTGACGTGGCAATGTCTTCCTCTGTATGCAGCGGGCACATGAGTGACAGTACTCCTCCACTTCAGCTCGCATACAAGGCCAATAGAATCTACTCCTTACAAGCTGAAAGGTTTGTCCGGCCCCTAAGTGGCCATGGTTATCATGTAGGGCAGCCAGGACAGTTCTTCTGTGTTTTTCCGGCAGAAACAGCTGCAGCTTCTCTTTCAGGTCATCAGAGGGGCCCCTTGATGTACCTGTAACTTATCCCATTCTTTGTGAATTAATCAAGCCTCCTTTGAGGGATTTTGCAAGAGCCTGTCTGGATCCTGGTCTTCTAGAGCTTCCAAAGCCAATTTTCTGGTCTTCCAACTGATCCCTTCTTATGTCCTTCTTGGATAATTTTGGCAAATCGTCTTCGCCAATCTGGGTAACGTCACAATAGCATTTGGGCACCCCCACTACCGAAACTCCAACCTCTTCTGCCCTGGATCCGCCACTAGCTTGAAGTTGGGCTCATTGACATAAAGCCTGCACCCTATCTGGGGTTACCTGGGTCGTCTTCTGTAAGGTGAGTGGGAGCATGAGACCTTCTGGACAATGCATCCGCATCCCTGTTTCCAGTTCCCGGCCTATACTTGAGGCTAAAATTGAATCCAGAAAGTGGCCAGTGGCATCCAGCTTGGCTGTGGTGAAAAGGTAGGTGAGTGGGTTATTATCTGTCTTTACTGTAAAGTCCGCTCCATACAGGTAGTCTCTGAGTTTATCCACAACTGCCCACTTCAGGGCCAGGAACTCCAATTTGTGGGTGGAGTAGTTCTTCTCCGCTGGTGTTAGACTCCTACTTACATAGGCGACCGGCCTGAGTTGTCCTTCATACTCCTGGTATAGTAAACCTCCCAGCCCATCATGGCTAGCTTCCACATGCAGTTCATATGGTCTTTTAGTATCAGCATAGGCCAAGACTGGGGCAGTGGCCTGGCTTTTCTTCAGCATTTCAAAGGCCTCTTCACACTTCTCTGTCCACTGGTCTTCCACGGACTCTCCAGGTTTCCTGGGGCCAGTATCATCCTCCTCTCCTTCTGTCTTCAGTAACTCATTCAGAGGTTTGGCAATTTTTGCAAACCCTTCCACAAACCTGCGGTAGTAGGAGCAAAACCCCAGGAAGGATCTGAGCTCAGTCACTGTAGTTGGTCGGGGCCAGGAGGTAATTGCTTCCAGTTTGTCAGGGTCTGTGGACACTCCTTCTTCAGACACTATGTGTCCCAGATAGTGAACTGAGGACCGGTAAAACTGACACTTCTCCCTGAAGAGTTTAAGTCCCTCTTCACTGAGTCTCTTCAGGACTTTCTCCAGCCTCTCTTTGTGCTCCTCCAGAGTCTTCCCAAAGACAATGATGTCGTCTAGGTACACCAAGACTTCAATAAGTTTCATTTCCCCCACCGTCTTCTCAATCAACCTCTGGGAAGTGGCAGGGGCCCCTGACAGGCCCTGAGGCATTCTGTTGAACTCATAGAATCCCACTGGGGTGATAAATGCTGTCTTCTCTCTGTCATCAGGGTGCATTGGGATTTGGTAATACCCACTCTTCAGGTCCATGACGCTGAACCACTTGGCTCCAGACAGACTCTGTAAAGCATCTTCTATCCTGGGAGTAGTATACTGGTTGGGTATGGTCCTTCTATTAAGAGTCCTGTAGTCTATGCAAAGTCTCAGCGACCCATTATTTTTCCGGACTACCATGATAGGGGAGGCATATGGGCTCATGGACTCCTGAATAACCCCAGTTCTCTTAAGCTCCGTCAACTGTTAACGCAAATCTTCTAGGTCAGCCAGGGGGACTCGCCGGACCCTCTCCCGGAAAGGTTTGTCTTCCTGGAGACGGATTTTATGGGTGGCACTCTTCGCACACCCTACGTCGAACTCGTCCTTTGAAAATATTTTCCTCCATCTAGTCAGCTGGGCCCTAGCTCTCTCCCTCCACACTGGTGGCAGGGTGGTGGTCTCCAGGCAGAGATTCTCCAAAGTGTATTCTCCTCCTTCAGCCTTCTCCAAGTCGGACAGGGCCACTGGGGTGGTAGGGTTTACTCTCCCCAGCAACATCCGGGCCGGAATCTTCATGGGAGAACTAGTGACATTCCTGATGCTCACTGGGATTTGGCCCTTAGCCTTCTTCAATGCCCTCAATGGGACCACTTCAGGAATCACTTCCAACCCAGGGTGGGTGTCTTAGTGGTCTGGCTCCAGGACCACAAAGGGGCCAGGCTGCTCCCATGATAATTTTACAGTAGCCTGCAGGCAAGTCATCTCCCCAGGCTGCAACATCTTCTCCTTCCTTGACAGTCTCCAGACTTTCCCCACCCCCTCTTCTCGGGTCTTCTGTTCCAGTACCAACCTCCGGTAGACCTGCTGCAACATGGGGTGGATCCTGTCTTCTGAAGCACCCTTCTCCTGTACTAGAGGAGTCAGCAGTCTCATGACCAGATCAGTGTTGGTCCCTATGATCAGAGAACTTGTGTTGGCTCCTGGTGGGCGAGGGCAAACTACTGCCAGGGTGTCAAAGACTTCTGCCTTTCCTGTCACTGAGGGGTCGAAGGCCAGCCTGATTGAAACATAACCGTTGTATGGAAACTTGTGAGTACCAAATCCCCATATCTCTAAGTCTTCCAGCTTTTGTAGGGGCACGTGACTCAGGTGTTTCTGGTAAAAGTCTTTATACAACAGAGTCACTTGGGCTCCTGTGTCCAGAATGGCTTTGGTGTAGACTCCCTCCACTTGAATGGGAACTAGTGGATAGGGCCCTATTAACTTGGCTGGAAAACTCTTCTGAGGGGGTCTCTTTCTTTGGACTCTTGGACTTTCCTTTTGAGGTTTTCTTTTTCTTCCATTTCTCTCTGGATCTCAACCCTTGTTGGGCCTGGTATGCACTGATTTCCCTTAGGTGGCTGAATTTTGACTTCTGACTAGTGGCATTGAGTATTTTAGGAGGGACATTGTTTCTCCTTCCCTCTTCTGGCTTTTGGATCTTTTTGGAGCTTTCTGTAAATAGTGGGCGCCCGGCTGACTCCTTCACCGAGGCCCTCTGAAGTTTTCCGCTGGCTGGTGGTAAGTGCTCCGGTTCTTCCTTTGGTTTAGGGCAAACTCTTCCAAAATGTCCGACTCCTCCACAGTTGAAACAGACAGTTTCTCTTCTTCCCTGTGGGGATGTTGGAGTGGAAACACTCTGGCGTGGTTCCTTCTTGATCTTCTCTTGCTCTTTGGCTCCAGAGTTCTTGGTCAATAGAGAGGTCAATAAGTCCAGTACTTGAGTCATCGGACTTTAAGGTCTCCACTTCTAAGTCCCATCCAGCGGTTACTGCTGCTCTGACTCCTACTGGGGGGAGGGGAGTGGTCTTCTCAACCGCCTGTTGGTCCTTTAACAGGGCTTCTTTGTCCCTTATGATCCGCACAAGGTCTGGGTAACTCAAATCCATGACTCCTTCAGAGGTCTTCAGGTGGAGCCAAACCGGATCCGAACGCAAAGCTCCCCTCAGGATCTGCTTCATCCTAGTTGCATCTATGACTTGAGGCAGCATTCCCTTTTTGAGTACAATGTGGCACAGCATTCTGTTTAACCTCCGGACATATTCAGATAATTTCTCTCCCGGCTGTTGGAGGGTATGCTCGAATTAGTACATTAGTTCAGTCACCTTCTCCAGCTGGCCAAATTCCTCCTGCGACATAGCCAGATAGTCATATGCAGTACAGGCAGCATTGCTGAACCTAAGATTCTTCACAGCCTCAGCAGCAGCGCCCTTCAAACTTTCACTGATGCGCTGCTTCTTCTGTGCTTCTGGTACTTCCCATCCTTCTACTGCCTGCATTGCCTGCTCAATCCAGGTGTCAAAGTCTTCTTCTCCGGAAGGCACAGGTAGCTTTCCTGAAAAGATCCGGAGCTTCCGGTACCTGGCTTCCACATGTACTGTGTTGCTCTTCTGGCACTTAGTGACAAAGTCTCCCAGAGCATTCAAAAGTTCCGGCCCTATGGCTGCCAGTGATGTCCCCGGGGCCATCGTATCCCGACTGCTTTCCATTTTGTGAGAGAATATCGGCAATGGCATCCCTAGGGGGGACCAGAGGGGGCCCTGGCCCCCCCAACATTATGCTGTGCCCCACCATGTGCCCCCCCACCATGTGCCCCTCGCTCGGGCTGCTGCTGGGGTAACATAGTCTCTCCTGAGAGGGAGAGCGTCCCCAGTCAGCTCCTGCGGGGGATTCCTCCCCCTCCCTCTGCTCGCTGACACTGCATAATGCGAGCGCTCACACAACCACAGCCGCTCGATCTGCTCCTTTCCCTGCATCCTCATTGGCACGGAGAAGAGCGAGTTGCAGGAAGGACTCCATGAGCACTGTGGGAGGGGGGGAGGGGGGCCCCAAGCCTTCATCTCAGTTACTGAAAAAACAGACTGATTTCTCCCGTCCTTAGGACAGGAGAACCAGCCTGTAAATTCCGAGAGTGGTGACTGCAAGCTGAGCCGAGTGTCAGTCTATGACACTCTTTCACAGCCCAGTGAGTCCAGCCACCCCCTCACTCTCCTCACATATGAGCAAGGAGGAATACAGCTCCTCCTCCTCCTTCCAGTCCCGCCCACACTATCCCGGCATGCTGTATCTGAAGAGAGGGGATGTGTGGGCGGGAAATATGAAAATCAGCAGCATTCCTGGCTGTGTGTGAATGATGCCTCAGATTCTAGCCTGGACCGTGGGTAAGTGTGTGCACTGCAGACTGCAGTGCACTGTAATCACTGAACTGCATTATCTCCATCCCTTCTCTCCCCCATCTGTCTCCCTCCCCCTCTCCTGTTCTTTCAAGACATTCACAATTTACTTTCACTTTCAGTTAGGCAGGGAATATATGGTGCACATTTCTTTCCTGCATCCACAGATTGCAGGAAAGAAACTTGCATAATTCCCCCATCAACACAGACAGTGCTGACAGGGGAATATCCCTCCTGCCCAGCAATTGTATTCTCCCGACAAACAGTGATTATCACTAGTGGCTATAGCAACCACTAGTGATAATTATAAGAGAATCTGCTCATTAATGGATCAAATCTCAGCCAGTTCCTGCTGAACCAGCTGAGATTTAAACCGTCTATGGCTGGTCTTGGCTCTTAGGCAGCCCATACATTGATCACTTTTTTTCATTCAACTATTAGGTTGAATGAAAAAAAAAAGGAAATTATCTAATTCCCCCATCTACACATTATAGGTGGATGGGGGAATGTTCCCAGTGTGGACCAGTACTGGAACAAACAGAGTTACTGTCCTGTCCTGGCTATTCACAGCGCTGGTCTCTGTCCCCATGGCAGCGGCGGCAGCACATTGGAACCCAGTTCTGGTTATTTTATGGGGCTGATGTACAGGAGGGCCAGCACAATTTGTTGTTAGAGATGGGCTGGGCATGTTCAAAATTCCACATGCCAGAGCCTGCCAGGAAGCCCACACTGCACAGCGCTAATCACAGGCAGTGAGACATTTCCCGGTCCGCAGCTCCACAGATCAGGAAATGTCTCACTGGCTGTGATTAGCACTGTGGAGTGTCGGCTTCCTGGCGGGAGATCGGGCATGTGGGATTTCAAACACACCCGAGCCCATCTCTATTGGTTGTAGACAGTTGAGCTCCCTTCAGGTTGCTTAGCAGCAGTGGAGCCTTCTCTGACATGCTGATCGGGATGCAATCCAGGTGAGGCTCCTAGTCAAATCCTAGTGTTAAATATCAGTGATTTTATTGATCAAAGCCCACACTTCACAGGCATAGAGCCCACATGGCTGCTGAACATACGGTTGATTATATATATGTGGTTGTACTCTTGATGCTAATAAATACTGTGTTTATTAGATCTGACTGGGAGCATCACTAGGATCACATCCCGATCAACATGTTAACAGAGAAGGTTATACAGCATTACTGCTGCTAGGTGACCAGCTGGGGGCTCGGGTCTCTATAACCAATAGTGCTAGCCTTCCCCTACATGCACACATAATGTCACCAGCACAAAGTCCTAAAAGACTGCCGCCGGTGCCAAGGAGACAGATGTCAGACCAGCGCTGTCAATAACAGGGACAGGACAGCTGGAGAACCCCACAGTGGCAGAACACCAGGACCCGGTGGCAAGACAACCTTTGCAGCCCTGATAGTTCTCCCACTGCTTTGGACCCTTATATTTTCTTGGTGTGCTGGTGACATATATCTCTTGTTTTCTGCCACCCTGGTGGGGCCCCAGTATAGTAGGAAGGGAGCTCACTGCAGAACATGTGAAAGGGCCCATTGTGGGATCGTAGTAAAGGGCCCCAGGATATATATATATATATATATATATATATATATATATATATATATAGATAGATATAGATATATATATATATATATATATATTTGCATTTTATAGTTGGCCCCCCTACTTTTGTCCCTGTCCCCCCATGTGCCCCCCCCCTAAATATGAAAGCTGGAGACGCCACTGAATATCGGGGATTGATGGCAGGGAGATTTTTGGAGATTCCTTCTTCTCAACCCTCGTATGCACTAAGTGGTATATCTGACCATCTGTGGCTTTTAAGCTCTGACCTCTAAAATCTTCCAGAACTTCTCCTCTCCATTCCACTAGTGCGTACGTGCACAAGATATCTGGCCTCATGTCCATCACCCATGCCTTTTGGTATGGGGACAACAACATTATGAGCTGCTTTATCTCGTTTTCTTGCCAGGACCCCCCGGAGTTCAATAACTACCGCCTCGGTTGAATCTGCGCACCACTGTGACATTGCTGGCGGGTCCATGCTGGTACTTCTGACTGGCTTGATTGCAGCGTGCAGTTTACAGGAATCCCGGACCCGAGCCCCCACGTGTAGTGATACCCCCAGTTAAGAGGGCTGCCTGTATGATTTTTGGGCCCTGTACTGCACCGCTGTCAATCCCTGGCAATCGGCTCTAACCTCCCTTGGCACAGTTAGTAGGGGATGATAGGATTGTGAGGCCTGTAACTCACAGCGCACAATCCTATGACAAGAATACACAGTAAGGCTTTAAAACTTCCTTTACCTATTTCTTCTGTAAAGTAAAGAACACAGACACCAATATGCTTAACCCTTGTATGTTTACTTAGCCTAGTGGATAAGCAGTAAAATAGGTGAGAACATGTCATAAGCAGAGCCCTGCAATAAACAGTGTTAACAAGCAAACAAATTATTCAACGTTATGCAACTCTAACAGTCCCCTTTGCAGCTATTTCCCCTCGTGGGCAATATGGCGCCCAGGAATGTCTACGCTACCCAGTCAGGCCTGACTGAACTAAAGTGGAAGTCCTGTAGGGAAATCTTCGCTAGCAACGGTGGTGCACTTGAAGAACAGAATTGTAATCCACCAAGGTAACAAAGGTACTGTGTCTATTTATGAGCAGGTGCTCTCTCACCCAACCGGACCAGTCTGCGTCTGCGTCCGTTTGTTCCGCTGCAGTGCCTAAACACACCGATCCCTCGACATCTGGCCTAGAGTCACTGGAGCTCAGACAGCAGTTCAGCTTGCTGGGCGAGCAGTGTCCAAAGAGAAAGAAGTGGGCCCCGCTTCCCCCTTATAAAGTCCACCCCAGCAGTCCTTGCGCAGGGCAAGGAACCCTGGTTGTCTAAAAGTGTACTGGGTAATGTAGTCTCTGAGGGATTTAAAAGGCAATACCCAGCTACACATATATTTATGCACACACATTAGATGTGTAATGCCACATCCAGAAGATGGGGTCTAGTTTTGGGTACCATGCTGTGAAAAGGACAGATGAGTTTTGCAGAGGGTTCAGAGGCAGGCAACTATATTCATAAATGAAGGGAAAGTGCTAATTACAGGTTTTTTTTTAAAAACTGAAAAACAAGATATGCCCAGTCTGGAAAAAGAGGCAGCTTAATTAACATGCATATAAAGAAAGAAAATACTGCGCTAATCTAAAATAGTGAATAAAAATAAAGCTGCTACATAAAATGTGACTAAAATTAATAAACATGGAATGAAGATGTAGCGCTAAGTGAAGAAATGAAGCCCAATGATTTGGGCCTCCAATCAAACCAAAGTGATAAATAATATCAATATAATGAGTCCATACAGTGTCCATAGAAAAATTTTCGTGTTGTGAAGAAAGAACATGTAGCACTGAAGGGTCATCACATAACTCTTGTAGAAAAAGAGAGGTAGAATACTCTTACCGGAACATTAGACCTGTGGTTTAGGCAGGTCAAATAGGCATACGAAATCCCAGTGGCACTCCTCATCAGTTAGTCTGGAAACTGGATCAGATGGGTCCCCAATGTAGACTGTCCGGTAGGCTCCCCGACTTGACAGCAGACTCTGGGTTTCACACCAATCCAGGTGGTCCTCCGATGGAACTGGAACCGCCACTCAGCAAGGAGACTCTTTACCACGGTGAATATTAGTAACCAGTGGCCAAAGGAAGCTATTACTTGACCAACCACCCATGTGAGGATAAAAGAAGGGAAGGAATGCTCCAATGGTGCAGGTCAATGAGGGTTTATTCAACCAACATAAAAGTGATCACAAACAATAAAAACGTTTAAAAAGGGGCAGTGAATGAGGTAGTGTACCAAGCCCTACGCGTTTCAAACAAATGTTCTTCAACAGGGGCATCAACCAAGATCATTGGGCTTTATTTCTTCACTTAGCGCTACATCTTCATTCCAAGCTTAATTAACATGTTGAAATGTATCCAATGCCAGTATAATGATTTGGCTGATTTTCTTGCAATCGATAATATCTAGAGTTATACAGTATCCCTAAAAGACAGAGATGTGCTCCAGTGAATTGGGCTGAATGAACTTGGTGCATCATGACGAGGACTATTTTTTCTTCCTGTGTGGCAAAATTGGCAGTTGCTCAGGAAAAAAGAACATTACCAAACCCATGGCTCCACTCCAAACGTGCTTGTTTTATCCCACATAGACAACCAGGGTGCTGGCTACCACAGCCCATCTCCACTTTCGGTCAAAAGTAAAACATATAAGCCACACTCCAAAGCTGAGCTTTTCTTACTCTGTTTCATTTGTCAAAAAAAATAATTGCATACATTCATGTCTCCAACCAAAACGAACCTTCCTTGACATGTTTTACCACTGCTATCTTGTTTACAAGTGTAGCGGTCCTCCCCCAGCTTCTCCCCTCTCTTCATGGCTGGTTTTACTCGTCTAGGGGAAGGGGGAAAGATGCACACCACCAGCTCGGCTCTCTGATGTAGGATGCAGAAATATGAGCTAAACCGTTTACCTTCGGGTCTGCGTTTTAGGCCGGAGCCTCAGCTTCCACTGAGGAGGATGATTGTCACTGTCTCTGACAGGGACACTTAGCTTCCAGTAACACGAGTTCCACACCATAAAAAGTCCAACTCTGTTTTATTTCTTTGATCAATAGGAAGACTGGTTGACTTTTAAAAGAACAGACAGGGTGTGGGAAAGAGTAGGTCCAGGCACAACACAATGGATAAAGTTTCTCCTGCTCTGTTTAGTGCAAACAGGCTTGGCGCACAGTCGCTGCCACGACTGTGAATTTGGTCACTGCCACAGACCTGGGTGAACGTTGAGGCCTCTGCCACAGGCCTTGGATGAGGCCTGCCACTGACCTGAGAAAGATGGGTCCCTGCCACAGACCGTGAGAACATGAATTACCTCCTTTAGAACAAACAACCCCTGTCAGAGGAAGACATCCATCCGGACGGTCACCAGAGGCCTCCACTGTCACCAGCAAATGCTGCGCTTGCTCTTCGGGGAGGTCGCGTCTCCGGCCCCTTACGCCCTGGATTCAGGCACCCAATACCGGGGGCACCTTAGGAATGCTTCGCCCTCGCGGGACCCAGTCGAAGGTACTGGGCCCCAGGCCTCCTGGTAAAGTACCTCACCCCAGGCTGAAGGTGCCTGGGATGGAACTCGACTCCACGCGCCCAGGCCGAGGGCGCCTGGGCACAGACGAACCGCAGCAGCCCCCAGGCCGAAGGTGCCTGGGGAATGGACCTCGTGTGCAAGATGTCCGCCCCTTGTATATCCTCTCCCAGCAGGCACAGCGGGTTCCCCGCCGTACTACTGCCGTGAGAGGACAAAAAGGGCACGGCTCTAGAATGGCAGTTCAACCCCGGTTTCAGGTGACAGCGCCACCTAGGGACCGCAGGGAACATGACACCAATCATACCTCCCACACTCCAAAGTGTCCATAAATCCCTAAAAATCAATGTATCTGGGCCATCTATGGCCCAGATACACCCCACTAAATTTGACACCCACTACACTAGCATAGGCATCTTTACCTACCCTTGTGAGCAAGCCAGCAGTGGTGAAACACATCAAGGAAGGTTGGTTTTGGGTGGAGACATTAATGTATGCAATTATTTTTTTATTTTATTTTTTATTACATTTTTTTACAAATTAAGCGCAAAAAGAAAAGCTAAACTTTGGAGTGTGGCCTATGTTTTTTTATTTTTATTTATTTATTTGTTTGTTTTTTTAGTAGTCAGTGGCAAAAGTCTCTTTTTTTGGTGATAAGTTGCAAATGCCTTTTTCATTGGCAAGTGCCCCCTTTCATTGGTGACCACTTAGTGGTAATTGCCCAGTGATGGTCATTAGTTAATTTCCCTTTTTTATTGGTGGTAAGTGCACCCTTATATTAGTAGTCAGTGGTAAATTGTAAGTGCACCCTTATAGTGATGAGAAGTGCATCCTTACATTGGTTGTCAGAGGGGAAAGTGTCCCCTTGCATTTTTGGATAGTGGTGTGTTTTTATTCTTTGTCTGGTTGTCAGTGGCAAGTTTACTTTCCTCTGTTGGTGAGTGGAAAATGTGTCTGTTTCTTTTGTTCACTGGTTAGTACCTGCTTTCATTGGTGGTCAAAAGTGAATCATTCCTTACTTTGGTTGTGATTGGTATGTGCCCCTTTTGTGGGTGGTTCACAACCTCATTAATAAAAATTATAAATAATAAATCACAGGAAGGAAGAAAGCTCCATTTATTATTCCCGGATTACACGTGAATCGTAACAGAAACTATGTAATGGAACACATGATGCATGCTTGTTTGATTTCTAACTCCTGCTCACAAAATCAACATGTCACTTATTTCATGATGCTCTTGTGATTACTTCCAACAGGCTTTGGGTGTTTCCACTTAAAAAGGCTTACCATGCATATTTCATACTGTATGTACTCTGAACAAAGTGTTAATCTACACTTATTAAAAACTTCCTTTTTATGTTCAGTGCAGTGATTTAAAATTCACCTTGTAATTTTTAACTTTTGTTAAAACATTTATGTTGAATTCAAATCAGTTGAAGCAGAATTGCTAGTTATAGTGGAAATAAATTGATCTTCCAAGAGCATGTACATGTTTTAAGTGATTTAAATAGCTGCGCCCCAGGGAAGCTTTAGTTCGGGTTTGGATAAGAAAACACATTTTTGTTTTAATGTAGTGCTGTGTTTTTCTGCTGTGTTGCAGACTTTGTCCTTGCTTTGAAAACTGTCCCTTTTGGCATGCTTTATGGCTAACTGTGGCTTTTCAGTCAAAAGATGCCAAGATTATAAATTTAAAAAATACTGTTTTGTTAGTGCTCACAGTAAGACCAATTACTTTAAATATGCATTTAGCATGTATTACGTACTGCTGCAGAGCAAGAAATACTAATTTCATATTAGACAGGGACCGTATGTGTGTTGTGAATTTGACATAAACTCAAACACATCAGTTTATTCTTTGGTAGATGGATTTTTGCTGATTCAGGTGAAGCCATATATTTTCACTACTTCAAAGGGAAGAGAACATAGTCATTGGAAACCTGATTGCATCAAATAAAATCATTTAGTATGATCCCAATAAAATACAATTGTATTTCATCACAGAAGTTATAATCATAGTGGTTAGCGTGCAGCACTGTGGTCCATACCCTGATCAGGACACTATCTGCCTGGAGTTTGCATGCTCTCCATGTGCTTGCAGGAGTTTTCTCAAGGTTCTCCAGTTTTTTTACACTCTTCAAAGACATGCTGGTAGGTTAATTAGCTCATGTGTGAATTGGGCCTAGTATTTGTGTGCTTGCATATATACACGTGAGATAGGGACATTAGATTGTAAGTTCATTGAGGGCAAGGACTGATGCGAATATCCAATATGTAAAGCACTCTGCCAATTGCCATCACTATACAAATACCTGAAGCAAATACATTTAATAAATAACAACTTCAATGAAAAACTGGCTAAACGTGGCTCAGTTTTTTTATTCAGCCAGCCACCCTTGAGGTGGATGGGGAAATCCTCCCTGCTGTGTCATTGTTCTGAATGTGGGACTCGCCCGTCATCAGTGCTGCTGCCAATTGGCTGTAAGTGCTGATTGAAGCAAAATTTTACAGCCGGACCATTTATGAAAAGTTGATTGATAGATTGACTTCTCTCAAACAGATACATGGATACATGGATCAAAATTCAGTCAGTTCCTGCTAAACAAGCCAAATTTTGATCAATATATGGCCAGCTTAAGAGCATCTTTGCATTAGTGTTGTGCATTTCAGTCTGAAGTCAATTGACTGTTAAAACCATAACCTTAGAAGAGGTATTGTGATATGACCTGATTAACCATCAGGTTCCCAAAACTAGATTTGATTGTATGTAACTGAGAGATTGAAGGAGCCTCTATTATTGCATGAATTATGTTGGGTAGGCCTTGTTCAGAAGAAAAGGTTCAGCTGCCTTCTCCATCCAACTTTGAAAACCTCACACTAGAGGGCAATCATCGATAATCTCTCTGGGCTCTATCGGCAGACATGTAATTGGTTAGCATTGGGTGATTGTAAGTAGCACACTGCTTACTGACTCCCCACCAATCTGAGGCAGGCAGGACGCATGGGATTCTTTAGATAACTTAGATATATGCTGTTCCTACCTTAAAACATTAACTTGAAGTTCAGCTAGAAACATTTTGTTAATGTATGGTGTTCTGCCCTCACAATGTGTTCAAAGTACAAGGCTTGGCAGACAGCTAACAGCTTCCCAACACAGACTCAGGAGGAAGGGCTTATAGTTGAAATCTTTACTGAGAATAAGTTTTTTGTAAAACTGCAAAACACAAAATTATAAAAATATGCATTAGCATTTACCATTACATCACAAATGCAAATAGTAACAGGCATGCTACAATACTGTTAAGGCACTAGCTAGCAAAAATGTGGCCTAGCTCAGTGAACTTCCTGACAGACACATCCCACCAAACACACACATAAAATGTAGTTGCATTAGTAGAACATATACTGACTAACTGAAAACTAATGACTGCTTACTTACAGACTTATGCTTCCAAGGCCTGAATTAAGAAATAGTGGAGGTCTTTAGCATGCTTCCTTCTCTGTAGAAAGATTATTTAATATGACTGCTGATCAGGAAGTGGGAGGAATATACTACAGTTCCTGTTAGTAATGGATGCCAATTTAAAGCAACAGTACGATCAGTAAATATATACCTTATAATCAGAACATATGGCTTTACTTGAAATGCAGAATAACCCACAATGTGCAGGCTGCTGGATTCCATAGACATCTTTACCCACCTCCTTCCATAGAATCTGGGAGGATGTACCTGTATGTCCTCCAGCTCACGATCTGCTATATCTTATGGACACAGCAGATGACAGATCAGGGTACAGGGCCAATGAAAGTGGTTAAAGTAATCGTAAACCTTCAGTTCTTTTTTTTTTTCCTAATATAATGAACATATTATAGTTACCTGATCTGCATTGCAAAAGCTGTTATTGGCCAAGGTCTTGCACCTGACCACTGTGAGACAGTATTGCAGGATGAGAGAGTTTGCAGTGTGCTGGGCTATTACATATGCATATACAGTGCTATTCAGTCAAGTAATACTTGTGAGGAAATTGCAGTTTATGTGGCCACTGGCCAGTGAGAGAGGAGTGTAAGTCCACTTGCATCCACTGTGCTCTCATAAGTCACAACGGTGCTCTTTTGGACTATTTTTTGTTGGCAACAACTTCTGTGTTGCTCACTGCTCCCCCGTTTTATTTATTTTTCTCTTTTTTTTCTCAAACATTTACTTTTTTCCTGCAGGGTTTTATTTTGCTTAGATTGTTTTAGAGTTGTTGTTTTTAATGTTCTATCCTTCAGCTGTATTTTATTTGTGTGTCTTTTATTACTTTATTTAAAAAATGTTGATGGGGTCAATAGCAGCATGAAGATGTTGGTGATCAGGGCTTTTTTTTCTCAGAGAATAGGTGCAGGAACTCAGCCACCCCCCCCCCCCTTTTCCACCAAACCACATCTTTAAGGAGCAATAAATACCAAGAGGGCATTACAAACAGAGTGTGAGCAGAGTTCAGTAATGCGCTTTGCACAGGGTGCAGAGTTCAGAAGTACACTTCGCACAAAGTACAGTGTTTAAAGATGTGCTTCACTCCGAGTACAGAGCTCAGGAGCGTGATTCACACTGAGTGCAGAGTTCAGTAGTGCACTTCGCACTGAGTGCATAGTTCAGTAGTGCGCTTCACACAGTGTGCAGCATTCAGGGGTGCGCTATGTACAGAGTATAGGATTCAGGGGAGCGCTATGTACTGTACAGAGTACAGGATTCAAGAATGCATTATGTACAGTGTACAGAATTCAGGGGTGCATAAATGTACAAAGTGTAGAATTCAGGGGTGCATTATATACAAAGTGCAGAATTCAGGAGTGCACTGTGCACATAGTGCAGGGTTCAGGAGTGCACTTTGCACATAGGAGTTAGGTATGCGTTATGTACAGAATGCAGAATTTAGGAGTGTGTTACATACAGAGTGAAGAGTTCAGGCGTGCGCTATGCACAGAATGCAGAGTTCAGGAGTGTCGTTCGTACAGAGTGCAGAGTTAAGGAGTGAGCTTCGTACAGAGTGCAGAGTTCAGGAGTGCGCTTCATACAGAGTGCAGAGTTCAGGAGTGCGCTTCATACAGAGTGCAGAGTCCAGGAGTGCGCTTCGCACAGAGTGCAGAGTCCAGGAGTGCGCTTCGTACAGAGTACAGAGTTCAGGAGCACACTTTGCACAGAGTGCAGAGTTCATTGATGTGCTGTGTACAGAGTACAGGATCCAGGAGTGCACTATGTACAGCGTTCAGAGCTCAAGGGTACGCTTCGCACATATGGCAGAGTTCAAGAGTGTAGGATTCAGGGGTGTGCTATGTACAGAGAGCAGAATTCAGGGGTATGCTATGTACAGAGTTGAGGATTCAGAGGTGTGCAACAAACAAGAGTGCAGAGTTCAGGAGTGCCCTACGTACAGAGTGCAGAGTTCAGGAGTGCACTACATACAGAGTGCAGAGTTCAGAAGTCACTATGTACAGAGTGCAGATTTCAGGGGTGCACTACACACAGAGTACAGAGTTCAGGGGTGCGCTACACACAGAGTGCAGAGTTTATTAATGGGATACAGGAGTGCACTTTGTACAGAATTCAGAGTTCAAGAGTGCGCTATGTACAAAATGTAGGATTCAGGGGTGTGTTATGTACAGAGTGCAGAATTCAGCAGTGTGCTATGTACAGAGTGCAGAATTCAGGAGTGCACTTCGCACAGAGTGCAAAGTTCAGTGATGCGCTGTGTGCAGAGTATGGAGCTCAGGAGTGCGCTTCGCACAGATGGCAGAGTTCAGGAGTGTAGGATTCAGGGGTGTGCTATGTACAGAGTACAGAATTCAGGGGTGTGCTATGTACAGACTGCAGAGTTCAGGAGTGCCGTACATACAGAGTGCAGATATTCAGGATTCACTATGTACAGTGTGCAGCTTTCAAGGGTGTGCTACACCAGATGGCAGAGTTCAGGTGTGCACTTCGCACAGAGTGATGCACTGTGTACAGATTAAAGGATCCAGGGGTGCACGTAAAGAGTTCAGAGCTCAGGAGTGCGATTCGCACAGATAGCAGAGTTAAGGAGTGCGCTATGTACACAGTACAGAGTTTAGGAGTGCACTATGTACAGAGCGTAGGATTCAGGGGTGTGCTATGTACAGTGTTCAGAAATTAAGGGGTGTGCTATGTACAGAATGCAGAGCTCAGGGGTGCACTAAGTACAGAGTTCACGATTCAGAGGTGTGCAACACACAAGAGTGCAGAGTTCAGGAGTACCCTATGTACAGATTTCAGTGTTCAGGATTGCGCTACATACAGAGTGCAGAATTCAGGAGTCACTATGTACAGAGTGCAGTTGTCAGGGGTGCGCTACACACAGAGTGCAGAGGTTATGTGTGCACTTTACACATAGGATTTAGGAGTGTGCTATGCACAGAATGCAGAGTTCAGGAGTGCACTGTGTACAGAGTTCAGTGTTCAGGATTGTGCTACATACAGAGTCCAGAGTTTAGGAGTCACTATGTACAGAGTGCAGCTTTCAGGGGTGCACTACACACAGAGTGCAGCGTTCATGAGTGTGCTACATAAAGAGTGTGGGTTTCAGTTCTCTTCCACAGACTCTTACTTCTACATCCCCATCCACATCTCATTTTCACCCCTTCTCAGCTCAGACCTCTGCACCACTTCCCCTCCCGCCAATCCACTACCTCTGCAAACTCCCCCCTCCACTGCTTTCATCTCCATCCCCCCCCCCGTATTCTTTCAGCCCCGGATCACACATATGCGAATTAGATGGTTTTAACCGCATTCGATTCGCATGACATGTGAACCAAACCGGCCTTCTATGGAGCCAGTTCAGGTATGGCCAGGCAGTGCATTTTTAAAAAGACTCATGTATGATTTTCAGTCGGTTCAGGTGTGATTTTAATTGTTATACACTTAAAAACTTGCACCTGAATCGCACCTGAACTGGTGAACGAAACCACACTGAAACTGGCCCCACATATATGTGAACCCAGACTTGACGCTTACACACATCTTACCTCTTCATACAAAACCCACCTGGCTCTAATGTCTCCCTGCACTGTAGGCTGCTCCTCCTCTCTCACTTGCAGCAAGATCATCCATGGGCATAGGCATCCATGCACCCAAGAACAAATGGCCAATCACAGAGGGTATAGCCTACCCCACGATGCCCCTCCCCTCCACTCATGACCACACTACGCTAAGAACCTGCATCTTCCTTGTCCTCGCCATGAGCGCAAGGCAGGGAGGGATCTGTGGAACCACCAGGAGAAGCAAGCTGTCCTTGTAAGGTAAGAAGCCAGACTTCTGTGTTTTCAAGTGACAGTGGTGACCAGGGAGCAGTTTTGGCTGAATAAAAAGGCCCTGTTGGTGAAAAGCTGTCCCCTGTTTGCAACATAGTACTGCATATTATGTGGTGTAGTTTAGTCCATAAAAGCACAACAGTTTCATGTTCACCCAAATACCGGTACCACATTCCCCACATACAGCTAAAAGTAGGGAATAAACCCCATAATAATAACATATTGTATGGGAATACCAAAGGAAAAGGGCATAAGTGGTCCCCATGCAGCAATCAGGGAACAAGGCCAACACCAAGACAGTGATCAAGGTGCAGCATCTAGAGGCAGGTCGGGTGTGCCTGTCTTTCCTGTGGTGGATGTGCTAAATGCCAACCATTCATTAGTCTCCTCCTCTGTCTCCCAGGTGCAGAGTTGATTGAAGTCATCAGCAGCTCATCTCCTGCTACTCCTTGCATTGCTCTGTCAACTCAGGTGTCACCTGAGTAATTTTGAGCACAATATTTCTCCCTATTGCTCTATAAGCATGTGCAGCAATTAATTGCATCTGAGGATGAGGAGAGCAATGAGAGCATATAGGTGACAACAGACAGGAAAACCAATTGGCATAGATGTTCCTAAAGCTGCAGCCTACTGCCAGGTTGGCTCCAGTAATGAGGGAGAGGGTGATGATGAGGTTTCCAATGGTACCTGGGTGCAAATATAGCAGAGGAGGAAAAAAAGGGAGAGGACAACACAAAGTGGGCAGGATGTCATTCAGGGGCAGGTCGCACAGGAGCAGAGGGAGAAACTGTCCTATTCCACTGGATGGCAAAGCTTCATGGGTGCAGGGCCCTGTTATCCCCCGGTGCACTCCCCAGAGCTCAGCTGTGTTGGCACCATAGTAATTTGCAATCTTTGCCTAAAGTGTATCAAGTTTTGCAATATCATTGTTAATTTGGGTACCACATGTAAGAAAAGACACCTGAATTCTAACTGTTGCCAGGAAAAAGGACCACACTCGTCCTCATTCCAGCTCTTCCCTTTATATCTCTACCCCACTATATAAAATTCCCAATCAGAAGCCTCTATCAATAGTAATATGTCTTTCAAGGGGTGTCAGAGATTTACCAACTTCAGCTTTGCTCTGAGGCTGGTTTCACACTGGGGCGGTGGGGACGGTGGCGGTATAGCGCCGCTATTTTTAGCAGCGCTATACCATCGGGATTGTTGCGCTATTCGGCCGCTAGCGGTGCGGTTTTAACCCCCGCTAGCGGCCAATAAAGGGTTAATACCACCCGCCAACCGCGGCTACAGCCGCGGTTGGCGGGCGGTATTACCGCGGTATCCCATGCATTTCAATGGGAAGGAGCGGTGTAGGAGCGGTAAACACACCGCTCCTCTCACCGCTCCAAAGATGCGGCTAGCAGGACTTTTTTTACCGTCCTGCTAGCGCACCGCTCCAGTGTGAAAGCCCTCAGGGCTTTCACATTGGAGAGAAAGGAGCCGCTGTTTAGGCTCGGTTTGCAGGCGCTATTTTTAGCAAAATAGCGCCTGCAAACCGCCCCAGTGTGAAAGGGGCCTAATTGTGTAAACTCCACCCTGCTGTTTCCAGTTGTAGCATTCAGCAGGCATACATCTCTGATTAAGCTATTGGAACATAAGAAGTACACCCCCTACCACCCTTATGCCCAGAGGCTTAATGTCAGCTTGGCAAAATGCTTTCCCTACAGCTCCTGCCTTTCCTGCTGCCAAATTCAGCCCCTCTTGTATCACAGTAGCAGGTTCCCAGCAACAATTTCTTCAACTGTAAGGCCTTCCCTTCCCTCTAATATACAAAACAATAAGTGTGCATACAGACAAAATGAAACAATGAATAAAACAGTGAGTTCATTCAAATAGAAGGTTAATATAGAACTCCAGCCTTCCACTAGCCAAATGCACGATTCTTGAAAACAGAAACACCTGAGCCCTCCACCACATAAATAAGCCTATTACTGGACTGCGTTGATCACCAATTACAGAGATAAACAACGCATGTTGCAAAATAGGTGATTCCACACCTATACTGTAGCATTATTCCAAACCAGACTGCCAGCATCAACACCATTCTCAGACCTTCAGATGGCTCTAGAAGCTGTCAGCTTGGCCTGTTGTCACCATACAAAATTTCATGCAAAGGAACAAAGGCCGCACAGAGTGTAAAACTATATTTTCAAAATGTATTTTAAATACGTAGACAGGTACTCACACTTTGAAAAGTAAATCAGCACATAAGTAAACCACTGCACTGGCTAGCACTTGGTGGGTGTGATGACGTCACGTGTTTAGCCCCTCCCAACGTGTTTCAACGTTATATATTGTTTGTGGCCCATTGAGTAACTTTTCTGACAGCTGGTAAGGATAAAGGATGGGGCACATCTATGGAGCTTTTTGTGTTGTCCACCTCCTTACAACTGGTGACAACGCAGTTGCCTCCATCTCCTTCTCAATGTCCTCTTCAGGTGAGTTGTCCTTTGTACCATCAGTCCCCCACATGCACTCAACAGTTTATGCAACAGCTCGAGCAAAATTATGCCATTCAGTGTTGCAGTTGGTATTTCTAGGGGACAGAAGCCAGACTTGGGCAGAGATTCTATCAGCTCTTGTGCCAGAAATGTTTGTGTGTGTCAAGTACCTGGTTCGTGAGCCTGACGTGTAGAGGAGGGCCTCTCGTACCACACCGGCTTGTGGGTCACTAAAGGTGAGACAGCAGCCACAGAAGCACGGTGGCGTAGGAGTGCCTGAGATCAGTCCTGTAGTGTGTATGGCTGGTTGTCCGTGGACGGATGTGCAGCAGGCAGGCAGGCTGTCCATGAATGGATGTGTAGCAGGCAGGCTGGTGGTGGTTAGGCAGACCAGGGCCGTGGCAGGCTGGGATTGCAGCTGGAGGAGGATCCAGATGCGGATGGCAGAGCAGAGCCGTGACAGGCTAGATGAGTAGGTGCAGGGTCAGGCAAGCCGGGTCGGTAATGTTCAGGCAGATAAACAGTGCAGCAGGCAGAAGAGGAGTCCTAAACAAACCGGGGTCAGGGTATCAAGCAGACAGCGTTAGTGAGAAAAATCCGGATCAAGATCAGAGGTCAGCACAGGTAACAGGTCAGAACACACAGAAGCTGCAGACCAAACAGCAATGAGTCTATGCATAAGCTCAGTTTAAATAGCCCACCTGGCGTACGCCTGTACGCAGATGTGTCAATCCGCGAGCATGTGCGTACGCTGATGTGCCAATGCACTAGTGTGCATGCGCGTATGCCAAGAACCTCTAAGTGTACTGCAGACTTGTCTTTCCTGACAGTGTGTTTCAACCTGCTGTCAACCCTTCAGAAGGGAAAGTTCACATATGCGACTTGGCTGCCCTCAACCTGGTGGTGCAGTGCTTCCTAGATTAGGGTGACCACGTGTCCCCTTATCTTGGAGCTCTGTCCCGTGTCCCAGGTACCTTCATTGCGGGAAAATACAGTGTCCCGGAATGAAATTGACACGGCCGATGCAGGCGTTCATATTTCTGTGTGGCCACGTCTGTCTGTCTCCTCTCTTCCTGGCTCTTCCGCCCCACCAACGATTTCATCCTATCAGCAGAGCAAGGGGGCGGGAGAGCTGCACAGTCATCAGGATTTGGGGGAGTCTTTTCATAACAGCTCCTCCCGCCTCCTTGCTTTGCTCTGCTGATAGGAAGGTAGTACTGTAGGTGGTGATTGGTTGGAGGAGCGGGGCAGGCAGTGGGTTATTAGTACAGTGGATGGAGGTGTAGGTCCGGGATAGCGGTGCTGGCTCCCTGCCAGACGTGCAGTGTAACTAAGGCTGACGGTGATCGGTGTTCTGGCACTGCTCGTCTCTCGTGACCGAAATGGGGGTGGGGCGCTGCCTGTGTCTGTGTCTCCAAGTCCCTCCCATGCTTCCCAGTCCTCAGGTCCCTCCTAGGTGCTCGTTCACCTCCAGCTGCTCCCTTCCTCTCCCCCAGCTCTGATCCAGGTCCCTCCGATCGTTCCAGGCTGTGCAATGTCCAGGATCCCCTCTGACACTGTCCTCTGCCCTCTACTCCTCCATTGAACCCTGTGTGGAAGCTCTCTCTTCTTCCTCTACCTCCCATCTACCCTGCACCCAGCCTTCACCCCTCTACTCTACAGAACCCTGCCCCAACCCATAGTACCCTGCACCCCTTCACAGAACCCTGCCCCCAACCCATAGTACCCTGCACCCCTCCACAGAACCCTGCACCCCAACCCATAGTACCCTGCACCCCTCCACAGAACCCTGCCCCCAACCCATAGTACCCTGCACCCCTCCACAGAACCCTGCACCCCAAACCATAGTACCCTGCACCCCTCCACAGAACCCTGCACCCCAACACATAGTACCCTGAACCCCTCCACAGAACCCTGCACCCCTTCACAGAACCTTGCCCCCAACCCATAGTACCCTGCACCCCTCCACAGAACCCTGCACCGCTCCACAGAACCCTGCACCCCTCAACAGAACCCTCCACCCCTCCACAGGACCCTGCCCCCAACCCATAGTACCCTGCACCCCTCCACAGAACCTTTCCCCCAACCCATAGTACCATGCACCCCTTCACAGAACCCTGCCCCCAACCCATAGTACCCTGCACCCCTCCACAGAACCCTGCACCCCTCAACAGGACCCTGCACCCCTCCACAGGATCCTGCCCCCAACCCATAGTACCCTGCACCCCTCCACAGAACCCTGCTCCAACCCATAGTACCCTGCACCCCTCTACAGAACCCTGCCCCCAACCCATAGTACCCTGCACCCCTCCACAGAACCCTGAACCCAACCCATAGTACCCTGCACCTCTCCGCAGAACCCTGCACCCCTCCACAGAACCCTGCCCCCAACCCCTAGTACCCTGTACCCCACCACAGAACCCTGCCCCAACCCATAGTACCCTGCACCCCTCCACAGAACCTTGCCCCCAACCCATAGTACCCTGCACCCCTCCACAGAACCCTGCCCCCAGCCCATAGTACCCTGCACCCCTCAATATACATCCTCACTATTGGCTGACAAGTGACACTGCATCTAGTGGCAGGCTTTGGGTTGCAAGTGGCACACAGCATCTGGTGGAAGGCTAAGGGTGGCAAGCGACAAACTGCATCGGATGGCAAGTGACACACCGCATCTGGCAACAGACGACGGTGGCTAGTGACAAGCTGCATCTGGGGGCAGGCGACAGTGGCACGCTGTATCTGGTGGCAAGTGAGAAGCTTAGGGTTCCCACTGATTCAGCATTATGGTGAGTTGAACTATTTTATTTTATATATTACAATGTAGTAATAGAAATAATGTGATTTGATCATCCTGACACCATATCAAGCTTGGTGTCGGGATGATTTAAGTGCTGACATCAGCCATTCACCCGACAAATCACCCACCACCGAATTCCCTGTCAACCCAGAGACTACATTCCTCCCCCCTTCCACAAAACCGTTCCCCCATGTAAAAAAGGTTGGGGACCGCTGTTTTAAAGTGACATCACTTCCTCCTAGCACTCTATGAAATCATATTTTTTTGGGAAGGAGGGGGGGGGTGCCCCTGAATGGCAGTTTGGAAATGTGGTCACCCTATCCTAGATAGGTAGCCTGGCTTACAGAATCGTCTGAGGAAGGCTAGAAGAATGTGTAGCCAATTCAGGAGGTTATACCCAGCCAATGTGTGGCTGAGTGATATTCAGCAAGAACTCTGTCTAGCCACACTGTCTAGCCAACTGATCTATTACATGCTCACCCAATGAAAGTTTACCTTGGTCATCCTCTAGCAGCTGCATGTACCTCAGTGAGCCATAAATGGGTGCCTGCGCAAGTATTGCACACAGACAGACAAAGGGAAGCTGGGGTTCTTCTCCCCACATCAGTGTCTCCTCAAACCCGATGCACGAAAAATATTGTCACTGTTTGAAGAATCAACCACAATGGTGAGCTGTGACAATGAAAATATCAGGATCATAATTCCTGTGGTCTTTCTGCTGGAGCAGACACTGCATTGTATTTTAAACAAGGCCCTGGAGGCACAGCAGCAAGAGGAAGGGGAGGACTTTCTGGTTTTAGACAGAGTCTCAGTGAGACCTTAGACGATGCAGAAGGAGCATGAGGAGGAATATGGTTGCTGTGGTGGTGTTCAAAAGGAAAAGGGGGACATAAAGCAGGCTTCCAGGCGTGGGTTTCATATCTCGCAAACCCCAAGAGCTATACGTGGCTGGGGGGTGATAGCTGAGTACAATGTTGCCCTTAGCAACCTCAAGGGGCCTGGTAACTTGTGACAGATGGGCTTGCTCATGCTCTAGAGCTTGCAAAAGGACTTTAGGATTCATAGCATCAAAGAGAGGGACCATTACTGGTTGGCAACCCTCCTGATTCCACTTTACAAGGGTAAAGTCTCACAGTTCATCCTGCCCTCTCAGAGAAACCAGAAAAAGAAACACCTAGTGGACGTATTACAGGGGATCCTGTTGACCTCTCTTCCAGAAGCTGACAGTACATTGTCTGATGGACAACGTGGAGTCTGCTGTCCCTGAAAGGAAACAGTGATGGGGTTGGTTGCCTAAGAATGGCATTTAACACATTTTTCTCTACCCAATTCTGTTTTTAATATGGTTTTAAGGGCAGATGCTTCCAGCAGATGACCTCTTGATTATTGAGTAACAACTGACCAGGACATGCCCAGTATGCAATCAAGCTGCTTTGCTGCCCTGTGCCAGCATTCTTTCTGAAGGTACATTAAGTTTTGCGGGGGGGGGGGGACTTTGTGATAGGAAAGAGTACATCTGTCAGCTGACTGGCTGACATTTGTTAAAATGAGCCATTCCTGCATCAGCAACAATTACCAAGCCCCTGTTAAAGATGCTGCAAATTAAAACTTTTGGGGGTTCTGCCATCCAAACTATTCACTTTTTGTACAGCCTAAGCCTCTTTTCATCGCTGCCAGCCTGAATCCAAATGTGGATTGCTCCTCAGAGAGCAAACAGGTGTAAACAAGCCCTTATGATGTGCAGCATGTCCAAAAAGTAGTTCTGGCTCTTGATTGTGGCATAAACTGAGGTTTATTTTCAGCATAACATACTGTATGTCCCATCTCTTCCTCTAACATGGTAGCCAAGCCAAATTCTTGCATAATGTGCAGGGAGTCTATACAATATTTAGGGCTGCTGTCTTTAATATATCACACTCTGTTTTTTCTTGAAAAAAATTACTCTATTCCCCTTACATTAGCCCCCCCCCCCCCATCGGGCCCCAATCTAACTACTTACATATTGTTCAGGCACTGTGCCATATGTTTGGCTGTTGTCTCTGAAATATAGTGCTGTATTTATTTATTTTTTTGTCTGCCTCATCTCTTGAATGTGTGTTTGTGGTTTTAAGCTGGTTTTATGTACTCTAGGTTCACATTTTGTTAAAATGTGTACACAAAACAGTGTAGTAAGGAAAATACATGGGCTATACTTTGAAAGAATTACCTAATAAAATCTTTTTTTTTAAATAACTATATTGGGTTGCTAAATTATTTATTTGGCCTTTTTAATGCCACACCCCAGATCCAAATGTTTAACCACTTAAGCCCCGGACCATTTGGCTGGCCAAAGACCAGAGGACTTTTTGCGATTCGCCACTGCGTCACTTTAACTGACAATTGCGCGGTCGTGCGACCTGGCTCCCAAACAAATTTGACGTCCTTTTTTCCCCACAAATAGAGCTTTCTTTTGGTGGTATTTGATCACCTCTGCGGTTTGAATTGTTTGCGCTATAAAAAAATTGAGCGACAATTTGGAAAAACAGACTTTTTGCTATAATAAATATCCCCAAAAAATATATTAAAAAAATATGTTTTCCTCAGTTTAGGCCGATACGTATTCTTCTACATATTTTTGGTTAAAAAAAAATCACAATAAGCGTATATTGATTGTTTTTCACAAAAGTTATAGCGTCTACAAAATAGGGGATAGTTTTATGGAGTTTTTATTAATAATTTTTTTTTTTACTAGTGACTGCGACATTATGGCGGACACATCGGACACTTTTGACACCATTTTGGGCCCATTGTCATTTATACAGCTATCAGTGCTATAAAAATGCACTGATTACTGTAAAAATGACACTGGCAGTGAAGGGGTTAACCTGTAGGGGGCGCTGAAGGGGTTAAGTGTGTCCTAGGGAGTGATTCTAACTATTAGGGGACGTGGCTACGAGTGACACGTCACTGATCGCTGCTCCCGATGAGAGGGAGCAGATGATCAGTGACAGTCTCACTAGGCAGAACGGGGAGATGCTTGTTTACACTTGCCTTTCCCCGTTCAGCAGCTCTGTGACCCGATCACGGCGGGACTTTTAAAGTGACGTAAATATATGTTACTCTGCCCAGCCGTGCCATTCTGCCGACGTATATGTACAGGAGCCGGTTGTTAACCAGTTAATAGGTAAGTTCACCTTTGTGCACTTTTTCGTTTTTTTTCTAAATTCCAGCTCCCCTATGCACCAATACAGCATTCATGTACTTTTTTTGCAAAAATATCAAAACTTTCCATTAAATCTACAGTCACTTACTTGTCTTGTCCTAAACCATTTGTAATGTCTACCTTCCTGATCAGACTTCAGGTCATGACACAGGAAGGAGTTGACCAGCTGACCTCAGTAGCACACACCCTGCATCATCCATCCACCCACTTCCAGGTGTACGTTTTTTAAGAAGCTTCAGAACATTTTTTAGAGTGGAGCTTGGTGCTTATTAACTGTGATTTTTGGTGCAGCGCATTTCTGAAATGCAAGGAAACGCACAGATGTGAATGGAGCCTCATTGTTCTTGTGTTACTGCACCAATTTCCCTTTCAGGCCCCATTCACATCTAGCATAGTGGGAGTGCACATTTTGTGTCTTGTTTTTCCTGTGACACGCATAGAGCAGCCTGTTGATTTCAATTGGCTGCACTACATGGAGAAGAGATGCTTGAGAGGGGATATGATTTCAATTTACAAATACCATACTGGTGACCCCACAATATGGATAAAACTTTTTCGCGGAAGGGAGTATAACAAGACACGTGGCCACTCATTAAAATTAGAAGAAAAGAGGTTTAACCTTAAACTACGTAGGGGGTTCTTTACTGTAATGCCGCATACAGACGATCGGACATTCCAACAACAAAACCGTGCATTTTTTTACGACGAATGTTGGCTCAAACTTGTCTTGCATACACACGGTTACACAAATGTTGTCGGAAATTGCAAACGTCAAGAACGCGGTGACGTACAACACGAACGACGAGACGAGAAAAATTTAGTTCAATAGCCAGTGCGGCTCTTCTGCTTGATTCTGAGCATGTGTGGAATTTTGTGCATCGGAATTTTCCGACAACAATTTTTGTTGTCGGAAAATTTGAGAACCAGCAAATTTGAGAACCAGCAAATGTCTGATGGAGCATCTACACGGTCAGTATTTCTGACAACAAGCTCCCATCGAACATTTGTTGTTGGAAACTCCGACCATGTGTACGCGACATAAGAGCAGCAAGGATGTGGAATTCCCTTCCAGAGGGGGGCATCAATGGTTTCAAGAAACTATTAGATAAGCACCTGAACGACCACAACATACAGGGATATACAAGGTAATACTGACATATAATCACACACAAAGGTTGGACTTGATGGACTTGTGTCTTTCTTCAACCTCACCTACTATGTAACTATGTAACTATGTAACATGTGGTTTATGGGGCAAATGCTGTTTTTTGCAGCATTTGCCCCTCGTTTTTTCACATGACAAAATATGTGTTTGCTTCTGTGTTTGGTGTGCCGTTAACAATTAATGGCACTGAAAGCGCAACTAGTAATTTTAGGTGTAGATAGAAACATGGCCATATACTATGCAATCTGATTTTATATTGTGTATTTAGTGAGAAGGGTGCTCACTGATTGATTGCATTTCATTTAAAAAACGTGCACCTGGGAATGGGTGGGTGGATGATGCAGGGTGTGTGCTAATGAGGTCAGCTGGTCAACTCCTTCCTGTGTCATGACCTAAAGTCTGATCAGGAAGAAAGACATTACTAATGGAAACGTCTGGAAACATAGATTAGGAAAAGAAAAGTAAGTGGCTGTAGATTTATTGGAAAGCTTTGATATTTTTGCAAAAAAGTACATAAATGCTATACTGGTACAAAGGGGAGCTGGAATAATTTAAAAAAAATGTACAAAGGGTAACTTACCTTTTAAGTTCTAAAAGGATCAAAACCCATGAAGACAGCACGATTTTAATGCACAAATCCAAGCTAATGGTATGTAAAGTAAATTGTAATATCACCATCTAGTGGCTCTTTAGTATACTTATAGTTATATAGATATATATTTAATTACTGTAGGTAGGCAGATTGTTGCTTTAAAGCCACCATAGTTTCTCATCATCCTAATGGACTAGACCAGGGATCTCCAAACTACGGTCCTCCAGCTGTTGCAGAACTACACGTCCCATGAGGCATTGTAAACCTCTGACATTCACAGGCATAACTAGGCATTATATGAAGTGTATATTGTAGTTCCTGAACAACTGGAGGGCCATAGTTGGGAGACCCCTGGACTAGACTATGAGGTCTGAGAGACAGCCCCCAGTAGCCATTTTCATCCATGCGTCTTCTCCAGAGGACTCCACACCTATTCAGCTGTAAATCTGTTGTCAGCCTAAAGGAAACACTGGCGGTATGTTTATAACCCCTTTCCCTAGTTAGACTAGTGTGTCAGGACTATATATTTTGTATATTGTATACACTGATTGAATGTTATTTATTTTATTTTCGTTTTACTCTAACTTCCCTGCAATAAAAGTTGAAAACATATCTGATTCCTACACTGACCACTACACTGACCTACCTGATTCCTATACTAAACCACTACACTAACCTATCCGACCACTACACTAACCTACCTGATTCCTACATTGAGCTACCTGATTTCTACACTGTCCACTACACTGACCTATCTGACCACTACACTGACCCACCTGATACCTATACTTACCACTACACTACCTGATTCCTACACTGTCCACTACACACATTTTTATTGGTCGCTGGTTGCTAGACATCACTGCACATACAGTATGTACGGAAAGTATTCAGACCCCCTTAAATTTTTCACTCTGTTATATTGCAGCCATTTGCTAAAATCATTTAAGTTCATTTTTTTCCTCATTAATGTACACACAGCACCCCATATTGACAGAAAAACACAGAATTGTTGACATTTTTGCAGATTTAAAAAAAAAGAAAAACTGAAATATCACATGGTCCTAAGTATTCAGACCCTTTGCTCAGTATTTAGTATTTGCACCCTTTTGATCTAATACAGCCACGAGTCTTTTTGGGAAAGATGGAACAAGTTGTTTACACCTGGATTTGGGGATTCTCTGCCATTCCTCCTTGCAGATCCTCTCCAGTTCTGTCAGGTTGGATGGTAAACGTTGGTGGACAGCCATTTTTAGGTCTCTCCAGAGATGCTCAATTGGGTTTAACAATTGGGTTTAAATCAGGCTCTGGCTGGGCCATTCAAGAACAGTCACGGAGTTGTTGTGAAGCCACGCCTTCATTATTTTAGCTGTGTGCTTAGGCTCATTGTCTTGTTGGAAGGTAAACCTTTGGCCCAGTCTGAGGTCCTGAGCACTCTGGAGAAGGTTTTCATCCAGGATATCCCTGTACTTGGCCGCAGTCATCTTTCCCTCGATTGCAACCAGTCGTCCTGTCCCTGCAGCTGAAAAACACCCCCACAGCATGATGCTGCCACCACCATGCTTCACTGTTGGGACTGTATTGGACAGGTGATAAGCAGTGCCTGGTTTTTTCCTTACACATACCGCTTAGAATTAAGGCCAAAAAGTTCTATCTTGGTCTCATCAGACCAGAGAATCTTATTTCTCACCATCTTGGAGTCCTTCAGGTGTTTATTAGCAAACTCTATGCAAGCTTTCATGTGTCTTGCACTGAGGAGAGGCTTCCGTAGGGCCACTCTGCCATAAAGCCCCGACTGGTGGAGGGCTGCACTGATGGTTGACTTTCTACAACTTTCTCCCATCTCCCGACTGCATCTCTGGAGCTCAGCCACAGTGATCTTTGGGTTCTTCTTTACCTCTCTCACCAGGGCTCTTCTCCCCCGATAGCTCTGTTTGGCCAGACGGACAGCTCTAGGAAGGGTTCTGGTCGTCCCAAACGTCTTCCATTTAAGGATTATGGAGGCCACTGTGCTCTTAGGAACCTTAAGTGCAGCAGAATTTTTTGTAACCTTGGCCAGATCTGTGCCTTGCCACAATTCTGTCTCTGAGCTCTTCAGGCAGTTCCTTTGACCTCATGATTCTCATTTGCTCTGACATGCACTGTGAGCTGTAAGGTCTTATATAGACAGGTGTGTGGCTTTCCTAATCAAGTCCAATCAGTTAAATATATGAGTGTCACAGAAAAGGGTCTGAATACTTAGGACCATGTGATATTTCAGTTTTTCTTTTTTAATAAATCTGCAAAAATGTCAACAATTCTGTGTTTTTCTGTCAATATGGGGTGCTGTGTGTACATTAATGAGGAATAAAATGAACTTAAATGATTTTAGCAAATGGCTGCAATATAACAAAGAGTGAAAAATTTAAGGGGGTCTGAATACTTTCCGTACCCACTGGAATTACCGCTTACCCATTGGTTGCTAGAGGTTACTGCAAATCATTACTACTAACTGATTGGTTCCTAGAGGTTACTGCAAATTATTATTGCTCACTGATTGGTTGCTAGAAATGACAGCAGATCATTACTCTTCACTGATTGGTTTCTAAAGGTTACTGCACATCATCACACTCACTGGTTGCTAAAGGTTACTGCACACTGTTAATGCTTCCTAATTGGTTGCTAGAGGTTACAGCACATAATTTCAGCTTACTGATTGGTTGCTTAGGGTTACAGTACATCATCTCACTACCTGCACAACACAGACTGTGGAGGTGACGGGACCAACCAATGGACAAAAAATTCTAGAACTAGTTATTAGCAATGAGGGTTGAGGGGTGCACTGTATATGGAGTGCAAGGTTGAGGGGTGCGCTTTGTACGGAATGCAGGGTTCAGAGGTGTGATGTGTATAGAGTGCAGGGTTGAGAGGTGCGTTGTGTACAGAGTGCAGGGTTGAGAGGTGCGCTGTGTACAGAGTGCAGGGTTGAGAGGTGCACTGTGTACAGAGTGCAGGGTTGAACAAAAGGTACCTAGTCTTTATTAATAAGGCACGGTAAGATTATTAGTAGTCTAATTGCCAGAATATTTTTAACCACTTGCTCTCACATTTTGAATGACAGTTCCTCAGTCATGCAACACTGTACCCATATGAAATTTTCTTTGGTGGTATTTAATCACCACTGTTTTTTTTTTGGCGCTATAAATGAGAAAAACTGAAAATTTGGTAACAAAAATGCATTTTTCTATATTTTTCTTCATAAATTTTCGCCAGAATGTATACTGCTACAAAATGTATACTGCTACAGCACATATCTTTGGTAAAAAAAATAACCCAAATAAGTGCATATTGTTTGGTCTTTGTGAAAGTTATAGAGTCTACAAGCTATGGTGCCAATCATTGAAAATTGATCACACCTGATGTACCCTAACAACCAAGGACAGTACGAATACCTCCCAAATTACCCCTTTTTGAAAAGTAGACAGTCCAAGGTATTTAGTAAGAGGCATGGTAAGTTTTTTTAAGTTGTATTTTTTTCCCAAAATTCTTTGCAAAATAAAGATTTGTTTTCCACAAAATTGTCATAATAACAAGTTATTTCTCACACATAGCATATGCATACCGCAAATTACATCCCAAAATACATTCTACTACTTCTCCTGAGCATGACGATACCACATGTGTGAGACTTTTACACATCCTGGCCACATAGAGAGGCCCAACATGCAGGGAGCACCATCAGGCATTCTAGGGACATAAATTACACATTTACTTTCTTGACTACCTATTACACTTTTGAAGGCCCTGGAGCACAAGGACAATGGAAATGCCCAAAAAATTATCCCATTTTGGAAAGTAAACACCCCAATGTACAATCTATGAGGCATAATGAGTCTTTGGAACGTGTAATTTTTTCCACAAGTTTTTGGAAAATGTGTAAAGAAAATGAAAATGCGTTTTTTTTCCAAATGTTGTCCATTTATAAGATATTTCAAAAACATAGCATGTACATACCAAAAATGACACCTGCTACAACTCCTGAGTATGACAATACCACATGTGTGAGACTTTTCCACAGCCTGGCCACATACAGAGGCCAAACATGCAGGGAGCACCATCAGGTGTTCTAGGGACATACATTTCAAATCTAATTTGACTACCTATTACACTTTTGTGAGGCACTGATGGGCACTGTAGTGGCAAGGATGTGGCACAGATGAGCATGGATGTGGCATGGATGTGGCACTGATGAGAACTGATGTGGTATGGATGAGCACTGATGTGGCATGGATGTGGCATGGATGAGAAATTATGTGGTATGGATGAGCACTGATGTGGCATGAATGTGGTATGGATGAGAACTGATGTGGCATGGATGAGCACTGATATGGCATGGATGTGGTATGGATGAGAACTGATGTGGCATGGATGAGCACTGATGTGGCATGGCTACGGCACAGATGAGCACTGATGTGGTACAGATGAGAACTGACAGGACATGGATGTGGCACAGATGAGCACTGATGTGGCATGGATGTGGCACAGATGAGTACTGATGTGGCATGGATGTGCACTGACGTTGCATGGATGAGCACTGATGTGGCATGGATGTGGCACGGATGAGCACTGATGTGGCACGGATGAGCACTGATGTGGCACGGATGATCACTGATGTGGTATGGATGAGCACTAATGTGGCATGGATGATCACTGATGTGGCATGGATGTGGCACATATGATCACTAATGTGGCATGTGTGTGGCACTAATGAGCACTGATGTGGCACTGATGTGGCACGGATGAGCACTGATGTGGATCGTATGTGGCACGGATGAGCACTGATGTGGCATGGATGTGGCACGGATGATCATTGATGTGGTATGGATGTGGCACGAATGAGCCCTGATGTAGCATGGATGAGCTATGGATGGGGATGGATGAGCATGGATGAGCCAATAGGATTGTATAAGATTGTATAGTGTATGGCCAGCTTAAATCCCATGATATTTCTGAGATTTGCTACAGTTGGTATACACAGAAGTTACTGCTCTCTATATATAGTTATTAAAGGAGGGATTATTTAAATTGCTTATCTTTTAAGGCATGTGCCTGCTGTGGTGCAATGTCCTTTAATAACTGCTTTTTGCAACGCCAATAGAGTAGAAATCTTGTCCAAAGTGCCTGGAGTTAGCTAAAAGATTTCAGTCAGCCTCTGATAGCTGACTTTGTGTGGAGTTATTTGTTAGAAAATATTCCTTTAACCTCCAATGATATGTTCTACCACTGTCAGTAGAGAGACAGGTCCATGGTTAGAAGAGGTTTTATTTTATTGTAATCATGTGTATTAATATGAGTTTAAGAGGTTCTCCTCAAGTGTAGTATATGTTCTTATCAGTGATCTAGTGGAGGTTCTGTGCTGTCATTCTGGCCGGACCAAGGTCGGAATGTATGGCTACGAACCTCTGCTAGAGTGATGGTGGCTTGGAAGGTTAGTAACGGCTGGAACAGAAACTGGGGCGCCCACAGGCAGTTGGGGCACCTTGTCTGGCCATGGGCTGGGAAGGCAGAAGTTCTGCAGTGTCTGTGCCCCCTGGGAGTGGCCGTACTAGGGGTGCTCTTATTAACACTTGGGTGTGGGACCCCACAGTGTGAAAAGGCGCATGGTCGTTGTCACTAAATTGCTTTCCCTCTGCACAGCGCCTTTTTAGGGCTAGGCCTTATGGCTAAGGCAATTTTTATCTACCAGGCCTCTGGGCCTAGCTAGTGCAGATTTGCACGGCCCCTTTTTTATTTCCTATTTATTTTTCTCCTACTGTTTAGCACCCTGATGTTTAGGCAGGGTTGCTAGTAAATGTATTTGCCAAGTGATAGTTACCTTGGCCAATTTATAGGAGGTCAATTTATTTTGCCCTAATTCTGGAATTGCTGCACTTCTCTCTTCTGTCACTAGATGGCCAGGTATCTGGTTGCATTAGATAAAACAAGGGCATTTCAAGGACAGATTAGGAATGAATGTTGTGTCTCAGCCATGGGTCAGGGATTTTCTTGGGTCCCTTGGCCTGCTGGGAGAGCCTATTTATTTGGGTGATCGGGGTTTTATGCCATCTGGACGGCTGTCTGCGTGGACGTGTGTTGCCCTGGGTTGCTAGGCCAGAGACCTGAGGCCTATTCTGGGAACATCTGGCTGCTAGGCTGTCAGAGGGCCTATCCCGAAGCAAGAGAGCATAGGGGTGGGACTGTGGCTTGCAGTGCAACCAGAGGTAAAGGTTCTGCCAGCCGGAGAACCTGTCGTGGTCAGAGGTAGAGGGGAATCTGTCACCAACTCATTATCCAGGGATCACTGTGAGTAGCTGAAGCAAGTACCAGAGCAGTATTCTCACCAACCTGGGACGGTGAAGAATTGGGAAGCTTCAGTTGATGTCCAGCATTTGGCCTGAGGTGGGGGGGCTGGAGCCGAGCAGAGCCAAACGTCACCGATCGCAGCCGTTTGGCGCCGCTCGGAAATGCACAGAAAGGCCAGAGGACAGCACATATCATATTATGATATTTTTATCTTTTATTATAGCTATTGACATATGTTTATATGATTTTATTTGTTACCCCTGATTAGGGAGGACTGGCGAACCCCCAAAACACAATGGTTTACGGTGACCTCTGTGGGTCCACTGGCCATTAGAGTGTAGTCTCTGGTTAAGTCCGTGAATCTCTCCATGAACTAAGGTGCAGCACTCCAGAAACACTTTACTTCTTTGGCACTGTCTCATAGGATAATTGATCCCACTTTGTAGAGATTTACCCTTACTTCCTGTTACATCTCCAAGACAGGAAATTAAATTAAATATATCCAGTGTGACAGGCATTCAAAAATACACTGATAAGGGGTCTAACCCTTTGGTACGCTATCCAAAACCTAAACGTATTGTCTATACATACACTGTTATTAGTCATTATTATTGCAGCAGCGCTACGAACAAAAATTTAAAAGTTACGTCTTCCATATAAACATGAATATGGGTAGCTTAGATAGTGAATGGTGATTCAGGTTGTGATTGGTCCAAATGCTAGTTTCAGTGCTCCTTTCACCCGGGTATGTTCACCGCGTGGGGGGGGGGGGGAGAAAAAAGGTCCCCCTATGGGGATGCACTCACCAGATATCAGATCAATACAGGCACATATTAACCATCCTCCTCAAGTGTTCTGTCTTCTTACCACAATATTGATTGTAAGGTACCGCTAACATATGTGAGGAGAAAGAACAAACCACATAGGGTAGTACTGTCTGGATATTTTATTAAAGAAATCCCCCAAGTACCCCCTTTACAGGCAATAAAACATATGGAGTGTGCGCTTCTGCGCTGTAAACTTGCCCCTGATGAGCACTGGAATATAGTTCCTTTCCCAGCGTCTTCCTGGAGACCAAGTCCTGGAGCGCAAGCGTCACTTCCGGTCTCCCCCCCACGCGGTGAACATACCTGGGTGAAAGGAGCACTGAAACTAGCATTTGGACCAATCACAACCTGAATCACCATTCACTATCTAAGCTACCCATATTCATGTTTATATGGAAGACGCACTTTTTAATTTTTGTTCGTAGCGCTGCTGCAGTTTTATTTGGACTTTGTATTGAAGTTTTATATCACTGTGTTTGCATTTTACGTTAGATTTTTTAGCAGCTGCTTTTAGCACACACATTGCATTCTGTTTCTGTTGTGGTTTCTATTCTATTTTTGCAATTTATCCAGAAGCGCAGAGTGATACTAATAGGAGGGGCCAATTTTTATAGTATCATTGTTTGATTTTAGTCATTATTATTACTATTTAATAAATAAAAAGCCCTATACTTGGGTTTAGTGGGTTACAGAAAAGTAAGTGGGCTTTAGATTTATTTATTTGGTAAACATTTCTTGTAAAACTGGTTTTCATTCTGGTGTATCATGGAAAGTACTGTGAAGGAAATATTACACTAGATTGTTAAAAGAAACCTATAACACCTAAAAATAGCTAAAAATAAATACAAGTGATAATTACATTGGGTCTTAAGTGGTACGGGGTGAGATTCCTGTGATTTATAGTAAAATAAAATGTGATAGAAAATAAGGGAGATTTAAGTATGTAGTCTTTATTTAGAAATATGTGAATGCAATCCGTGTAGGGTAAGTCATCTTATATGTAAGAATTAAACCAAGTACACACGGCTGAGAATCCCGTCAGGAAAAAAACGTTGTTTTTCCTGACGAGATTCCTGGCAAGCTTTTCTTGCCAAGCGGTGCATACAGATGGCCATTCAAAAGAACCGCCATTCTTTTGAATGGCAAGAACGCGGTGACGTCATCTACTACGACGAGCATGCGCTCGTCACATTCGATGCTGTCGCCGCCATCTTGCTTCACCCTACACTACCCTTGTAAGCTACTGCGCATGCGTCAAAGTCTCATCGAGCATACGCAGGGCTTACCGGAGGACAGGTAAGCTTGTAGCCGCATACACACACACAGTTTTCTTGTCAGGAAACAGGCCGACGAGAATCCCGACGAGAAAATAGAGAGCAGGTTCTCTATTTTTCTCGTCGAGTTTCCTGGCAGTTTTCTCGACGAGAAAACACACACACGACCGGTTTTCTCGGCAAAAAGCTCTGCCAGCAGTTTTCTTGCTGGTTTCTTGCCGCCAAAACCGGTCATGTGTACGCGGTCTACGTGTTTAAAAATAATGATATGTATAGTTTTTAATAGTATATGCACAATGGTAATAACCCTATTTGCTTGTTACATGTAAAGTATGTGTTTCCTTTGTAGTTATTGTAGTTAAGGGGTTGCAAGGACTAACTTTATACCTAGCAGCCAAAGTAATATTAGAAGTGTAATGCCGCGTACACACGATCGGAATTTCCAACAACAAATGTTCGATGTGAGCTTTTGGTCGGATATTCCGACCGTGTGTAGGCTCCATCAGACATTTGCTGTCGGAATTTCCGACAACAAATGTTTAGAGCTGGTTCTCAATTTTTCCAACAACAAAAGTTCTTGTCGGAAATTCCGATCGTGTGTATCCAATTCCGATGCACAAAAATCCTACGCATGCTCGGAATCAATTTGACGCATGCTCGGAATCATTGTACTTAATTTTTCTCGGCTCGTCTTAGTGTTGTACGTCTCCGCGTCCTTGACGCTTGGAATTTCTGAGCAACATTTGTGCGACCGTGTGTATGCAAGACAAGTTTGAGCCAACATCCGTCGGAAAAAAAAACACGGTTTTGTTGTCGGAAATTCTGATCGTGTGCACGTGGCATAAGACCCAGATTTCTATCCATTCAGCATTACAAGGAGTGTCAGTGAGTTGTCATCAACATCTGTGCTGCTGCACACTCCTGTTAGTATCACTGTGAGGCCTCGTACACACGACCGATTTTCTCGGCAAGAACCAGCAAGAAACTTGCTGGCAGAGAGGTCTTGCCGAGTAAATCGGTCGTGTGTACGCTGCTAGCGTGTTTCTCGTCGAGAAAACCGACAAGAAACCTCGACGAGAAAATAGAGAACCTGCTCTCTATTTTCTCGTCGAGATTCTCCTCGGCGTGTTTCTCGACGAGAAAAGTGAGTGTGTGTACACTTACCTGTCCGCCCGGAAGCCCGCGCATGTTCAAAATGAATTTGACGCATGCGCGGTAGCTTCCTAGGCATACGTAGGTTATACCAAGATGGCGGCGACGGCATCGAATGTGACGAGCGCATGCTCGACGTAGTCGATGACGTCACCGCGTACACTCCTTTCAAAGAACCGCGGGTTCTTTGAAACGAGCGTGTGTACACTCGGCCGGGACAAGTTTCTTGTCCAAGAATCTCGTCGAAAAAAACGACATGTTTTTCTCAACGAGAATCTCGGCCGTGTGTACGAGGCCTGAGACTCAATTTCATGTGTGTGTGCCTGTCCATTCTAATTTCTTGCAGCCCTGAGTCCTGTCCCTGAGCTACTTACTTACTATATCGAAAATAAAATAAGAAATATGTTTTTTGTCTTAATATCTACCTTAAATCACATTGCTAATTGCATATTGTATATGTATGTAGCCTAAATATTGAAATTTGCACTTAAAACTGTGATTTTGTAACTTTTAGAAATGTCAGTAAAAACTTGGCTTTGCCAGTTAATTTTGGGTGTTGTGTCAGTAAATTTAAATCTGGTACAGTGGTAATGGGGTGACCTGTCTATGCCTATTCCAGTCATTATTATTGTTAATGGAAGGTATGGGGGGGCCAAAGTTTCAAACTTCCTCCGCTGCTTTGAATAATTTCTGCCTCCTTTCCACGTTATGTAGATGAGGACACAAAAAGGTGTTCTGTAGTCCTAACACTTCCTATCCTACGGTGACAATGCTGTTTCTTCAGTGTTACAGTACAGTTAAGCCCTGTACACATGATCGGTTTTACCGATGAAAACAGCCCAGACAAACCGATCGTTTATGGGCCCCATCGGTCTTTTTTCCATCGGTGATTAAAAATAGAACATTTTTTAAATTTATCCGATGGAAAAAAAAAACCATAGCAAATTCGGATCGTCTGTGTGGAACTCCATCGGAGAAAAAACCCACGCATGCTCAGAATCAAGTTGATGCATGCTCAGAAGCATTGAACTTAATTTTTCTCGGCTCGTCTGAGTGTTTTACGTCACGCCGTTTGGGACTGTCGCATTTTTGACTGATGGTGTGTAGGCAAGACTGATGGAAGTCAGCTTCATCGGAAATCCGATGGAAAAATCCATCGGATTTTACTCCATCGGAAATCCGATCGTGTGTACAGGGCTTAAGTGTTTCATTTCACCGTAGGTCAGGAATTACCAGGTAAAAAAAAGGGAATGAATCCTGTAAAAAGAAAATGAATGACAAAAACAACATCTGTGGTTACTGGATTTAGATACTCTGAGTTACCACTAACCTCAAAAAACAAAGTAACACTTACCTCAAGCAATAGTTTTAAAATATCCACAAAATAATTTACAACAAACTCATTGCATTCACATGCAATAAATAAACACATATTTCACAGCTCATAAATTGCCCTTAATAAGTGCTTTGCTACTACAGTATGTACATGTTTCCTTGAATCTTTGATCCTACATATCTCTTTTGAATAGAGTAGTCACCAAGAGTAGAATTCATATGCTAAAAATGTTTCAAGTGTTCTGAATTTTAATAGGTGAGCTTAATTGGATGTCCATACTTCAGTTTGTTATCTATCCATTAGTTGTGATTGGTGTATGTGAACTTTAAAGTTTGATAGTAACAATAGAAAAAAAAAAGTTTATTTGATTTTATGAGTGTATTTCCATAGGAATGGACCCTGTAGAATAAAGTTTACACAGAAGTCAAGTGCAACCTTAAGTGTTGCGCAGCATTGTATGCTTTAATCTCTATAAAACAAAGTTCAAAGATGTTGACTGGGATACAGAATGTAAAAAGCTTTCATTTATAAATTTATGACTTTTTGTGAAAGATTGTGCTCTGAGCTAGCTGAGCTGACTTTGGATGTAATTAATGAATTATCAAGATTACGTTACAAGATGCCGCGGGACTTTTGAGGTGCCAAATAATACACTTAATGCTATAAAATTATACTTTTTTCATGACTTGATATTTTAATATGATACAATAGATTTTTAGTAAAATTCCTCATAACATATGGAAGTACCTACTGTACTTTACAATTTTAGATATTGCTCAGACATTGTGCAGAACAGCCATCTCTACATGACTAAACCTACAAGTATTTTTTTTTATATAGTATCACCTTTCCAGTATTTCAATCTACCAATCATATGATGAACAAGAGGAGTAGTCTTTTCCTCATCGCGTTTCGCAATAAAGCTTCCTCAGGAGGATGGAGGGAGGTTAACCTTTAATATCAATAATAATTGCCATTCACTACCATTTCAAAATATTGCCATCATAATATACAATTAGCTCTTACATTGCACAATTGCCCTTCTGACCATCAAAAAACGGTTTTAGCTAACTATATAGTGCCCCCCACAAGGGGCAGTGAAAGCGCCATTGATATTTTATGTAAATCCAAGTGAGCATGCCCAAGAGTTCCCCAAAAAAATATTGATAACAACACAGTTTAAAGCTGATCTCCACCTTTACTGTCACTGTAATTAGATTGTTTAGGTCAAGCTGGCCCAAACATGCACTTTCTACACTAACACATACATTAATTGGGCACACTGTAAAAAATTTATGTAGTCTCAGCTATATAAAGTATACAGTGCTGTGTTCTGACAGTGGGATGGTAACTTCCCCACTCCGAGAACAAAATATAGTTGGGCTGAGTGCTGCTCAGTCATTTATAGGCAGCTTTGTATTCAATACAAAACTGTCTCTAATTGGCTGAGATAGAAGCTTACGGATGACCTCATTCAGAGAATACAAAGCTGCCTATGAATGGTTGAGAAGCTCTCAGGCCGACTGTGTTTTGTTTCAAGTGGGGAAAGGGAAGTTCCCATCCCACTGCTAGCACACAGAGCTGTATACAGTATGTAGCTGATGCTACATACTGATTATACAATGTGCCCAGCGGGCACACATGTTAATATAGAAATTGGTCTATTTGGGCCAGCCTGGCCCAAATGATCTAGCTAAAGTAACAGTAAAGATGTAGATCAGCTTTAGTTATCTTAATCCCTCCAGGATCTGCTAACTCAAATACAATGAACTATCTCACTTACAATTGCATATTAACAAAATTTGTGTCTGTTTATAGCAGTGTTTCTCAATGTTTTTGCAGTCAAGGCACCCTTTAACCAGTTCAGAACCGCCCACCGCTAGGGATGAGCCGAACACCCCCCTGGTTCGGTTCGCACCAGAACCTTCGCACGGACGAAAGTTCGCACGAACGTTAGAACCCTATTAAATACAATGGACGCAAACGTTTGAAATCTAAAGTGCTAATTATAACGACTAATATGCATGTTATTGTCCTAAAAAGGGTTTGGGGACCCGGGTTCTGCCCCAGGGGACATGTATCAATGCAAAACGAAGTTTTAAAAAACGGCCGTTTTTCGGGAGCAGTAATTTTAATGATGCATAAAGTGAAAAAAAAAAAGTGAAATATTCCTTTAAATATCGTACCTGGGGGGTGTCTAAAGTATGCCTGTGAAGTGGCATGTGTTTCCCGTGTTTAGAACTGTCCCTGCACAAAATGACATTTCTAAAGGTAAAAAAAGCCATTTAAAACTGCTTGCAGCTTTAATGTAATGTCTGGTCCCAGGAATATGGATGAAAATCTTTGAGAAAAATGGCATGGCTACCCCCATCACCCCCCCCCCACCCCAGCCCATTACCAGCCCTTTGGGTCTTGTATGGATATTAAGGGGAACCCCGCACCCAAAATAAAAAAGGGCCCTATATACTCTGAACAGCAGTATACAGGCGGTGCAAACAAGACAGGGACTGTAGGTTTGTTCTTAAGTAGAATCTGTTTGTAATTTTGAACAGGTACATTGTTTAAGTGTAGCTCCAGCCAAAAAATATATTTTTAAGCTTTTTAGAAAAAATAGTGAAGGGTTATCACCCCTGTAACATTTGTTTTGCTGTCTGTGCACCTGTTCAGAATATTTCACCTCACTTTCCGTCCCAATGACAAATGTTATTGAAAAGTGGGGTTTTTATTGAAACAAGGATTGGTGATAAAGCATCAGTAGAGAGGAGACACCTTTTTCCCATATTAACTCTTACAGGAGAGAATTTCCCTTCCTAGGGGTAGATTTCCTCTCGCTTCCTGTTGTCTCCTTCCGTTTGCAAATAGGAGTCGTTTGTAAGTTGGATGTTTGAAAGTAGGGGCCCACCGTATATACTCTGCAGAAATTTGCCCCTTAGATGTTGGTGTTGCCACAACACTGTAAGCCCTCACAGTTACTCTTGGTGGGCGCTTGAACGCCCTGCTGTGAACTATTATATCAGGAATTGTAATTACATGCCATTGTTGAACAATGGTAGGAAAAATTGGGCCTTTGGTGGTGGTGCTGGTGCTACAACACTGTAAGCCCTCACAGTTACTCCTGGTGGGCGCATGAATGGGCCCTGCTGTGAATTATTAGATCAAGAATTGTAATTGCATGCCCCTGTTGAACAGGGGCAGAAAAATTGGGCCTTTGGTGGTGGTGGTGGTGGTGGTGGACGGTGTTGCCACGCCACTATAAGCCCTCACAGTTACTCTTGGTGGGCGCAGGAATGCGCCCTGCTGTGAATTATTAGATCAAGAATTGTAATTACATGCCGCTGTTGAACAGGGGCAGAAAAATTGGGCCTTAGGCACTTGTGCCACAACACTGCAACCCCTCACAGATACTGTACTTGGAGCACAGCAATGAGCCCTGTTGCAAAGTATTGCATCAAAAATTGTAATTACACTCCCCTGTTAAACAGGGGCTGAAAAATTGGGCCTTAGGCACTGGTGCCACAACACTGCAACCCCTCACAGATACTGTACTTGGAGCACAGCAATGAGCCCTGTTGCAAAGTATTGCATCAAAAATTGTAATTACACGCCCCTGTTAAACAGAGGATGAAAAATTGGGCCTTAGGCACTGGTGCCGGTGCCACGACACTGCAACCTCTCCCAGATACTCTAGTTGAAGTGCAGGAATGAGCCCTGCTGCAAAGCATTGCATAAAAAATTGTAATTACATGCCCCTGTTAAACAGGGGCTGAAAAATTGGGCCTTAGGCACTGGTGCCACGACACTGCAACCTCTCTCAGATACTCTAGTTGGAGTGCAGGAATGAGCCCTGCTGCAAAGCATTGCATCAAAAATTGTAATTACATGCTCCTGTTAAACAGAGGCTGAAAAATTGGGCCTTAGCCACTGGTGGCGGCACCCAGAAACAAAAAAGTTCTTCCAAGCTATCATCAAGAATCGGATCATTGAGGAGGAGGAGGATAGTCAGTCAACATAACAGGACAGTCTTGAAGGGATGTGACATTTGAAAATAAATTATTCTGTTATATCAGCTTCAGGTGCTTGGTAGCTGGTGGTGATCCAAGACTGGTTCATCTTTATGAAGGTCAGTCGATCAACCAAGTCGGTGAACAGGCGCACCCTGTGATCCGTGACAAAGCCTCCAGCAGCACTGAATGTGCGTTCCGAAAGAACGCTGGATGCAGGACAGGCCAGTAGCTCAATTGCATACTGTGCAAGCTCTGACCAGTGATCCATCCTCAAGACCCAGTAAGCCAGAGGATTTTCGGTAGGAAAGGTGTCCAAGTCTGACCTTGCCCCTAGGTATTCCTGCACCATGTATATCAGACGCTGGCAATGGTTGCTGGAACCGATCATACCTTGGGGCTGTGGACTAAAAAATTGTCTGAACGCATCGGTCAGACGGCCACCTTCTCCACCGCTCCTTCTGCTACTGACCGAAGCCTCAGCAACTCATTGTCCAGGACCAGGAGTTTGTAACCTCCCAGTCTCTGGGAACACGTTGCACAGACCTTTCTGCAAGGCCTCCCGGAGTTGTCTCATCCTCTGTTCCCTCTGCGACGGCATGATAAGGTCCGCAACCTTACCCTTGTACCATGGATCAAGAAGAGTGGCCAGCCAGTAATGGTCCCTCTCCTTGATCCGAAGAATATGAGGATCCTTCCGCAGACTTTGCAGGATCAGGGAGGCCATGCAGCGTAGGTTAGCTGAGGCATTCGGTCCGGAGTCCTCTGGGTCACTAAGGACGACATGATCCGCAGCCACCTCCTCCCAGCCACGTACAAGTCCACGGGTTTGTTGGGACTGTAAATCATCCCTAAAAGACTGCTGCTGTTGATGCTGAGTGCCATGCTCCACCTCCATGCTGACACAATCCTCCTCCTCCTCCTCCTCGTCCTCTTCCTGTGTGATGGGTGGGACACAAGGAACACTGTCTGGGTAAAGGGGGCCTTGAGAGGCAAGGAAGTCCTCCTCTTCCTGCCTCTGTTCTGCCTCAAGTGCCCTGTCCATTATTCCACGCAGCGTATGCTCCAACAGGTGGACAAGAGGTACAGTGTCACTGATGCATGCACTGTCACTGCTCACTATCCTCGTGGCCTCCTCAAATGGTGCCAGGACAGTGCATGCATCCCTGATCATGCCCCACTGGCGTGGTGAAAAAAAACCGAGCTCCCCTGACCCTGTCCTGGTGCCGTAGTCGCACAGGTACTCATTGATGGCCCTCTGCTGCGTGTGCAGCCGCTGCAGCATGGCCAACGTTGAGTTCCACCTGGTGGGCATGTCACATATAAGGCGGTTCTTGGGCAGGTTCAACTCCTTTTGCAGCTCAGCCAGCCGAGCACTGGCATTATATGATCTGCGGAAATGCACACAGACTTTCCTGGCCTGCCTCAGGACATCCTGTAAGCCCGGGTATCTGCCCAAGAACCGCTGCACCACCAGGTTAAGGACTTGAGCCACACAGGGCACATGGGTCAGTTGTCCCTGTCGGAGGGCGGAGAGGAGGTTGGTGCCATTGTCGCAAACCACCATTCCTGGCTTAAGCTGGCGTGACGTCAACCACCTCTCGGCCTGCCCCTGCAGAGCAGACAGAACCTCTGCCCCAGTGTGGCTCCTGTCCCCCAAACACACCAGCGCAAGCACGGCATGGCATCTTTTTGCCTGCGTACTTGCGTAGCCCCTTGAACGCCTACGGAGCACCGCTGGTTCCAAGGACAAAGCACAGGAAGAGGCCATGGAGGAAGAAGAAGAGGAGGGGGTGGAGGAGAGAGGTGTGTCACAACCAGTAGTAGCATTTTGGAGGCGTGGTGGCGGAACAACCTCCAACACTACTGCACCTTGTCCTGCATCCTTCCCAGCTGCCAAAAGAGTGACCCAATGGGCCGTGAAAGAAAGGTAACGTCCCTGCCCATGCCTGCTGGACCATGAGTCAGCGGTAATATGCACCTTACCACTGTCCGCCCTGTCCAGCGAGGCATGGACATTGCCTTCCACATGCCCGTAGAGAGCCGGAATCGCCTTCCGTGAAAAAAAGTGGCATTTGGGAACCTGCCACTCAGGAACCGCATATTGCACAAACTCACGGAAGGGGGCCGAGTCTGCCAACTGAAAAGGCAGCAGTTAAAGTGCTAGCAAGTTAGCCAAGCTAGCATTCAACCGCTGGGCATGTGGATGGCTGGGAGTGAACTTCTTTTGATGGTCCAGCAGCTGGGGCAGGGAAATTTGCCTGCTATAATCGGACGTCGGTATACTGCTAGTAATTGGCTGTGACACACCTAATTCTACACCTTCATTCCTATCAGTGCAGGTTTAGAGAGAACTGAAGGTACAGTGAGGTTGGAGATCCCAGCTGATGAGGAGCAAGGAGAGGTCCGCTTTGTTCTTTGGTGTGGGTCTTTAAGATACGCTTGCCAACGAGCTGCATGGCAGGTCAACATATGTCTGGTCAAGCATGTGGTGCCCAAGCGGCTGATGTTTTGGCCATGCGAGATACGCTTCAGACATATGTTGCAAACAGCAGCAGTGCGATCTGATGCACTCGACTCAAAAAAGGCCCACACTAAAGAACTTTTGGAATAACGGGCAGAGGCAGCGCCCTGCACAGGCGGAGCTCTGCGGTGTGATTCAGACGGTGTGCTGCCTTTACGCTGGCCCCCGGAGGGCATCCTGCCTCATTGGAGATGTGCCTCCTCCTCATCCTCCTCCTCCTCCTCTCTCCTATCAGGCACCCACGTGAAGTCAGTGACCTCATCATCCCCTCCCTCCTCATCACTGGAGCCAATCTGGCAGTATGCTGCAGCTGCTGGAACATGACTGCCAGATTGGTGTCCTTCTTGAGCATCCCCTCTCTCTACTTTCACGCTACTGCCTTCCTCTAGCTGGGTATCATCTTCAGACCCTTCGAAATACTGGGCATCCTCCTGGAGCATGTACCCAACACTGTGCTCAAACAGTTCGGGGGACTCCTCAGGAGGACACGGTGGGTCTAGGGAAGGAGTGACTGATGATGACATTGAGGACGCTTTGGCAGCTGCTTTGCCAGTACCCTGAGCCTGGGTGAGAGAAGATGAGGAGGATGAGGAGGGCTTGGTCATCCACTCTACCAAGTCTTCGTCATGATGCGGCTCAACACGTCCAGCTGCCGAAAATAAGGACAAGCGTGTCCCATGGCCACGTGCTGATGACGATGCACCGCGTCCACGACCAGCACTGTTGTCTCTAGACACAGAGCCTGCTTGCCCTCTTTTATTGGCTCTTGACTGTCTGCCTCTCCTTGTTGGCCTTTCCAGACATAGTAATGGCCTGCAGGGAGATGTGAAAACCAGCAATTGGGTAGTGTATATTGTGCTGGAGGCACACAACACCCACTAACTCCAGCAGATGCCTTTATTAGAGAACAGCAATGACGGGTATATACAGGTGTATACTGTGCCACTAACTCCTGCAGATGCCTCTATTTGAGAACACCAATGACGGGTATATACAGGTGTATACTGTGCCACTAACTCCTGCAGATGCCTGTATTTGAGAACAGCAATGACGGATATACAGGTGTATACTGTGCCACTAACTCCTGCAGATGCCTGAGAAAATAAAACAGAACATAGAACACACTGTCCCTGCCTATGTATCTCTTTCCCTGCACGCCAACTGTGCCACTACCTCCTGCAGATGCCTGTATTTGAGAACAGCAATGACGGATATACAGGTGTATACTGTGGCACTAACTGCTGCAGATGCCTGTATTATAGAACACCAATGACGGGTATATACAGGTGTATAATGTGCCACTAACTCCTGCAGATGCCTGTATTTGAGAACAGCAATGACAGATATACAGGTGTATACTGTGCCACTAACTCCTGCAGATGCCTGTATTTGAGAACAGCAATGACGGATATACAGGTGTATACTGTGCCACTAACTCCTGCAGATGCTGTATTTGAGAACAGCAATGACGGATATACAGGTGTATACTGTGCCACTAACTCCTGCAGATGCCTGTATTATAGAACACCAATGACGGGTATATACAGGTGTATACTGTGCCACTAACTCCTGCAGATGCCTGTATTATAGAACACCAATGACGGGTATATACAGGTGTATACTGTGCCCCAACTCCTGCAGATGCCTGTATTTGAGAACAGCAATGACGGATATACAGGTGTATACTGTGCCACTAACTCCTGCAGATGCCTGAGAAAATAAAACAGAACATAGAACACACTGTCCCTGCCTATGTATCTCTTTCCCTGCACGCCAACACACTACACAAGGCGCTGGCGGCCTTTTATAGTGTGGGGCGTGTACTAAACCCCCCTGAGCTATTATTGGCCACAGGCATCCTGCCTGTGGCCAATTATGGCTCTCTTCGCTCCCGGCGCTGTGATTGGCCAAGCATGCGGGGTCACAGTGCTTGCTTGGCCAATCACAGCACCGGGATTGCACTGCGATGGCGCAGTGTATTGTGGGCCGTTCGCGTCACTCGAATTTGGTGCGAACGGCCCAAATCGTTCGATTTTCGTCGAACGATCGAACAGCCGATGTTCGAGTCGAACGTATGTTCGACTCGAACACGAAGCTCATCCCTACCCACCGCACATTTACTGCGGCAGGGTGGCCCGGCTGCAGGAAACAACGTATCTGTACATTGTGCGTGCCGGCCGTCCCTGCAGCAATCAGATTCGTTACAGAGCCAATCAGTCATCAGGTCCAGGCCAATGATTTATGGCCTGGACCCAGCGCCGGCCCAAGACATGGTGCTGCCTGGGACCAAGAATGAAATGCTGCCCCCCCCCCCCCCAAAAAAAAACACGCCCAATTTTTTTAAAAAAATATATATTTTTTCTCAGTCTAGGCCGATACGTATTTTTCTACATATTTTAGGTAAAAAAATATAAAAATAAGCGTATAATGATTGGTTTGCGCAAAAGTTATAGCACCTACAAAATAGGGGATGGAATTATGACATTTTTTTTATTATTTTTTTTTTCCTAGTAATGGCGGTTATCTGCGATTTTTATTGTGATTGCGACATTATGGCGGACATATCGGACACTTTTGACACATTTTTGGGACCATTCACATTTACACAGCGAACAGTGCTATAAATATGCACTGATACTGTATAAATGTGACTGGCAGGGAAGGGGTTAACACTAGGGGGCGAGGAAGGGGTTAAATATGTTCCCTATTAGTGATTCTTACTGTGCGGGGAGGTGACTGACTGGGGGAGGTGACCGATGGTTGTCCCTATGTACAAGGGACACACTATCGGTCTCCTCTCTCCCTGACAGGACATGGATCTGTGTGTGTGTTTACACACACAGATCCACGTCCCTGGCTCTGTGACAGCTGATCGCGGGTACCTGGCGGACATCGTGACCGCCAGGCACGCGCATCGGCACCCGCGTGACACGGCGGGCACAGCTTTTCCCCGATGCGCGCCCGCAGCGGCGCGCATCGCGGAAGTAAACAGGAGGACGTCCATGGACGCCCTCCCGGCAATTGAGCGCCGCGCCCGCGCTGTAGACGTCTTTTGTCTATAGCGCGGGCGCAAAGTGTTTAAAAGAATAAAGTTTTGCTTTAAATTACAGGGAAAACATGGGTACAAGACAAAGATCATCATCACCCACATTAAAAATCCCACCTAACTCACCCTTTTTATCAGATAGGCAGAGAGGCAGCCCAGGCTCAGCTCACACGGTCACTGTCCAGGGCACAGCCACAGCAGCATTCCCACACTGAATCCCATTCCCAACCCTCACGCAGGAGATGGAAGATGGATGAGGTGTGTGGTGGATGAGGTGTGTGGGCGGAGCAATATTGATTGGCGCGGAGGCTGAGCGCTGTGAATGCTGGGGCGGCCGCGGCCTCCTGACGTCACTGGTTGCTAGGCGACGGTCGGGACTCGGCAGACAGACAGTGCAGGAGAAAGCAGCCTTAGCAGCGGCACGCACCGCACAGGCACAGCGCACCGCGGCGCCGACCAGCATCCGCTCCGCTCTGTTCTCTGCCCTGACTGAATGTCACACTGACTCACGCTGATGAAAATATCTTGCCGGCCGGACTGCCGCCCCCTCCTAAATGCCGCCTGGTACCACGGTCCCATTGGGTCCCATGGTAGGGCCGGCCCTGCCTGGACCTGCTGATCCATTCTGGCAAATGACAGAATGTCCTGTGCCTGTGTAACATAAACACAGGCACAGGAACCTATGTCATCTCCCCTGCTGGAGCCCTTTCTGTTCCAGCGTGTGAGGAGAGAGCATCTACTGCAAGTACACAAGCACTACAATGACACCAGTACCCATAGGCACATGTTTCACCCTCTGATCAGCCCCCCTCCCCCAGTTAACCCTTTCACTTCCTATCACAGTGTCACCAAGTACAGTATACAGATTTTTTACGTATTACTGTATTGGTGTCACTTGTGACGCTAAACAGCGTTAGGGGCAGTTAGCGGTAGTTAGCGTTAGTCCCAGATAGGTTTAGGGTACCAGCCATATATTTCCTAATAAAGGTTTAACCCCTTAATCACCCCCATTTAACCCTTTCACCTCCTGTCACAGTGTCGTTAGTACAGTGTACAGTTTATTTTTCTGATCACTGTATTAGTGTCACGGGTGACTCTAGTTAGCTAGTTAAGATCAGTCTTGTATAGGGTCAGGGTCCCACCACATATTCCCCAATAAAGTTTTAACACCCTGATCACCCCCCAGTTAACCCTTTCACTCCCTGTCACAGTGTCATTAGGTACAGTGTACAGATCTTTTTTCTGATCACTGTATTCGTGTCACGGGTGATGTCAGTTAGTATCAGCGTCAGTTAGTGTTAGCATCAATCCCAGACAATGTCAGATTTTTACCCTTTGATTGCCAGTAACACTAACACGTACACACATACTATATACCTCCATTACTGTCTGAACGGATCAAAATCTTTGATCTTATCAGAACTATACTAGCATCCCCAATAGTATAGTGTTCCCAAAAATGCAGTGTTAGCAGGATCAGCCTCGACACCTGACAGCACCTGCGTTTAGCCCCTAAGCCCAGCCCACCCAAACAAGTGCAGGATCAGTAGATCACTGTCACTTCCAATACACAGCACACAAAACTGCAGTGTTAATAGAGTCAAGCCTAAACTCTGCTAGCACTAGCAGTTATTTTTTTTTATAGAGGTTCAAGCAGTCTCTGACAACCAGGTGCCTTTTTACCTGTGAGTCACACTAGGTACCTGTAAATTTAGTGGTCAAAATGTCAAAGGAAAGGTACTCTAGTGAAGAGGCCTACAGGATACTGAGCATGAAAGCGCAGGGGGAGCCTCACTGTCAGAATCAGATTCAGGCTCAGAATACGAACCTGACAGATAGATCTGACGACGCAGTAGAGCTTCCTGCTAAGGTCAGGCATACCTGACCCCGTTCTCCTGTTGCTGAGGTGCAAAAATTGAATGGTTCTGGTATGCAGCAGAGTACCGGTACTAGTGTCACTCAACCTTCTGGTGAACTGGCGATCACCAGCAGCCTAGTACATCCTGGTCGTAGACAAACCAGCACTGCAATAACACTTGGTGACGTGGTGAGTCCCATAAGTGCAGTTCAAGCTGGTGCGGTGGCTAGCACAAGAATTCAAACATGGGCCCGTAGAGCCCATAGTGCCCTTCCTGATGCGATTGCAAATTCTGATTGGCAGCCCACCACTTCTGCAGCTCCCTTACTTCCCCCATTCACTGGCCAACCTGTAATTCAGGTGGAAAAAGCTAATTTAACTCCCCTTGGCTTCTATGAGCTGTTTTTCATGGAAGATCTGTACAGATCTATTGTGGACCAACGCAAATTATATGCTGGTCAATTTATCGCTGCAAATTCAAATCTGACCCTTCCCTAACAATTTGGCTGGAAACCTATACCGGTTCCCGAATTTAAGACCTTTCTGGGCATTACTAAAAAGAGTGAGTAGTGGTCATATTGGTCCACTGACCCAATTCATCATATGCCTGTGTTCTCTGCTGCCGTAGCCAGGACTAGATATGAGCAAATCTTGCAGTTCATGCACTTCAATGACAATGAACTCTGTCGTCCTCGGTGTGACCCTCAATATGATTGGCTCCACAGTACCGTAGTCTATTATCTACTTATGTCAATGGAGTCCCGTTCTCCTGGTACCGCAAGTTCCACAATGCATTGCTTCAAGGTTAATGACAGTCTTATATTACACCACAAACCCCCACCCCGCTACACACTCCCCCCACTTTAACTCTTTGGTCCCCAAAGGCATCTAAAATCTTAGCTCTGTAACACATTTTAGACTCTAGGCGTTTGCGTAAGACTGACAGAGGAGCCTCCCACCAATTGTCATATGATGGGGAGCTGTCCTGTCCACAGGCTACCTCAACTAGAGTAGCCTGATCAGTTGTGCCAGGGGGTGAGCTGGGGTGCCTTCCACCAAACATGCAGTGGAAGGACCAGGTACTTCAAATGCTCTCCTAGCAGTGGAAAAAACTTCTTCAGAGCATTCACCCATTTCGTTATATATCAGTCTCTTGGGAGGGTGAATGACCCTGTTCTCTAGGAGTTGGTTCATCCAGGCCACTAAATACTGCTGTTTCTCTGGCAGCATCTCCTGCTCCCCCTTCTTTTCCAGGTGTGTTGGGCCCTGCTATCTCAGAAGGGTCCAATTATGTTTCAGAATGCAAGGGAGCCTCTACAGGGTCTTCCAATGATGAACAATACAGGTCATCCACTACATCCTCAGTGGGCACACTGCGTGGCACAAATTCAGAAGCCTCTGGGCGAAGAACCTCACTATTGGCTGCCTCTGGGGTTGATGGCGTGGTGATCATAGGCTCCGACACTTGAGAGGGCCACAACCATTCAGATTCCATGTCTTCTTCTTCAGAGGCTTCGTCCTCTTCGGGGTCCTCGTCCTCTATATCAGTAAGAGTCGACTGAGACCTGGAGACTGGTCTAGATACTCTTGGGGTTGAAGAGGATTCCCGTAAACCTGATGTGGGAGGTAGGCAAACCGCTTCGGAAAGAGGCAACAGGTGGTTTCTATGCCAAGTTTTTAAAGGGCCTACACTCCCTTCTGGCCTGATCTGGTATACCGGGAGATCTGGGAGTTTCTTACAGACAACATACGGCTGGGATCTCCAACGGTCAGCCAACTTGAGTTTTCCAGGGATTCCTAAGTTCCTCAGAAGCACCCTATCACCTGGCTGCAGGTCCTCTATTCGAACCTTGAGGTCGAAGTTTCTCTTGTTTCTCTGTCCTCTTTGGTCAGAAGTGGCTTGGGCCTGCTCATAGGCCAACATGAAACTCTTCCTTAGTCGATCCACATACCCCTTGTGGATGTTGCCGAGGTGTGATCCACTGAAGTGCCGAAAGCCAAATCCAAGCCAAGCCAAGCCAAAGCCAAATCCACGGGTAGCAGAGCTTCCCTCCCAAGCATCAGCCGATATGGGGAGTATCCAGTTGTATCACTAGTAGTGCTGTTGTAAGCATGTACTATAGCAGCCACATGCTTGCTCCAGTGTGGCTTCTTTTCTGAGCTCAAAGTTCCCAACATATCCAAAAGAGTCCGGTTGAACCGCTCAGGTTGAGCATCCCCTTGTGGGTGGTAAGAGGTTGTTCTTGTCTTTTGAATGCCCAGTAGATCTAACAACTTCTTTATAAGCCTGCTCTCAAAGTCTCTTCCCTGGTCAGAGTGAAGCCGTTGGGGTAGACCATAATGCATGAAGAATTTTTCCACTAACACTTTGGCTACTGTTGAGGCCTTCTGATCCTTGGTAGGGAAAGCTTGAGCATATCTGGTGAAGTGGTCAGTCACTACTAGGACATTCCCTTTCCCAGTCAAATCAGACTCTAGGCAGAGGAAATCAATGCACACCAGATCCATGGGTCCTTAAATTTGTAGGTGGCCTATTGGGGCAGCTTGACGTGGCAAGGTTTTCCTCTGGATACATCGGGCACAAGAACGGCAGTACCCTTGAACTTCAGCCCGCATGCAGGGCCAGTAGAACCTGTCTTTCACAAGATGAAAAGTTATTTCAGGCCCCAAATGGCCATGGTTGTCATGGAGAGCAGTTAGAACCACTTCCCTGTGCTTGGTGGGTAGAAACAGCTGCCACTTCTCTTCCAGATCCAGGACGAGCCCCCACGTATAGCACTACCCCCGAAGGAGCTGCTGGTTTAACTTGGGTCAGTACTCTGTTTGCAACCCTCTTAAGTGGCTCAGACCCTCCCTTGGAACAACTGGTGTAACTGGCAATTGTGAGACCCACTGAATGCTGGGAACACAATTTGGCATGTATAACACAATAACATGTATAAGTGTTGTTACCTTTCTCTGGTAGCAGTCCCTCAGGAAACAAAGATACTTCAAACAGAATGTTTCACTTAACCAAGGGAAAACTTTACTTGGTGTGAGAAAAAGGGAACAGTAATACACATATGCATACAGTTGACTCGGCAGGGCCCTGCAAGAGTCAATATGAATAAGATAAAGAGGTCTTCAAACAAAGTTAAGTCTATTTGCAATTAAGAAAACAGTCTATGCTCGCGAGCTCCCCCTAGTGGGCAATACCACCCCGTGGCCCGTGTCCCGTAAGTCAGGCCTGACAAAGATCACTATATGAGTTCTTAAATGGTGGGAGTCTTCGCTAGCAACCGTTGGTGCGCTTTATATTTGTAATCCAAGGGAAATTAAAGATGCATCTAAACTTCCGCAGATACAATGTTTGTGGAAGTGAACTCTCAGTTAGTATAACGCCTACTTAAACTGCGTAGTTATCATGCCCTGCACTATGAACTTGGTGCGTGTGAGATGCACTACTCTGTTGAGGGTGAGTCCTGAAAAGTCACAGGTCTAGAAACAGTTATAGAACCTAGGCAAGTGCCCGCTCACCCGAACAGGCCTAGTCCACCTGAGTTTCCTCGCTGCTGGCACCTCGATCCGTGGCCTCTCTGCAACGTGCAGTCTCCGGTCCCTCTCTCAGCAGCAGTAGATGTCAGCCGACAGATGACTCCGGTCTCTGGGAAGCGCAAGCTGGACACACCAAAAGAGATCACCCTTCTGGCTTGGTGATCCTCCCCAAGGTTGTAGGCCCAGGCTTCAGGCCTAGTCCCTCTGGCAGCAGCCTCACACACACATCTTGCAGGGAGGAGGTGAGGATCCCAAGAGGCCAAACAAAGCCCCTCCCCTCCTTTAAGTAACCTCTCCCATAAAGCTGTGCAGGGATACAATGCGCTCTGGGAGGACAACTGCACTGTGGGTACCATAGTCTATTATCTACTTATGTCAATGGAGTCCCGTTCTCCTGGTCCTGCAAGTTCCACAATGCATTGCTTCAAGGTTAATGACAGTCTTATATTACACCACAAACCCCCACCCCGCTACACTAATTTTTATTCTTTAATAAAGCCATTTGACTGATTCACGCTATGAGGCTTCTCCCTACTTTACATGTGTAACTCTGATGAATGGATTCCATCTGACTCTGTGAAAACAATGCCTTGGATATTGAGTGCAGGCTGTCTGTGATCTCTGTAACAGAGATCCACTCATTTGGGTAAGAGGCCATCTGCTTTCATTTAGAAACACCCTTTGCCATATTGGAGCACCTTTTATAGTGGTTGTGGAGCACCCAGCACTTTACTTTGTTGTCATTTTTTATGGACTTTATGTCCATCATAATATTATTTTGATTTATTTTGCACATTAATTTAACACTTTATTGAGCTTTTACATGCAACCCAATTTGTCATATTTTTTTTAGGGTTGAATCTATGTAAGTCCAATTTAAAGGAACAGTGCACTTTGTCACTTTATTGCTCTGTATGTGTAATTGTTTTTCTGATAGAATAGCTCACAGTTGACTGTCACATATATTTATTTGAACAGCGCACTCCCTATCCAGGATTTGAGTTGCAGCAGTTCTATGGGGGTCTAGCGCAGTGTTGACAACAAACCAGATTGAAATTTACTGGCACAACACCCAAATTTACTGACACTGCCACGTTTTTACTGACATTTCACAAAAGTTACTAAATGTAATTTTTAGGTGCAAATTTCAGCATTTAGGCTACAAACAAGTACGCTAGGCAAATAGCAATGTGATTTAAGGTAGATATTAAGGTAAAAAAACATATTTTTGTTATTTTCGATATAATAAGGGCAAATTATTTAGTCACATCAACCCCTGCCTCCATCCCCCTCTGCCACCAACACCCCATGCCTTCACCCCCCTCTGCGGTGCCACAATCTTCCCTTGCCTCCAATCTCCCCCTGCCTCCAATCTCCCCCAGGCCCCCTGCCTCCAATCACCCCCTGCCTCCATCCCCCTCTGCGGTGCCACCAACAACCCCTGTCTCCATCCCCCACCCTCTGCGGTGCCACCATCCCCCTCTGTGGTGCCTCCAATCTCCCCCTGCCTCCAATCTCCCCCTGCTTCCATTGCCCCCTGCCTCCATCCCCCTCTGTGGTGCCACCATCACCCCCTGCCTCCATCGTCCCCCTCTGCAGTGCCACCATCACCCTCTGCCTCCATCGGATCCCCCTCTGCCACCATCACCTGATGTCACTGTCGGCTGGGCTGTCTGTCACTCTGTCCGTCCCCGACTCCCCTGTGAACTTTGTATTGCCTGGATGCAGCAGGCTCCTCCATTCTGCCGCTGCCGCGTGCTGCTCAGCCTCCGAGTCCTGACTCCTGCTCCAGTGCTGTGCTCCTCCGTCCTCCTGGTTAGTTACAGATTTAAAATTCTGGTGCGCGCGCGCCTGGCGGGATGTCCTAATACATCACTCGCCGGCGCCGCGTGGCACAGCCTCTGTGAAATCCGCCGGCCGAATACAGCATATGCTCGGCTCGGTAAGCTCTGGAACTGCGCATGCGCAGTTCCAAGCTGAACCGATCTTGGCTATTTTTACTGGCACATTTCCGCAACTACGGACATTTACGTACGGGGGGGAGTGCCCGTTTTTACGGACTGTCCGTAAAAATACGGACGGTTGGCAACACTGGTCTAGCGCAAAATATTTATGGGTTTTCACCAGGTGACATCACCGGGTGGCTCTGCCCCTTACCTATTTAAGAGCTGTCAGATGGCGGAGCAGGTAGTCGATGGTTAGCCTTGGTCATGGGCGCAGCTTTTTTTTCTAGGTCCTGGCAGTGCTGCGGGTGTCGTGATTGACAATAGATCCACATCGGGTTACATTGTTTTTTTATTTTTAATAAAGAAATTGTGTGTGTGTGTGTGTGTGTGTGTGCTCCCTCTACACCATTGGGACTGCGAAAGGCATGGACTTTTTCTTCTTGTTGTCTTTTTGTCTGTCAATGACGCAGATAAGTTGCACATGTAATGCAACAATAATAAGGGGCCCAAATCTTGTCCTGATCCACTATTTTGCATCCAAAATATAGGCGGTATACCTTTTTTACTATTGCCATCATACTGCACAATTGAGATGCAAATGTAACCTCGTCACAAATGTAGCAGAAGTTATCTGCATTGTTTACACAGTCCCTGTACTACTTCAATCCGACTTCTAGGCGAAATGTACCCATTGATTTCAATGGGAGTTGCCTCTGAAGTCGGATCACTGTCTTAATAGGAGCAACTCTCCAGGAAGAGAAAATACATTTCTTAGGCAAATCTCTCCCTCCCACAGAGCTGATTCGTTTGATTGGCCACTGGAATGTCTCCTGTCCTGCAGGCAACTTGAAGTTGCCTTTTAAGTAGCTCCAGGTCGCGCTGTGATTCATACTCAAGTCGTGTCTGAGTTGTCTCATAAAATCGCGCTGTAAGTCGTGTTGCCCCTGTGTGAACGGGCTCTGAGGGAAAATATCATGCAACTGTTCCTCGGAAAGGTTAGGCAATGACACTTTCACAAGCCACCAAATGTGACTGTATGATGCGTAGATCTGACCAAGACAAATGTACCTTGCAATAATGGGATTTTTAAAACAGCTTACCTGTAAAATCCTTTTCTTGGAGTACATCACGGGACACAGAGCGGCATAGTCATTACTATGTGGGTTATATAGAATTACCTTCAGGTGCTGGCACTGGCAACTTCCAAAACAGGAAGTACCCTCCCCTATATAAGCCCCTCCCATCCGGGAGCACCTCAGTTTTGTAGCAAAGCAATAAGTGTCCCCAAAAGAGGGGTGGGAGCTCTGTGTCCCGTGATGTACTCCAAGAAAAGGATTTTACAGGTAAGCTGTTTTAAAAATCCCATTTTCTTGTTCATACATCACGGGACACAGAGCGGCATAGTCATTACTATGTGGGATGTCCCAAAGCAATGCCAAATGAGGGGGGGATACACCATACATAAGCTGGGCGCCATCAGGCATGAGGATCTTTTGCGGCCTGCAACACACTGCGCCCAAAGGCGACATCCTCCTGACTTCTAACGTCCACCTGGTAGAACCTAGTAAACGTGTGTACTGAAGACCATGTTGCGGCCTTACAAATTTGAGCCAGGGAGGCCTGGTGATGCACTGCCCATGAAGTTCCAACTGCTCTCGTGGAGTGCGCCCTAACTTTGAACGGAGGCGGTCTACTTCTCAAGCCATAGGCTTGTATTATGACCTGTCGAATCCACTTGGCTAAAGTAGATTTTGATGCTGCCTGACCCTTTCTGGGGCCTTCCGGCAGAACAAACAAAGAATCCGTTCTACGAATCTGAGCAGTGGCTTTTAGATAAGTTTTAACTGCTCTTACTACATCCAAAGAATGCAATAACTTTTCCTCTACCGAGCTTGGTTTGGGGAAAAAAGAAGGAAGAACCACATCCTGGTTCAAGTGAAATCTCGATACCACCTTAGGAAGAAAGGCTGGGTGAGGGCGTAATACTACTCTGTCCTTATGAATAACCAGATATGGCTCCTTACAGGACATGGCGGCTAATTCCGACACTCTTCTAGCCGAGCATATGGCTACTAAAAATATCAATTTTCTGGTGAGTAGAACCAAGGAAATGTGCCGCAAAGGTTCAAACGGCTGCTTCTGCAGAACCGACAGAACCAAATTTAGATCCCATGGGCATATGGGAGCTTTAATCGGTGGAATAATACGAGTCACCCCTTGCATAAAGGATTTGACAAGTGAATGCATAGCCAGGGGCCTTTGAAATAGTATTGATAAGGCCGAAACCTGGCCCTTGATAGTACTTAAGGCAAACTTCCTGTCTACAGCCCACTGTAGGAAGTCCAGAATTCTGCCTATAACGTACTTACGTGGATGCCATTTTCTGGCCTCGCACCAAGTGATGTACGCCTTCCAAACTCTATAGTAGATCTGCCTGGATACAGGCTTCCTGGCATTGATTATAGTTGATACCACAGAGTTAGAGAGACCTCTCTTCTTTAGGATGTGGGATTCAATAGCCAGGCCGTTAAACTTAGAGTTAGTAAGGAAGGGTGGTATATCGGTCCTTGCGAAAGCAGGTCCGGACGACGTGGAAGGGTCCAAGGACTCCCCACAGACATTTTGATGATCTCCGCGTACCAGGCCCTTCGGGGCCACGCTGAAGCCACCAGGATCACCGGCTTCTTTTCCAACCTGACTCTGCGAAGGAGTCGAGGCAACAATTGTAGCTGAGGGAATGCATATATCAGTCTGAACTGATCCCAAGGGAACACCAGAGCATCCGAGCCGCAAGCGAGGGGATCCCTTGTCCGGGAGACAAATCTGTCCACCTTTGCGTTGAATCTGGATGCTAGCAGATCTACATCCGGTGTTCCCCACCGCTGACATATTGGTCGGAAGACCTCGGGATGAAGGGACCATTCCCCTGGTCATAACTGTTGGCGACTCAGAAAGTCCGCCTTCTAATTCTCCACCCCTGGAATGAAGACAGCTGATATGCATGGGACATGCTTTTCTGCCCATTCCAGGATGTGACTTACTTCCCTCTGGGCTGCACGACTCCTGGTGCCTCCCTGATGATTGATATATGCCACTGCTGTGGCATTGTCTGATTGAATTCTGACAGGGGACCCTTGGAGTCTGGATGTCCAGGCTACTAGGGCATACCGGGCTGCTCGTATCTCTAAGAGATTGATGGGCAGGGTTTTTACTACATTTGACCATCTGCCCTGGAGAGACCATTGCTCCAGTACTGCCCCCCAGCCTATAAGGCTGGCATCTGTAGTGACCACCTTCCAGGATATCGGACTGAAGGGTTTTCCCTTCTGGAGATTCTGGGGGATCAACCACCAGCAGAGACTCTTCCGAACGGAAGGGGACAATACCATCGGGAAATCTAGAGCCTGAATTTTTCCGTTCCAGGCTGACAATATGGCCCTCTGTAAATTCCTTGAGTGGAATTGGGCGTATGGCACAGCTTCGAATGATGCTACCATCTTTCCTAGCAGCCTCATGCACAGGCGTATGGACGGCTGTCTTTTTGCACAAAGCAGACGGACCAAGCCCCTCAAAGAGGATACCTTGTCTAGAGGTAAGAAAATCTTCCTCTGGTCTGAATCCAGCCGTAGCCCTAGATATACCAGGTTTTTCACTGGCTGTAGGGCTGACTTGTCCAGGTTGATGACCCAACCGTGAGATTCTAGATACTTGATTGTATCGACAATTACCACTTCTAGCTTGGCAACTGAGTGGTCCATCAACAACAGGTCATCTAGGTATGACATTATCATTACACCTCGTGTTCTTAGATCGGCCAACAGTGGGGCCAGAAATTTTGTGAACACTCGTGGTGCTGTGGCCAGACCGAATGGTAAGGCTCTGAACTGAAAATGGCGCCCTTCTACTGCAAAGCGTAGAAATTTTTGATGACCTGGAAAGATGGGAACATGCAAGTAAGCATCTTTGATGTCGATCGAGGCTAACCATTCCTCCCCCTGTAGGGCAGCGGTGACCGATCGGATCGACTCCATCCGGAAAGACCGGACGTTTAGAAATTTGTTTAGACTCTTTAGGTCCAATATGGGTCTTATGTCCCCGTTTGGTTTCGGGACTGTGAAAAGGTTTGAGTAGAAACCCAACCCCCACTCTTCCATAGGAACCTCCATAATTACTCCTTGGAGCAATAGTTGTTCTAACGCCAATAGGAGAGACCCTCTTTTCAGAGGGTCTCTTGGCATGCCTGACCACATAAAATGGGAAGGAGGAGACTCTTTTAACTCCAACTTGTATCCCAGAGTTACTGCGGAGAGCACCCATCTGTCTTTGATCGTCTCCCGCCAGGTCTCTGCGAACAACTGAAGTCTTCCCCCCACCCGTTTGAGTGGGGGCAGCCCTTCATAGGCTTGACTTGGAGGCTGGTTTAGTACCCCTTCGGATCCAGGGTTTCTTATTACCCTCTGACTGTCCCTGATTTTTACCCCCTGAGTTTGACCGAGGAGGCCGTCGGAACTGCTTAGTAGCAGACGTCGCAGGGATAGGAGAGGTAGTCCTCTTAAAAGATGGACCCCTAGACCTCTTCTTACTCGGTAAGAGAGTACTTTTACCACTGGAAATCTTCTGGATATACTTATCCAGGTCTTCGCCAAAAAGGCGTTTCCCATGAAATGGGAAGCTAACTAAGAGCTTCTTACAGGGAGCTTCAGCAGACCAGTTCTTGAGCCACAGAAGCCTACGCATATGTACCAAAGACAGCGTGAGGCGGGAGGCCTGATGGATAGAATCCTTGATGGCGTCAACCGCAAAGCATAATGCTCTAGGCAGATCAGCCAGAGCCTGGGCCTGCTGGTCTGGCAAATCCCTCAGGACCATTTTCATCTGATCCTTTAAAGCTTGGCAGACCCCAATAGCTGCCACTGCTGGCTGTGTAACAGCCCCTGCTGTGGAAAAAGCAGATTTTAATAAAGATTCCAATTTTTTATCTACTGGATCTTTGAACATTTGAACATTATCTACTGGGCATGTCAGTGATTTGTTCACAGAAGAGATGGCTGCATCCACCGTGGGAACATTCCATCTCTGGGTGAACTTTTCCTCCATGGGATAGATCACCGGAAATTTCTTAGGCGGAACAAATAGTTTATCAGGATGTTCCCGGTCCTGGTATATAAGTCCTTCCAATAATGGATGTATTGGAAAGGAGCAATTAACCTGGGGAGCTTTTAGCGACCCCAATGAGGAGACAGCAGTAGTTGATGGTTCAACAAGAGGCATTTTAAATGCAGATCGAACCATGTCAGTTAGGGTCTGGACCCACAATCTTTCAGTCTGTGATGCTGAAAATGGTTCATCTACTGTCGATTCCTCAAAAACAGAATTAACCTCCTCCTGATCCCCTTCAGGTAGGTCGGTCCCTTCCTGGGACTGTTGCTCTGCCAACAGGCACTCTAATGGAGGTGATGGAGATCTGGCGCGCTTTCTTTCCTGTAGAGAAGAAGCGATCAATGCTGCCAATCTCTGCTCCAATCCCTCCAGAGTTGAGGCAAAAACCTCCTCTGTTATATATGCAGGAGCAGGTGGACTGAGGACAGCCGCAGTACCTGGCACTCCCGGGGGTTCCTTATGGGTATTAACCTCTGATTTCTCAGGGGAGGAGGGTGCAGATGACTGCTCCAGATCCTCAGAGCCCGATGGAGACCCCCTACACTTCCTGAGAGGTATATCTCGGAGTTTTTTAGGCGGCATATTCCTTAGTTCAAAGCTGAGGTATTCCAGCCGCAATACACCCCTTTACTGAAATAGTCTAATGCAATTTGCTGCTATGTACATCAGTGGGCGTCTACTAATGCGTCTTTCTGGGGATGCCTGTATCAACCGCCCGCTGTAAGCCCCTATACCATGCTACCAGCTCCTTTTCATGCTCTGTGTCCATAGCAAGCAGCGTGGACTGAGTCCTTTTATCTTGCTGGGACGCCCGCACATGCGCAGAAGCGCTGGGCGCACAGAGCGCGTCATCCGCCAGGCTCCGCCCCCTTTTTTGAAGCTAAATCTATAAAAAGAAAGCGTGTGTGCGCGCGCGCGTGCACGTGTGCGCTCTTGGCGCCCTGTAGGGAGAGGAGCCAGGGTCCCTGTTTCACCAGGACTCGGGGGTGGAAGGAAACTACTTGGCAGCATGACAGAGGAATGCAGCTTCCCTGATAGAGAGCTCACTCATCTGCCTGGACTTTCACCATGGAAGGAATAGTCCCAAGAAAAAAAGACGTTCCACAGCGGCCTCTAGTGGACAAACACAGGTACCGCACTTTTGTCTTTTTTTTTTTTTAAACCTCCTTTATGAAAAACATTTCCAGGTTTACAGTTTTTAAAACTTCCTTTATGAAAATACATTTCTAGGATTTCTTAGGCATATACAGCTATTAGCGGGAATACCTTTAGGTAACAGGCAGAAAGACATATTAGGCTTGGGGGTCCCCTCAATAGAACCAAGTTCCTGAGGGGCCCCCACTTACCTTTTCCCCGCCACAGGACTTTGTTTGGTCCACAGAAGCCCAAACTTCACCTCTCACAGCAGGCATTGTACTAGACCTTCAGGGACTGGGTTCCCAAGGATTCCACTCCCCTGGACCTGTATAGCACCCTGCACAGATAGCCTCTTGGTTTTGGGTATGACCAGAGCTCTGGATCCCAGGGTCCAGCCCTCCTAAGAGAGGCATTACAGGCAAAACCCTGCTCTTCTCTGCAAGGCCCGGGTACCGACCGTTTAGCTATGAAGCTTTTTTGGTCGGATCCGGAATAGCTTGCTAAGGCCCAGAGAACCTGTACACAAGCCCAGATGAATACATGTTAACCTTGGCCAACACCTTAGACACTGGCAAAAAACTGAGGTACTCCCGGATGGGAGGGGCTTATATAGGGGAGGGTACTTCCTGTTTTGGAAGTTGCCAGTGCCAGCACCTGAAGGTAATTCTATATAACCCACATAGTAATGACTATGCCGCTCTGTGTCCCGTGATGTATGAACAAGAAAAAAGAACAATAAATTACAGTTAGGTAGTAATCTTTAGTCTCACAGTGAAGATAAATTTATACACTTCCAATGGTACCATTTTTATTGTTCTACCGTTCTTTGTTGAGAAGTTACGAGGCATCATGATCATCAGACACCTCCCTCCCTTGTAGGCAAATATACTCGTCTGTGTATAAATCTTTATTGTGAAATATCTTGAAAACTTTAGCAAACCAGCACCTTTTCACCTGTTTCCTAATTCATCTAATCAAAATATGTAAGAATTAGCACATTTTATCTAGGAGGTCGATAATTTCCCAAAATTTGTAGACCAGTGATATCAGAGTGATCATCGGTGCTGGTTGTGTCCTGTCCTTTGCGGTTTGAGCATGGAGTGGAGTCAGTTAATTGCTGTTGTTAGCTGTTATAAAGCCTATTAGGTGCTTATTTACCTACCAGCATTTTTTTAGAGTGTGAGGAAGCCGGAGTACCTGGTGGAAACCCTTGCAAGCACAGGGAAATCATGCTTAAAGACTTAAAGACTTAAAGTTGTTCTAAAGCCTGAAGGTTTTTTTTTTTACCTGCATGCATTCTATTCATGCAGGGGGAAAAAACCTTTGGTGTACAGCTCTTCTTACCCCCAGCCACTAATACTTACCTGAGCCTGATCTTGATCCTACTATGTGCACAAGAGCAGCTGCTCTCCTGGCTCTTTCCTTGCTCATTGGCTCAGACACAGCAGCAGGAGCCATTGGCACTGCTGCTGTCAATCACAGCCTGTGAGGAGAGAGCAGGGGGTGGGGCTAAGCCCCATTTTGGACATTAAGAGCATAGCGCAGGAGCGAGCACACACAAGTGCCCCATAGCAAGCGGCTCCAGGGGGAAGGAGCCCAGAATGCCATCAGGAAACCTGAGAAAAGTAGCAAAATCATTGCACAGAGCAGGTAAGTATAACATGATTGTTATTTATTTATTTTTAAGTGTTTTTTTTTTTAAGTTTATATACATGTAGCAATACCCCCGAAGGGGCCGCTGGTTTAGATTTGGGCCTGCCGTTACCTTACTGCTCACCACGTCCGTCTAGGGGTCTTCCTTGAAGAGTTGTTAATAAATGTCTGCACCAAACACTTAAGCCCTGTACACACGATCAGATTTCCTATGGATTTTAAACCGATGGATTTTTCCACTTCTACAGTCTTGCCTACACACCATCAGTCAAAAAACCGATCGTCCCAAACGCCGTGACGTAAAACACTCCGACGAACCAAGAAAAATTAAGTTCTATGCTTCTGAGCAAGCGTCGACTTGATTCTGAGCATGCGTGGGTTTTTTATCCGATGGAGTTTCCTACAGACGATAGTAATTTGCTATCGTTTTTTTTTCCATCGGATAAATTTAAAACATGTTCTATTTTTTAACACCGATGGAAAAAAGACCGATGGGGCCCATACACGATCGGTTTGTTCGATGAAAAAAGTCCATCGGACTGTTTTCATTGGTAAAACCGATCGTGTGTACAGGGCTTTAGTCTCTTTTTCTCAAGGGTTTATTTCAAGAACTTCAGACAGAGGGATGGAGGGTTAGGGGAGATTCAGGTACCTTAGGTTTTGCGGATCACGGGTACTTTCCTTTATCCAGAGCACCAATAACTTCCACACTGGTTGTAGCATCCACCAGATAGGCCTCTCTCACTGACCTAGCAGCCGGTGAGAGCTCGTTCAAAAGTCTCTGCCACGGACTTGTATAATCACACGCTTGGTAAAGTTCTGGAACATAACACACAGTGCCAGGATCTTTCAGCCAGGCCGGCAGCACTGTGAGGTAGATTTGATCCGGAGGCGTCCTCCAATTGAGTCCTCAATTGCTCGGTCCCTTTCCGCAGGCAAGGCGACACAGGACCAACCTTGGATCAGTAGGCCCCAGCAACTCCTGAGCCTACTCTCAGTAACGGAGCCTCAGGGGGTCTGCAGGCCCCGAGGCAGAAAACTGCTAACACATCCCTGAGGCCAGGAGGCCCGTCAGGTCAGGATCGGAAGACCCCGCCAAAACAGTGTCTGCCCTTTAAGTACCCTCTCCCAGAATGCACAGTGGGGTGACCAAACCCACTGAGCTGTTTCTAGGCAAGAGGTACCCAATACATCCAGCCAGCTGCAGTTCCAACCTTGACCCGTGGTGACAACGACACCCAGATGAAGGTGGAAAATGTGCAACTCAGCTGAACTGGAACAGAGACCCATAATTTGGTACAATTATTCTGAGTTGAACTATAACTCAGACAACTAAATTTACACTAGCGCCTACCCAACAGGGGCAGGGCGCTACACACATTTTAATCAAGCCGCATTCAACAAGGGTGATTTTGTTGGGATTGCATTATGACATGGCTCAAAGCAAGGGATACATCTTATCTGGATCAAACCAACCACAAAAAGACTTAAATTAAATAAACCTTCCTACAAGCACAGTGGATACTAGGGGTGCCAAAATTAATCGCTGCATCGGTGCATCGCGAGATTTGGGTGTCCCCGATGCGATTCCGGTGCATGAGACCGGGAAAATCGATTACCGGGATGATGCCCGCAGCTGCAGGCATCATCCCGGTACTGTTTTTAGAGCGGGCGGTCGGCTTTCCAGTGATAACAACCGATGCGGCTAAAAGCCGCTCGGTTGTTATAAAGGAGGAGCGGTAGGGGACACCCCCCCTCCCGTCGCCTTCCGCCGCTCTGACCGTCCCACCAGGAGACCCGATCCACGAGCCGCTACTTCTGGTGGCTAGAGACAGACTGGAACAAAGCATCGGCTTCGTTCCAGTCTGTATGTAAACACGGAAGCGACGTCACAACGTCACTTCCGCTTTACTCGGCTGCCAATGGCGCCAGTTTAAAAAAAAAATGACAGTATTAAGAATCGCAGTTTTTGGAGATCTGAATACTTTGAAGTGCAAAGGAGAGATTTGGCGTCTTTTAGACCCCCGATCCCTCCATAAAGAGTACCTGTCACACCACCTATTACTGTCACAAGGGATGTTTACATTCCTTGTGACAGCAATAAAAGTGATCAAACATTTTTTTTTTAAAACACAATATAAAAAAAAGAAATAAAAGAAATAGAAAAAAATAATGTTTTTTTAAAAGCGCCCCTGTACCCGCGAGCTCGCTCAGCAAAGAAAACACATACTCATGCCGCGCCCGCGATGCATATGTAAACGGTGTTCAAATCACACATGTGAGGTATCGCCGCGATCGTCAGAGCGAGATAAATAATTCTAGCACTAGACCTCCTCTGTAACTCTAACCTGGTAATCGTTAATTTTTTTTAAAGCGTCGCCTATGGAGATTTTTAGGTACCACAGTTTGTCGCCATTCCACAAGTGTGCGCAGACACTCGCCCGTCTCATAATCCAGCGACGTGGCCACCCGAACCCTCCATTCTCTCCCCCGCCTGTCCACGGCACTGGCAATACTACTGTAGGCATCCGGCTGTGACAGCTTGCAGCTTCACAGCTGGGTGCGCATGTCTCACTGCGCTGTCCTGCCTAGCCGGGCAATCTTCTGGGACCTGTGATGTGTCCCAGAAGATCGCAGGGAGGAAGGGACGCCTAGGTGGCCCAATCAGAAGTGGGAGCTCGTCGGTAATCGTGATGCATCGTAATGCATCGCGGAATCGAATCGCGTACCAGACAATCGTAATCGAATCGAATCGTGAGACCAGTGAAGATGCGCGCCCCTAGTGGATACCCATATAAAATTTGAAATTTCTGCCCATAAAATTAATACTCTGTAACCTCTGCCCCAAATTGTCATGAATTATTTCTGATAAGTCATCATCAACATATTTGATCCTGAACACATCTACTGAATGTAACTCTAGTACTTTCAACTAGTAGCCTATTTTACCCAATTTCCTAGCCATTTAGGATTCATAGAATCTAATGCGTTGTACACACGATCGGGATTTCCAATGAAAAAAGTCAGACGGAATTTTCTCATCGGATATTCCGACCGTGTGTGGGCCCCATCGGACTTTTTCCCGTCGGAGTTTAGAAATAGAAATTCCGATCGTCTGTGTGGAACTCCGAGGCAGAAAAAAACACGCATTCTCAGAATCAAGTTGACGCATGCTCGGAAGCATTGAACTTCATTTTTCTTGGCTCGTCGTAGTGTTTTACGTCACCGCGTTTTGGACGGTTGGAATTTGGTCTGACAGTGTGTATGCAAGACAGCTTAAACGGAATTCCGATGGAAAATTCCATCGGATTTTATACCATCGGAAATTCCGATCGTGTGTACAGGGCATTAGTGTATGAGTGCAGTCCTACATTATGCACTGCTCTCTACCAATAAACCTTATTTTTTGCAGATTTGCCTATGTTCTTTATGTAAAACTATACTTGCTAAAGCTCACCTATAATCCAAATCCCCAAATGATCTATTGCCAACAGGAAAATGTACAGATGGTTATTCCTGATGGTGACGCGATTGATGAAAGGCTACAACTGCTGTGTAACCTTCTGTGGATTTTTAACTTCACAGAATCATTTCCTGAGCAAAGCAGGATATCTGAATGGGAGATGACTGACACATTCAGCATTCTGCATGTTATTAACAGTGAACAAAATTTAAAAGTACAACAGCATTTCATTGAATAAAAGAGATGATATAAGCTACTAGTAATAATTACTATTTTGCCATGAAATATACTAATTATTTTTTTTTTCCAGGATTTTCTTGAATAAGCAAGAATGCATTTGACAAGCATAAGACCACAACATTTAGCGAAGAAATATTACACAATTTGACAGTCATATGCCGCGTACAGACGATTGGACATTCCGACAACAAAACCGTGGATTTTTTTCAGACGGATGTTGGCTCAAACTTGTCTTGCATACACACGGTCACACAAATGTTGTTGGAAATTGCGAACGAGCCGAGAAAAATTACGTTCAATAGCTAGTGCGGCTCTTCTGCTTGATTCCGAGCATGCGTGGAATTTTGTGCGTCGGAAATGTGTACACATGCTCGGAATTTCCGATAAAAAGTTTTGTTGTCGGAAAATTTGAGAACCAGCTCTCAAATTTTTGTTGTCGGAAATTCTGACAGCAAATGTCCGATGGAGCCTACACACTGTCGGAATTTCCGACAACAAGCTCCTATCGAACATTTGTTGTCGGAAATTCTGACCGTGTGTACACGGCATTAGAGCAAGAATCTGCGAAAGGGCCATTACAGCTAGCCAATAAACAGTAAATCTGTTAAATAACCAGTCCATCTAATAAACAAATGATCACATCAACTCAGTGGTCAGTTACTTGAGGAGGCCCCAAGTAGGACAATTAAAATGTGTGCACAATGCAGGAAATTAGACATTAACTCAAAAATCATTAGCAAGTAGTCTGGGTCAGGTTCCATTGGGTATGGCCAAAGCATTCTTCTATTGACTGTTGAGTATCAGCAGATAGAGTTTGTATATATGATTCTAATACTTCAAAGAATTTTTGAATCTGGATTTCTTTGTACAGAGAGGCCTCCATGTACTCCATATGGAATACGAACAGCAAATTTTCTGTAAACAATGAAAACGAAGAAGGGTCAGAGCATATCCATATGCAGAAAAGCATATTTGGATAACAGGGAAATGCTGGTGAGAAGTTGCTTACTACCCCTGGAAATGTGAGTACCAGCAATATATACTGTAGCGGCCTTACCCCTCTCCCTTGCTCTATCGGTTATATGGCTGTTGTCTAGGGGTACCTGGGAGAGAGAGATAAAACACACCATGGCCCATGTCCTCCGTAACTGGGAGGTGAAGGCCAGAAGATTGGGCTTTTGTGTAGGTGTCCTAGAGTCAAGTCCAGTCCTTCGTCCCTGACTCCTTTGCTTTAGTAACCCAAGTTCCACACAGTGAATAGGTACAACTCAGTTTTATTCTTCTTGCCAAGCAATAAAACAATCCTTTTCCTTTTGAAAATGGGGACAGATCGAGGCACAATCCTTTCCCTTCTTGCTGCTGCCCACTGTGCTGTCACCAGTGGTGAATAGTCACTGCCACTGACTAGGTAATATAGAACGTGAACTACCTTCGCTCACTTTGCCCCTGTCAGAGGAAGAAATCCATCCAAGGGAGAAGTGGAGGCCTCTCCGTCACCAGCGATGCTGCGCCGGGCTCTTCAGAGAAGTTACTGCGCACCAGTCCTCACGAACTCAGACACGGGCACCCAAGGAGTTAGGGCCCCCTCGGATTCCTCCACCCTCAGTCGAAGGTACTGAGCCCCAGGCATCCGCCATAGTACCTCACCCCAGGCTAAAGGTGCCTGAGATGGACTCCATCCCCGCTCCAGCTAGGCCAAGGGCGCCTAGGCCTGAAGCACCGGAACGCCAGCACCCAAGCTGAAGGTGCCTGGGTGCGGCCGCGTCCTCCAACTCTCTGCCCCAAAATCAGGGCGTCCGCCCCTTTTATGACCTCTCCCTTTGCGTCACAGCAGGTTCCCCGCCCCGCTGTACCAGCTCCAGGGGAGGACAAAAAGGCACAGTTTGCGGTGCGAGTTCAGCTCCGGCCCAAGGCAACAACGCCACCTGTAGGCCCCAAGGAACCCCACACCACCAGAGTCCTCACATAAATTCAAACACCCGCTACAATACTATACCAAAGAGAATCCACTCCGGAGTTAAAAGTAAATAATTGACTAGGTGTAAAGTGATATATCGTACCACAGCAGCCCAGAGTTGATCTTGGGACAGGTCCAAAATGCATGATACAAATCTCCATCCTAATGTCCACGCTTTAAACAGGAAGAAGATGGGGCTTACACCCATGAGGCCAGAACGATGTAGAGATATATGAATGATGAAAAACCTGAGCATCCTTTCACACTAAATTTTTGACTTTGATTGTTCTCCCACATAGTGTACATTTGTAGTGAATTCAAAATTGGAGCTGTGGAAATATTGAGAAAGGAGCAAGTCCATTTACTGAGGCCAGTCACTGCCTGAGAGTAGTCCAAAACTGTCCTATAAAATGTGTAAGGACTGTAAATTGTTCAGAGTTAGGGAACTGCAAAAGGGTATCTAATAGATTTAACCAGTACAGTATTTCTAAGGTAGATTTATGACTATAGAGGTGATATTTCTAATTTCTGGAGGATCAGGATTCTGCCAGAGTGTGAGGAAAGGTGAAGTATGGCTATTCAAAAGACATTCAAGAGAATTTTAAAAAACTCTTATGCCGCGTACACACGATCATTTTTCACGTCGTGAAAAATGACATTTTTTGTTTTCAACAAGAAAAACGACCGTGTGTGGTCTTTTTGTCATTTTTCACGACGTGAAAAACGGCATTAAAAACGACGAGAAAAATTAGAACATGTTCTAATTTTTCTCGTCGTTTTTCCTGACATTTCTTCCGCGGCAGTGTTTCCCATAGGGAAACACTGCCGCGTAGCCCATAGACGATCGTTTTTCTCGTCATTTTAAAAAGACCGTGTGTGGGGAACAAGCTGTTCCCTCGTTTAAAATGTCATTATTCACGGCGGTTTTTTAACCGCTGTGAATAATGATCGTGTGTACGCGGCATTACACTCTCTAGCAGGAGAACTACAGTAGAACTACAGTAAAACCTTGGTTTGAGAGTAACTTGGTTTGAGAGCGTTTTGCAAGACAAGCAAAATTTCTAAATACATTTTGACTTTATATTCAAGCGATGTTATTATATAAGAGTAGCGTCATATCACAACTGAGTATAAAAGAGAAGAGAGGCGCCTCGAAGTGTAGAAATATGGTTACATTTAATGAAGGTACAACATTTACCAACTCACATGGTTGATGATTAAAAGAGCCACATGTAAGTATGCAGGCATCCGGGGTAAAGCTGTCCACATAGACTATCCTCGGCACCGCCATCGACGTCGTCCCTTTCAAGCTGTGCTCCATGAGCGGTTCAAGCCTCACTTTCAGATCGCTCTACTGCAGGGTAGTCTTCCCGGTCATGATTGCAGACTGACAGTGGTGAGAGCAGGGGCGGATCCAGAGTCGTTTCTCGGGAGGGGCACTGCCAAAAAATATGTTTTTTTTGTGGGAAATTTATCGGGGAAATGGCTGGTGTCGGCGCTTCAATCTCCCGGCACCATTGTTGTTATGGTGTCAGGATGATTGAAGCGCATTATTTCTATTATTACATTGTAATATAAAATTAAATAGTTCAATGCAGAATCAGTGGGAGCCCCGAGTGTGTCACTTGCCACCGTCGCCTGCAATTAGTGAGAGCCCTGAACGTGTCACTTGCCACATGTTGCGGATTGTCACTTGCCACGTCACCTGCCGCATCTTGTGGATTGTCACTTGCCACTCACCTGCCACACCTTGCTAATTGTCACTTGCCTGCCACCAGATGCAGATTGTCATTTGCCACGTCACCTGACACAATTTGCGGATTGTCACTAACTTGCCTGCTAAGGTGTAGTTTTGGTTGTCTCTTGCTGTGTCCCAGACTCCCAGAGTCAGGCAGCAGAGATATAATGTAATCTCTCTGCTGCCTGCACAGTGAGGGCGGAAGTCACAGCAGGAATGCAGGGCAGGCACGGGCGGTGAGAGATGAGCCTGCTCTCTCACTCTCACCTGCGCTGCCAACACACTGAGCAGCACGGTCTGCCCACGAACCGCGCAGCAAGCAGAGCCGCCCGCTTTCTTACCCGTCTGTGGAGCCGCACGCTATCGCACCTGCCTGCAGAGCGGCCCGACGTGACTCACTGACGTCACTCGTTGCTAGATGCCAAGCGGCCCAGGCGTTAGCAACGAGTGCAGGGAAGAGGCTCCACCCACCTCCTCCTCCGCTCCTGGTATCGTGTCAGTGCGCCGCGTAACTACATTAGATGAGTCTCTCTCTTGGCACCGCTGATCGGCTGATGTGAGAAACTGAGAGAGAGACTCAGAGAGGCAGCGGCAGCCGCAGAACAAGTACTGTATATACTCGAGTATAAACCGACCCGAATATAAGCCGAGGCACCTAATTTTACCCCAAAAAACTGGGAAAACGTATTGACTCGAGTATAAGCCTAGGGTGTCCATCTGCATGCCTCACTGTGCCTCACTGTGCCCATGCCTCACTGTGCCCATGCTTCACTGTGCCTATGACTAGACTGATGTTTAACGTGGGAGTCTATGGAAGGAGTGCCCGGCTTTGAAAAATCGGTTCTCCTCGGTCGTAGGTCTCCCAGACACCAAACTTTGCACACTTGTAGAGGAGACATGGGGCTACATGTGTGCCAAGTTTGGCGTCCAGGGGACCTATGGCCGGCCGGTACCGGGTCCCCAAATTCCGGGAAATCAGGCGCAAAAAAAAAAAAACAGAGCAAGCAAGTGAGTGTGACAGATGGTCTCGGGGAGGGCAATTGCCCTGTTGCCCCCCCCCCTGGATCCACCCCTGGGTGAGAGCCGGCAGTGCGGAGGATGGTCTATGTGGACAGCTTTACCCCGAATGCCTGCATACTTAGATGTGCCTCTTTTAATCATCAACCATGTAAGTTGCTGAATTTTTTACCTTCATTAAATGTAATCATATTTCTACACTATGGCCTCGTACACACGACCGATTTTCTCGTCGTAAACAGTCAAGAAAAGTGCCGCGAGAGTTTTTTTGTCTAGAAAAACGTTCGTGTGTATGGTTTTACGACGAGAAACTTGACGAGAATCTCGACAAGAAAATAGAGAACCTGCTCTCTATTTTCTCGTCAGGAGTCCAGATTTCCTCGTCGTGTTTCTCGTCGGCCTGTTTTGTGACGAGAAAATGGTTCGTGTGTATGCTTTTACGACTCTTCCAAAAGCGCGCATGCTCACAAGCAACTATGAGACGGGAGCGCATCTTCTGGTAAAACAAGCCTTCGTAAAGGAGATAGCACATTCGTCACGCTAAAACGAACTGAAAGCACGAAGACTGAAAAGTGCGAATCGTCTCTTCCCAAACTTTTACTTCACACACGGTAACACGAGATCAGCAAAAGCAGCCCAAGGGGTGGCGCCAAGAAAAAAGATCTTCCCCTTTATAGTGCCGTCGTACGTGCTGGACGTGAGCGCAGAGAACCACGAGGAAATTGGGAAATGACAGTGTGTACGCATAGAAAGCTTGACGAGAAAATCGACAAGCTTAACAAGAATCTCGTCGAAAAAAACGACGTGTTTTTTACGACGAGAAAATCGGTCGTGTGTACGAGGCCTTAGAGGCGCCTCTCTTCTCTTTTATACTCTGTAGCTCCTGATAGATTTTGCATCTAATCCCCTTGTGGAGGCTGCCATTTGTGATTGGCAATTTACGGATACATAACCTTCAATCACATTGCTATAATCTTTTTATATGGACTATAAACTGAAGGATTACAAGCATGTTTCTGGAACGAATTATGCTCGCAATCCAAGGTTTTACTGTACCTGCATTCAATTCGGACAAGCATTTCAACATTTTTGGTAACTTTTAGATAATTCAGATAGTTTCAGCTACTGCCACTTTAAGAACTAGTCATTATTGCAGCAGCAGATTCTGAATGGATTGCTGCCAATTCACAGATTAGGAAACTAGGGTTAATTAAGACTAGCTTTCAGCTGGAATACAGAGGTACACTAGTGTTCAGAGTGAAGCATGTCTGTGCTGGGATGCTGTCAATAATGTGCAGAGAAGGTCTATCAAACTGATAGGAAGCCTCAGCTATGATGATTAGCTGAACTGAATGTATTGTCTCTTGAGAGGAGGCGATTAAACCAACTTGATCCAATTTTCAGTATTGAGACATTGTGCATCTTTTCTGCATTTTTGTTGTGTTTTTCATGCTTCTTGCTTTTTTTGTAAGGGAGAGACTTCTTAATTCCCCATGTTGATGAGGATAAGGGCTTTTTCTCCACAACCATGGCCTCATGGTTCTTGGGGTTTGTGGTGTGAAACTTATCAGAATCTGGAGGCCAACTTTTAGTAATAAGGGGGCCCCCAGATACCGCCATTCCCCTTGCTTGTGTAAATGATTAAGGGGTACATAGTAACCCCACTCATTCACAGAAAACAAAGGTCAAGTAAAAATAAAAATTGAGTTTTTGACAAGTCCTTTATTAGGAATAATTAAAAAAAATTTCCACCAATGTAAATCCATCATCAATCACGTTCTTCAGTGATGCAGGTTCATGTCAATAAAGATGAACGATGGCCACCAACCTGCATGAAAGAAAAAAAAATCTGCCAAGATCTGTTGCCCCTCGCCCCAAATTACTTCTCCCATTACCCCCGCTTATGAAGTAAATGTAGGGTGGGGTCAATCGGTAATTTCGTTGACCACATATAGCCAAGATTAGGCATCTGGAAAGCAAAAGTGTCAGTCAGGTCTCAGCGGATGGCAGGTCTTTTTCTTTTTTCTGGGTCAGCGTCAGTTGTTCATCATGGATAAGATATAAATGGTGATTAGCGCTAAAGAAATCCCATACGGGATAGCGCTAATCACCATTTATATCTTATCCATTTATTGTGTACAGTGAACACTGCTAGATTCTGCTGCTCTAGAACACATCATATCTCTTTGGTCACATTTTTCTTTACTCACAAGTGGCGCGAAAGTCCTTCACTATTTTTACAGTTGTTCATCATGATTGAGGTGGCCCTGCTTCCTTGGATGAAGGAATTGACAATGAATGTACATGGTAGACATTTTTGTTTTATTTTTTCCTAATAAAGGACTTGTCAAGAACTGTGTTTGTGTTTTTATTTTCACTGAACATTTTTTTTTTGTGAGTGGGGAAACTAGACACAGCAGGAAAAAACTGGAAATTACCCATCTTTTTTCACTTAAACAGATATCCTCTCTCCTCCTGCTACAATAAGAACTGTAACATTTTTGATTTTGTGATCACTTTTTGCCCTGGAGGCCATGGTCACTAGAACAAAAGGGAGAATAATTCTTCCCAGTAGGAAGCAGAAAATTACTTTGCCTGGAATCCTTGCACCTCCCATGTTTTTATCTGTTTTGGGCATGCCATGACTACAGGCGCACAATCCTTAGATTAACTGGACCAGGGCTGGGATGTGTTCCAGTCTCCCACTGCCTACAAAACTCTCTTCCCTTCCTAGATGAGTCACCAGCACCCCAGATAACCACAGCAGAAAGTAGATGTACTTCCACTACACAGAACTTATTACACTTCCACTAAGCTGTTTCTGTTAGAGCCGTAGCTGGAGGCTTTAAAGGAGTATATCAATGAGATTTTCTAAGAGGGGTTTATATGTCCCACTTCCTGTCCAGCTAGTGCTGAAATACTATTTTGTGCAAAAGAAGGATTATTCACACCTCCAATGTGTAGATTACAGAGATTTAAACTGGATTATTCTTAAGAATTGCTACCTAACTACCTGCCTCTAGTTCCAGAACTATTCCAAAGATATGACTTAGCCACCATCTTCACCAAGGTTATTTTTCAAGAAGGCATTTCATTTTGTTGGGATGTGGAAGGATGATTAATGGAACAGTGTTCTGAACATGTTTTTGGAACTATGAGTATCTTGTCATGTCTTTTAGTCTTTACAGTACACCTTTCAACGTTTTTTACATTTTTATACATACACGTGAGACTTGCTACATTTATTTTTATTAATACATCTCAACAACATTCTTAGATTTTCCTCTTGAATGGAGCAGCATGTGAAACAAGGCCTCCTTAGCAGACAAAGGCATTGCCTCTATGATAAAGAAGAGACATGTGAAAAGGAACAACAATCCATCCAGTTCTTGGAACTTATCATCTCTACTGACAGCTTTGCAGTGGACCCTCAGAAGGTTTCTGCTATACAGGATTGGCCACCCCTGACTGATAAGAAAAGGATGCAGCAATTCATTACATTTGATTTATGTATATAGGAAATGTATTTAAGGGTTCTCTGACATTATTGTATCCATTTCTCACCTCAATAAGAGAATGGACTGGTTCCAATAGTCCCCTAAAGCATAGTCTGCATTTAACAAACTGAAAGGACCAATAAATGCAGCACCTATCCTAAAGTACCTAGAGACTACTTACATCATGGATGTTGAAGCCTCAAAAAAAATTCAGTAGGTACCATTAATCACAAAGCCAAGGACCTAAATCATTTATTCCGCCCATGGCTTTTTTTCTCCAGGACAAAAGGTACCGTAGAGAAAAACTATGATGTGCAGGACTGAAAACACCTGCCAAACTTTTCTTAACCACTTGCTGACCGCCGCACGAACATTTACGTCGGCAGAATGGCACGAGCAGGCAAATGGGTGTACATGTACGTCCCTTTAAATTTGCCGCTGTGTGGGCACGCGCCCCTGCCGTGAGCTCCGTGACCACGTACACGGACCCCGCAGACTCGATGTCCGACGGTGTCCCGCGATCTAGTCACGGAGCTACAGAACGGGGGGATGCCTGTGTAAACAAGGCATCTCCCTGTTCTACCTTGTGACAGGACACTGATCTTCTGCTCCCTGTCATCGGGAGCGGTGATCAGAGTCGTGTGACATGTAGCCCAGCCCCCACACAGTTAGAATCACTCCATAGGACACACTTAACCCCTTCCTCGCCCCCTAGTGGTTAACCCCTTCCCTTCAAGTGTCATTTACACTGATCGCTGTATAAATGGCAATGGTTCCAAAATAGTGTCAAATGTGTCCAATGTGTCCGCCATAATATCGCAGTCACTATAAAAATTGCTGATCGCCGCCATTACTAGTAAAAAAAAAATATTAATAAAAATGCCATAAAGCTATCCCCTATTTAACTTTCGCAAACCAATCAATAAACGCTTGTTGCGATTTTTTTACCAAAAATATGTGGAAGAATATGTATCAGCCTAAACTGAGGAAAAAAATTGTTTTTTATATATTTTTGGGGGATATTTATTATAGCAAAATGTAAAAAATATGCATTTTTCTCAAAATTGTCTCTCTTTTTGTCACATTTTTGTTTATAGCGCAAAAAATAAAAACCGCAGAGGTGATCAAATACCACCAAACGAAAGCTCTATTTGTGGGGAAAAAAGGACATCAATTTTGTTTGGGAGCCATGTCGCACAATTGCGCAATTGTCAGTTAAAGCAACGCAGTGCCGAATCGCAAAAAGTGGCCCGGTCATTTGGCAGCCAAATCCTCCGGGGCTGAAGTGGTTTAAGAATGGTGCTTTTGTTTAGAAGCTGCAGCTACTCCAATACTGATTTACACATATTATAAAACCTGGAATATTTAGGATACTCAAAGTGTTTCTAATAATTCAATTACCACATCACATATCTAGCAGTTTCCAAGAACAGGTAGCATGATTCCTTTTAATATATGTTTTCTGAGCCTGACCATCCTTTTTAAAAAATATATTGCTATTACAAGCTCATCTCCTTTCCCTGGGAGGCATCATCCAGGAACTCTTTGCCACAAGGCATTAATATGCAAGGATTTATGGACTGTTATGGCATGACATTCATCTATCTATTCTGAGACTTTTCTATGGCATGATTCCCAACTGGGCATAGATTTTAGAAGTTTTACCTTTGGGCCACTAACCAACCACAAGCACGCCACGGGGGTGTTCAATCAACCTCGCATGCACTTAGCAACACCCAAACATACATTTATCCTCAGTAGCGTACCGGCTACTCATCATCCTCTCTGTCTTTTCCTCAGGTCAGTCAAGTTCAGGTTTTCATCCCACCAGGTTGGTCGTTCTCCCCAGGTAAAAAAAAGAAGAAGAATATATGTATATATTCTTCATATACAGTTCGCATCCCACCAGGGCCAATTGCATGATAAGGGGAGGTCACTTTGCCTCTCAGCTAAAACAACATATATGTTACTCTTATGTCACCCCCATCGCAGGTTCCCGGTCGACCCAGTCTCGATCCGTGCCAGGACCTTCCTTCTAGGACATCACTCAGGTGTGTAGTCCAAGAATCTCCTTCCAAAACCCAGTCCCTGTGCCACAATATATTTCTCTTCTCCCTTTTTCTTTCGTTTTCTTTCCATCCAATACTACATTTCTTCATATACACTTGCACCCCCTTATTTTCTTACAGTCAGAGTCATGTCGCAGGCCGGCAGTGATGACCTCACACCCGCCCCTCTGTCACCCTTTACGGGCTCAGAGAGTGGCAGCCTGCAGTCCCTCCGCACATGGACCATTCCCAAGATCATAGCAGAGCTTAGACGCAAGGGCATCCTCTACCCTGCTACTGCCAGGAAGGCAGAGCTCTTCAGGCTACTCTTCCCGCCGACAGCTAATACAGCACCCACCAACCGTCAGGCATCCTTGCAGTCCATATCTGGGGCCATCTCCCAGCTGCACTCCATGGTCTCCACACTGTCCGCAACAGTTTCTGACATGCAGACCAGAGTCACAGCCCTGGAGGTTTGCCCCCCCACAACCCTCCATGACACAGTCATGGTCACAAGGTTGGCATCCCCCCTACAGGTACGCAAGAGTCCTCTTCTACCGTGCTCCCTGTGCACCTTCTACTGTTCTCCCTGCCAGCCTCAGGAAGGACATATTGGAGGGAAAGGATGTAAATTTAGCATCTCTGCTGATTTCGGTGCACAATGTGGCCAACAACAGAGCATACGCCTGGGGGGACGTGTCGGTGGTCATCAAGTCGAAAGACCACAGGCTCAGCCGCAAACTTACAGTCACCGAATTCGTCTTGGCCTTCGGAATGTTCAGGGATGTTGTCTGCTCAGCCGCCCCCAACAGGAGGGAAGAGCTGGACCTATACCTCCATTCAGTCACAGATTTATTTTACAAGTATGGCGGGCACGCCTTTTACAACTACCACCGATCGTTTTCGGCCAAGGCAGCCGCCAAGCTCAGCCAGTTCCAGGTCAAGACAGACTGAAGCGTTTCTGACACTTAGTTGTTCTGCCGTCATTTCGCAGGCCTCCGCTCACCATTGTGCACCCTTTGCCAGTCCGCTACCCACATGGCGAATTGGTGCTCTGAAGCCTCCACTAGGCGCAACTTCTACCCTTCTTCCTCCTCCAGCACTAGTCAGGGCCTCCCAGTCCCTGGTCAGCCACGACAAGTGGATAGACTAGGACGGCCTATCTTTTCTCTAGAAGGAGCCCCCATTTGCAACAATTTTAATCACGGCGGATGCTTCCACAGCCAGTGCAGGCTACTCCATGTTTGCACAGCATGCCATAAAGCTCACCCAAAGACCACCTGTCAACTCAAACAGGAGGGAAATTCCTGACTAAGCGGAATAGATGTCAGCTGGCTGGGCTTCTACATCTCTAATCACCCCACTCCCTCACTGGCTATTAGGGATGGACGAATGCTTTAGTTCAATTACTTTTTTGTTGGCCATATCTAACAGAAGACTGTAAATCAATTCATGTGTCACTTGTATCAGATATAAGAGCAGCAGAACTTTTTGGTGGTCTATTCTGAGGGTGAACTTTAAGTCAGTTCATGTAACAATTGCATCAGATATAAGTTCAACCAAACTAATGTCTGGGGCCTATGAAAAACTCTTAACCACTTGACAACTGGGCACATAACCCCCTTCCTGCCCAGGCGAAATTTCAGGTTTCAGCGCCGTCACGCTTTGAATGACAATTGCGCGGTCGTGCGACGTGGCTTCCAAACAAAATTGACGTCCTTTTTTTCCCACAAATAGAGCTTTCTTTTGGTGGTCTTTGATAATTTCTGCGGTTTTTATTTTTTGCGCTATAAACAAAAATAGAGCGACAATTTTGAAAAAAACACAATATTTTTTATTTTTTGCTATAATTAATATCCCATTTTTTTTTTTTAAAAACTATTTTTTTCCTCAGTTTAGGCCGATACGTATTCTACATATTTTAGGTAAAAAAAAATCGCAATAAGCGTATAGTGATTGGTTTGCGCACAAGTTATAGCGCCTACAAAATAGGGAATAGAATTATGATTTTTTTTTAATTATTTTTTTATTTATTTTTTTACTAGTAATGGCGTCGATCTGCGATTTTTTTTTGTGACTGTGACATTACGGCGGACACATCGGACACTTTTGACACATTTTTGGGACCATTCACATTTATACAGCGAACAGTGCTAAAAATATGCACTGATTACTGTATAAATGTGACTGGCAGGGAAGGGGTTAACCACTAGGGGGCGATCAAGGGGTTAATATGTTCCCTGCTGTGGGGGGGAGGGGACTGACTGGGGGAGGTGACTGATGGTTGTCCCTATGTACAAGGGACACACCATCCGTCTCCTCTCCCCGACAGGACGTGGATCTCTGTGTTTACACACAGAGATCCACGTCCCTGGCTCTGTGACAGCCGATCGCTCGTACCTGGCGGACATCGCGGCCGCCAGGCACGCGCACCGGCACTCGCCTGACACGGTGGGCACAGTTTTTCCCCGACGTGCGCCCGCGGTGGCGCGCATCGCGGAAGTAAATAAGAGGACGTCCATAGACGTCCTATCAGCAATTGACGACCGCTTTGCGGACGTCTTTTGCTTATAGCCCGGGCGCGAAGTGGTTAATATTCTTAAAACGTCCTGAGACACAATTTTAGTGGTCTTTTTTTAGTTTCCCCCATCTGAAAATTGCACTAACATTTTTGTTGTCATGGACCATGTTTCTAAAGTGGCACATGTTATCCCAATGAGGAGCGGTGGATACAAGACATCTTTGTCCAAGCTGAACTCCAGGATAGTTTGAAACTCTCAGCATTACTACTTGTATTTTGCCACAGTAAAAATGAGCATGTAATTATTATTATTTTTTTTGCAACCTCATAGTTTTTTGTAAAATTACATTTTTAATGTCCATGACATAATGGACAGATATGAAAAAATCAGCTATGTCTGGGCAATGTGAGGAAGGATGAAGGAAGCGCTGACAGCACTTACTCTTACAGTTCTGCAGGTAAGAAATTACCTGCTCAAAATTTCTGCCTGGAGTTCATCTTTAAAGAAATCATTAGATTTCATGACAGTTCACATCAAGCATCTGGAAATCATTATGTATCAATTGGGACATTAAGTTTTACCCCTCAGCAGCATATACTGACTAGTGGGCCAACAGAATGAATTAACCAGATCTTGAAACAATACCTCCATTGCTTTTCTTAATTTTCACAGGACAATTGGGGTTCTCTGTTATAAATAGTTGAGTTTTCCTACAATAACTCAGTACATTGTGCCACTAACCGGTCACCCCTTCTATGTAAAATACAGTTTCTACCCCTCCTTCATGCCAGTGAAAATACCTGATACTCCCTTGCCAGTGTTATGGATATGCAGTAGTGTTTGTCTGTCAGCTTACCTTCCTTCCCATGTGTTCATCTTAGAGGCCAGAACCCTTTCACCTGGCTTCCTTTATAATCTCCTCCCAGCCTGACTCCACCCCAGGCCCTATCACAGAACACTATATTAACCTGTGCACTGCAAGCCTGCTTTGCTGATCAACGTGTTTGTTAGGCATTGTGTGTTTGGGTTCCTGCCTGCCGTGTGCTACGTCTGTCTCTCTGTTACGTTATTGGCTTGTCCCCGACTATCCCTGTCTGCTTTTGACCCTTGACCTTCGGCTTGTCTTTCGTTATCCTTGTCTGCTTGTGGCCCTTGACTTTCAGCTTGTTATTCGTTACTCTTATATCTTGTGCTGCTGCTTCCCCTCTTGTCCCCTTATCCTACGGGGCGTGAGCTAGGAGACTCTAGGGGCCGCGACCTGGACACAGCCTGCAGCATAACATCCTCACCACTAGAGGCTCTGGAGAAGACCTGCTGGCTCTTAGACTCCACGCCCTGGGGAATCTTGGCTCTAGCTTCCTATAGGATCCCGGTTGTGCTCCTCTGGTCCCGCTTTCCACAATCACCCAGTTTCCTATCCGCAGCAGTCAGCCATAGGGTTCACTACCTTGCGGTGCACTCCTGTCCCCCTACGGTGTGCATCTGTCACCTGGCCATAGGTGACCTGACAGTTTGATCAGCCATGAACCTGGCTGACATCCCGCTCCCCGCGGATGATCCATTGCAGGGCATAGTTTGCAGACTTGAAACCCAGGAATCGAATCAGACTCAGGTGATGCGATTCCTCCAGGATCTGGCTTCTCGCTTCGAGCAGCTTCAGGCCTCCTTGGGAACCCTGAATCCGCAACCTCAAATACAACCAGTAGCTGCACCTATTGCACCAGTCGCAGCCACACACTCACTACAACTGCCAGCTCCATCGCGTTTCTCTGGGGACTCCAAGGCTTGCAGGGGGTTCCTTAGCCAATGCACGATTCATTTTGAGCTCCAGCCCCAAAACTTCCTGTCTGATCAGGCTAAGGTAGCCTATATCATTTCCCTCCTCTCTGGTGAAGCTTTAGCCTGGGCAGCCCCTCTGTGGGAACTGAATGATCCAGTGGTTTCTAGCCTGTCTGGCTTCTTGAAACTTTTTCGGAATATCTTCGAAGAACCGGCTCGTGTCTCTTCAGCGGCCAGCGCCCTTTTACGTCTCCGCCAAGAGTCTGCTTCTGTGGGACAGTATGCCCTTCATTTCCGCATACTGTCGGCTGAGTTGAGCTGGAACAATGAGGCCTTAGTCGCAACCTTTTTGCATGGCCTGTCTGATAGAGTGAAGGATGAATTAGCAGGAAGAACCATCCCCACTGATCTGGCCGGCGTTATCTCCTTGTGTAACCAGATCGATATTCACTTTCAGGAGAGGACCTTAGAAAAGCAACGCCAGCACTCCTTGGTTCTTAGTCAGCCTGAGCTCCCCTCTCTTCGACCCGTAGAGCATCTCCTACCAGCTGAGGAACCCATGCAGCTGGGTCGGACCAGGCTATCCCCCGAGCAACGTGCTAGGTGCAGAACTCTTGGTCTATGTCTTTACTGTGGGGGCAAAGGTCATTTTTGTGACACTTGCTCTCTTTGTCCAGAAAAACGTTCGGGTCCACTTCATCTGGAAAGTGGAGTATTGGACCCAGAAATATCACCTTCCCCTTCTCGTCTTCTGCTTTCTGTGTTCCTTCATGTTGGTGCTTCTTCTCATTCGGTCTCAGCATATCTGGATTCCGGAGCCGCTGGTAATTTCATGGACTGGGAAATCGCATCGTCCATGAGACTTACTCTTTTGCCCCTCACCACGCCATTGGTGGTCTTGGTGATTGATGGTACTGTTCTCCCAGGGGGACCTATCCGCTTCCAGACCCTCCCTGTTAAGATGTCGGTAGGGACACTCCACCAGGAGTGGATATCCTTCCTTATCTTACCCAAGGCCTCAACGCCTATAATTTTGGGTCTCCCATGGTTACAGCTCCATTCTCCTCATGTGGACTGGACTACTGGACAGATCCTGGCTTGGGGTCCCTCCTGTTCCTCGTCCTGCCTACCCAAGGTTGCCCCCTGTGAACCTGAGCCGGTCATTCATTCCAGGTTGCATAACCATTTACATTTCTCTGTCCCTAACCACCCTTGGACGCACAGCCAGGCTAGCTTGTCTACAAGTCCTGCAGTCGCTACGTCTTGCGATGCGATTCAGGTATTCACTCTGCCTCTGTACTAGTTATGTCAGTCCAGCCCATGCCCAGTGAGCCTCCTACTTTTTCTTGTTCAGGACATTCTGCTTGTCCTTCAGCTATTCAGCTTGACTCCGGCGACATGTCACCTTCTAACCAACCTGACTTCAGGGTTCCACTGACATCTGCCCAGTCTGATGGTCCTGTGCAAGATGACCAGTTCCCCTTTAAGGGTCTAGGGGACCCTCCTCAGATTCCTGTTGATCCTCTCATGCCCTTGCTTATTCCTAGAGAGCCTTTGGTCCTCAATAGATCTTCTTGTCATCTCCCTACCTCGTTTTCGGTCTCTGAGGATAATCTTAAGTACGAGGTTAGATAAGTTCTGGATTCTCGGCTCTGCAGAGGCATTCTTCAGTACCTTGTGCATTGGAGAGGTTTTGGTCCTGAGGAGGCATCTTGGATCGCTGCATCTGATGTCGCTGCACCTCATCTGTTGAGGAGGTTTCATCAGAGATTTCCCTTTAAGCCTGGGCCCAGGCGGGGGAGGGCCCATAAGAGGGAGGGTACTGTCATGGATATGCAGTAGTGTTTGTCTGTCAGCTTACCTTCCTTCCCATGTGTTCATCTTAGAGGCCAGAACCCTTTCACCTGGCTTCCTTTATAATCTCCTACCAGCCTGACTCCACCCCAGGCCCTATCACAGAACACTATATTAACCTGTGCACTGCAAGCCTGCTTTGCTGATCAACGTGTTTGTTAGGCATTGTGTGTTTGGGTTCCTGCCTGCCGTGTGCTACGTCTGTCTCTCTGTTACGTTATTGGCTTGTCCCCGACTATCCCTGTCTGCTTTTGACCCTTGACCTTCGGCTTGTCTTTCGTTATCCTTGTCTGCTTGTGGCCCTTGACTTTCAGCTTGTTATTCGTTACTCTTATATCTTGTGCTGCTGCTTCCCCTTATGTCCCCTTATCCTACGGGGCGTGAGCTAGGAGACTCTAGGGGCCGCGACCTGGACCCAGCCTGCAGCATAACATCCTCACCACTAGAGGCTCTGGAGAAGACCTGCTGGGTCTTAGACTCCGCGCCCTGGGGAATCTTGGCTCTAGCTTCCTATAGGATCCCGGTTGTGCTCCTCTGGTCCTGCTTTCCACAACCACCCAGTTTCCTATCCGCAGCAGTCAGCCATAGGGTTCACTACCTTGCGGTGCACTCCTGTCCCCCTACGGTGTGCATCTGTCACCTGGCCATAGGTGACCTGACAGCCAGCAGTTCTAGTTCTTTTTTTTAGCAGGGCACAGGGAGGCAACGAGAGGTAATTTTTCAAGAAAGAAGGAGAGAATTGAACCTGCAACCTGAGAAAAGAGTCTGGTCTTTTTTTTTCCAATTGAAAGGTATTTCTGTAATGTACTTTTAAATACATGGCTAGTGCTAGCAGGGGTCACTGTGTTCTTCTGACTTGGTTTTCATGCATGTGTGTCACTTCACACTGGAGTAGGGCATACACCCTGTTCCAAATTATTATGCAAATTCTATTTCAGTGTCACAAAGATTAAATATTTTGTTTTTCAGTTTAACTCATGGTTGGCATTGTGTCTCAGGGCTCTTTTGATCACTGAAAACAATCTCGGACACCTGTGATAATTAGATTGGCAGGTGAGCCCAATTAAAGGAAAAACGACTAAAGGAGGGTGTTCCACATTATTAAGCAGAGCATCATTTTCAAGCAATATGGGGAAGAAAAATAATCGCTCTGCTGCCGAAAAGAGTGAAATAGTTCAATGCCATGGACGAGGTGTGAAAACATTAAATATTTCACGAAAACTTAAGCGTGATTATCGCACTATTAAGAGATTTGTGGCTGATTCAGAGCACAGAGTTTTCGTGCAGATAAACGCACATTGAGGAAGATTTCTGCCAGATCCATGCATCGGATGGAGAGAGCAGCTGCTAAAACACCATTACATAGCAGCAAATAGATATTTGAAGCTGCTGGTGCCTCTGGAGTCCTACGGACATCAAGGTGTAGAGTCCTCCAGAGTCTTCCAACTGTGCATAAACCTTCAATTCGGCCACCACTAACCAATGCTCACAAGCAGAAACGGCTGCATTGGGCAGAAAAATACATGAAGACTAATTTTCAAACAGTCCTGTTCACTGATGAGTGCCTTGCAACCCTGGATGGTCCAGATGGATGGAGTAGTGGATGGTTGGTGGACGACCACCCTGTTCCAACAAGGCTGCGACGTCAGCAAGGCGGTGGTGGAGTCATGTTTTGGGCCGGAATCATAGAAAGAGAGCTGGTCAGCCCCTTTAGGGTCCCTGATGGTGTAAAGATGACCTCTGCAAAGTATGTGGAGTTCCTGACTGACCACCTCCTTCCCCGGTACAGAAGGAAGAACTGTGCTTTCCGTAATAAAATCATCTTCATGCATGACAATGCACTATCTCATGCTGCAAAGAATACCTCTGCATCAATGGCTGCTATGGGGATAAAAAGAGAGAAAGTCATGGTGTGGCTTCCATCCTCCCCTGACCTCAATCCTATTGAGAACCTTTGGAGCATCCTCAAGCAAAAGATCTATGAGGGTGGGAGGCAGTTTACATCCAAACAGCAGCTCTGGGAGGCTATTCTGACATCTTGCAAACAAATTCAAGCAGAAACTGTCCAAAAAAGTTCAATGGATGCAAGACTTGTGAAGCTGCTATCAAATAAGGGGTCCTATGTTAAAATGTAACATGACCTGTTAAAATGTTTAAAAAGTTAAAATGTTGTTCAAAGTTTGATTGAAATAGCTTTTGATTTCAGTAAATATGCTGCAAACACAACAAATGACAATTTTCAGTTCTTTACAACCTATAAAGTGTTTTGAAACTTACCGTGCGTAATAATTTGAAACAGTGCATTGTAAGTTTTTTATTTTGAAAAAAATAACTGTTATCATTAGGAGGTTTGTTCAATAAAATTTGAATTGTACTCTTAATAGTTGATAACATGAGAATTATGCTGACTGTTGTTTACATCAATTATTTAGGTAAATGAGAAAAATATCATTGGCATAATAATTTGGAACAGGGTGTATATACAGGGGAACCGACTTAGTCAGGAGCCGCCCAGTGTGGGAGCTATGTAGAGAGGATTTGAATATGATATAATCCGTTTTCTTTACTGCTCACTCTCCAATGTGACTACATACTACAATGGCCATTGTCCTAAGAACTTCCTAAACTACCAGGTGTGAACAGCACCATTAATTAGCAGCTCCTCTAAGCAACAGTACAGCTAATAGGATTTGTAGTATTTAGTTTAGCCATACATGTGATGATGTATCGATGTGCCACTGCAAGTACTATTCATTAGTGATAAATCAGAGGATTCACATTAATGAAGAAGTTGTCAGTGTCAATAACTGGGAAAAATAATTATGGTTTCTAACAATATGTAGCCATGGTGTATCACAAAGAAATGGGAACAAGCTACTTTAACCCTTCGGGTTGTGGAGACTAAATCATATACCGTTGAACCTCGGATTACGCATAATCCGTTCCAGGAGAATGCTCGTAATCCAAAGAACTTGCATATCAAAGTGAGTTTCCCCATTGAAGTTAATGGAAATGAAAATAATTAGTTCCACATTGACTTCAATTGGCTGCAATCCCGCATGCGGCCAGAGGTGGGGGGGGCGCCGGAGAGCCTCGGAAATGGCCGGAAAGGCCCGAGGACACGTCGGCTGACCTCGACAGCCTACCTCAGTTTCGGAAAGGCTTGGAAACTGAGGTTTTTCGTGTATTTCCGTGTCTTTCCGAGCATTGCCGTGCGGCGTCGATCGACTGTGATTGTCGCTGTTCGGCTCTGCTTGGCTCCGGCGCCAACGCACCTCAGGCCAAATGCGGTACTGCAGGCCCTATTAGGTTGAATTCTACTCGTCTTGCGAGACAACACTCGCAAACCGAGTCAAAAAGTTAAAAAGTTGCTCATAAATCAAAACGCTTGTTAACCACGTTACTCTTAAATCGAGGTTCCACTGTAATAACAAGTGTGTTTGGGTTCATCCTTGAGGTTCCAAGTACTGAATCAGAAAAAAGAACAAGAAGGTAAAGCAGCTAGCCATCAGTAGAAGTAATGACAGTGGCAGGTGACAGGGCCTTGGTAGTGAAGGAACTGGTGTACTCCATATTCCCCACTTAGTGACTGGGTCCCCATATTGAAATTCGCTGTGGTACAAGGCTTGTCTAGGGTCTGCGCATGGGATCAGAGAATGCAAGGCCTTGCAAAGTGAAGTACGATGGCTTACTTGTGGTGGCTTATGGTGAAAAATGTGTAAAGTGAATATTAGAGATGGGCTGGTGGAGAACAGTATGTAGTGGTACCCCCATGAGGGCTGCTAATAGACTCTAAACCCCATTGGTTACCTCGACTCTGCAAATCCTCTCTTACCTCTGACACCTTGGGTTCCATCCTATCACAGCTGTGATAGTAATTAGAGACTCACACAATATCAATGAACAACTCAGATATGTTTACTAAGATAAAATAGACACAAAGAATTGCATGAGTAAACACAGCTTATTTATTTTTTTAACAGTGAATATGTTTTTCTTTAAAAGAATAAAAGTTGACAATGATACAGTATATGGACATCAGGTACAAACATAAAGTCACAAAGGTCTAAGGAAACAGGTCAATGAAGAGCACAAATCGTTGTCTCAAATTTTAGTAGTCTATAACAGATAGTGCATAGTTGTGAACCAGTACCAATTACAATAGTAGCTATAGAAGGGGAAAAAAGGAGGGAGGGAGGAGTGAAAGAAAAAAAAAGGGGGGGAGGAAGGGGGGGAAGTGGAGGGAATAGAGAAGGGAAAAAAAGGGGGGTAGGAAGGAAGGGGGGGGAAGGGAGGGGAGGGGACATAATAGACATATAATAGAACAAAATTTCTAGTCACAACCAGGAGACAAAATAGAGGACAGCAATAACAAGTAGGATTAACCCATGAGCTCTAGAGCTCCTTTCCATGTGCATCGATCCATTGGGACCAGACCTTATCAAATTTTTTGGGACAGTTTCTACTCTCGTATGTTAGCTTGTACAAAGGTAGGACAGAGTTTATCGTGGCCGGAAACACGGCTTAATTTAACTGTGAATAAGCCTCATATATACTGCACATGAATACTTGACATAATTCCACTACAAGACCTATGTGGACAGGTAGACAGAGGAATAAATACCCAATACTGTATCACATGTATTGGATTTCTCCCCTCTGTGTCCTCAACACACAAACCAACAAACTGTAATACATCAAACACAATATAACTTGAATGATATCCTATAGGGTGGCTCCCTGTAGTAGTTCAATGCAATATGCAAATGAATAAAAAGAATTTGTACACAGCAGAGAAGAAATAAGAAATGTTCCTTTTTTAGTTGCAGTTATCTTCAGCTAGCATGTGTTCTTTGCACTGCAGTAAATTTGTAATCCAAGATGAAAGAAGGGTAACAAGAAAGAACTAAACTGCACCTTATCTGAAGAAATGATAACCAGTGTATGCTCCTCCTTTAACTGTAGTAAAGAAATGTGACTTTAAAGCACTTTGTATTGACCCCAAGTGCCTGCTGTGTGAGGCCTCTGAAGAAGTAGATTCACTTCCATGGAACTACAAGTATCACCAGCCAGTCTGTATAAAAGTTACTCAGCAGTACTGTTGTTAAATATTACAAGGGCTGTGCCCCGCTCACCACTGCGAACATCAGATGAATAGAGGGTTCCCGACGGAATTCTCTGTCCCTATATCTTTGTCCTGTGGAAATGGCGGCACTGAGCCATACTGCAGCTCCCCGTGGACTGGGTTGCAGGTACCTCCGGATGGTCTGGAACACAGGCTGGTCCGCTGTACTAGAATAGCAATGCTGTCTTCTGAGATCCCTCTGAGGCTGGCGATCTGGCTCCCTGCTGTGTAGGCCGCAGATTCTCAGCACTCCCTGTCACAGAGACCTCCTGCTGGCATGGTCAGAATGGAATCCAGAGAGACCAAAAACAGGCCACACCCGCCTTTTTATTTCCTCTCCCAGCAGGCTGCTCTGTGCGCACAGCATTCTGTTACCTGTGGTCCAGATTGGTCCTGCTAATAGTGTCACTTCCTCATCCCCGGACTACATGTTCCATGATGCCTTGTTATGGGTCATTCTCACAGGAGGAAAGAACACACATAGAGTCCAGCATGCACTAGAGGGAGCCAAACCCATATAACAACAACAAAACTGTCCCTTATCATAAGCACAGTAGCAAACCTTGGCTACACACTCCCCCCACTTGAACTCTTTGGTCCCCAAAGACATGGAGAAATCCATCTTAACTTATTGAAGAGAAAAGGGATCCTTAGTAATTCTATAATAACATCGACCACAATCTAGATTTAACAGGTATTGACACACTTCTGGATTTTTCTGAAACCATCTATACACATTTTCAGTTAATTCAAACTCGGTTTTTGAACAGGCCGGGCCGTTGAAAGGTCGCAGTGGCCCCCGACAAGCCTTGAGGCATTCAACTGAATTCGTAGAACCCCAAAGGGCAAATGAATGCCGTTTTTTCTTGGTCTTCTGGATGTATGGGGATCTGATAATACCCGCTCTTCAAATCGAATACACTGAACCACTTGGCCCCAGTAGGACACTGAAGTGCATCTTCAATGCGGGGTGTTGTGTACTGATCCGGGATGGTGCACTGGTTCAAAGTCCGATAGTCAATACACATACGTAGTGACCCATTCTTCTTCCGCACCACCACAATGGGGGATGCATAAGGGCTCCTAGACTCCTGAATGACTCCTGACCTCTTCAACCCTGCCAACTGCTCTCGTAAGTCTTCCAAATCACTGAGGGGTATTCTTCTAGCTCGCTCTCAGAAGGGTTTATCCTCCTGCAACCAGATTCTATGTTGAGCACTCCTAGCACACCCCACATCGAAATCATCCTTTGAAAAGATCTTCTCTCATCTCATCAATTGGGACCTCATTCTTTTCTGCCAAGCAGGGGATAAGACTTCAGCACAATGCTTAAACTCCTTCTGCAGCTGCTGACCATCCTCTGGATCTTTGGCCTCTTCAGGGAATACAGGGGTGGCTGCACTCACCTGCCCCACCAACATGCGAGCCCCCAATGTGATTGGTTGATCCGTCACATTTCGCAGGCTGATGGGCACTCTTTTTCCGTTTCATGACAGATCCTTGGTGGGGACCAACTCAGGAACCATTTCCAGTCCAACAGCTCTGGCTCGTTTATCTGTTTCCAACACAGCAAAGGGACCTGGCTGGTCCCAGGTCAGCTTGACTGTGGCCTTCACATGAGCAACTTCTTCAGGCTGTAACACTCTTTCCTTGACCTCTAGCTTACACAAACGCCCACTCCCCCTTCAGTAGCATTCTTTTCTCTTGGCACTCGCCGACAGGCCTTCAGTAACTGAGGGTGAATCTTGTTTTTAGTGGACCCATCTTCTCCCAGTACTGATGATAACAATCTCCTTACCAGCTCAGTATTCGTCCCTACCAGTATCAAATTTCGCCCAGCCCCGGGCGGCCTGGGGCACACAACGGCCAAGGGGTCGAAGGCCTCTACTTTCCCGGCGGCCACTGGCCCGAAGGATGTTTGAATAGGGATGTATCCATCATATGGGTACTTAGCAGTTCCAATTCCCCAAATCTCCAGTTCTTCAAGTTTGCGTAGAGGAACGTGACTCAGATGTTTGTCAAAGAAGTCTTGATATAACAGTGTGACCTGAGTTCCAATGTCTAATAAGGCCCTGGTGTAAACACCCTCTATTTGTACAGACACAATCGGGGACAGCCCCACTAGCTTTTCTGGAAAGCTCTCTGCATTGTTTCGGGTAGAGTTGGGCTTGCAGTCCCTCTTGGCTGTATTCTGTGGGGACCTAACAGTAACCCTAGGCAGTGACACTGGGTTGTTACTGGTAGAACTAGGTTTGCAATTTCCCTTAGGTGTGTTCTGATAGGACCTAACCGTGGCCCTAGGTGATGGCAAAGCATTGTAGTAGTATTATTCCTGCGCTACCAAATGTGAATAGAGAAATAGAAAGTGGAACTGCTGCAGGCACCGAAAAGGGTCAAACCATACCCATGGGCAATAAGATAAAGTGGGGGTTGGTGCTGCGCTGTTCCCAATAGATATAGTGCCTCTCGGCTAAGAAAGTATACAACAATAGGTATCAATAAAAAAGTAAACGCATAAAATCTGCGCTATTCCCAATAAATTGAGTGCCAATGGGCTAAAAGCAAAAGTACACTCCTAGCATAGAAGCTAATATGGAAGAGAAACAGTGCATAACATGCTAAATAAACATAGGCGGTACTATAGGAATATAAAGTGCAGCGTACATAAATAATAAATATGCATTGGGTATATCTGAGGCAGTCCTACCCAATCCGGTGCAAAGACAATGAATAAGTTGTGCAAAAAATCAAAATAATGCAAAATCCACAATGAAATGTGCAAAATAAGCAAAATAAATAAGTAAAATTCTTGTGCAAAGTGCAAGGTATTCTTTGTGTGTGCAAGTGACAAGGGGTGCTGGGGAAATAGATCTTTCTTCGTGCAGTAATACACTTAAGTGTAGGTGGCCTCTTACCTTGCGGTAATGAGACAACCGCATATAGATTAAGCCTGGAGTGGCAGTACCTTCCTTGGGTTCCTGGGCATATACCTGGTCTTTGTCTCTCAGCGGCAGGGAGAGTGTAAAAGAAAGAGGATTCCCGATAGTGTAGTACGTTTTAAAATGATTTGTCATTTATTGGTAAAACAGTATAAGGGTACTCACATAAAACAAATAGTCAAAATACTTATCTCCTACGAGCAGCAAGCTTGTCTGCTAACGTCAGATGGCGTGCCTTTCCTTCACTACGCCTGACCTCACAACCCACGTGACTTCATCAGGGGAGATAGGAGGGCACAAGGAATGTCTTTAAATAGTCTGGCCCATTGTAAGTAGTGCGGCGGCCATTTTCTTGAAGTTTAATGGGAAAACGCCATAGCGGCCATTTTCCTGGAGACCATGTGTGTCCCTGGGCGCGGCCATTTTATTGGTTACCTGTATTCCATGTATAGCGTGGCCGTGTCCCCGGAGGTAAAATAATCCCGGGGACGCAACAAACTAATATAACTAGAGGTTATGTTGATCGGGGGGTTGGCCATCAGATTTAAGGAATAGCATTGCGGATGGATAATAGATAAATCAAAGTGATGATAGAGGGACTAAGTAAATAAATATCTTATAACAACAGGTTGCAAAAACACCCATATTGACGTGAGCATAGTGTTAAAAACACATGACATACAACTCTAGGTCAGAATGAGATTAGAATAAAAACTTAAAGGTTCCTAAAATATTCCTATAAAAACCCTAACAGTAAAATGTCAAATATAGGAACATAAAAATAAAAGGACTAGATAAAAAATAGATAAAAATGTATAAAGAGGGGGGCCTGAGAGGTCAAGTGAAAAGGGAGATATCTTGCAGATGAAACGTATATGGGCATAATAACATATGATGGCACACTGAGAGACGTGGTAAGGAGGTAATTAAAAAATAGTAAAAATAGGTAAAAAATGATACATCAACTATAGGCTAAAAGTCACTAAGGAAGAAGTTGAGGTCAAATTCAATATTCAGGCCTCTGAGTGAGAAAGTATCTAATGTGAAGATCCATTTCGATTCTAACTGGCTAAGGGTCCTCACCTTATGCCCTCCCTGCCAGTGTTTTGTATAAGGGTCTATCCCCCGAAATTTGAGGTCTGTAGGATCTTTGTTGTGGCACAGAAGAAAGTGTTTTGACACACTATGCTTATCATATCCTCTCAAGATATTTTGAATATGCTCTTTAATGCGCACCTTCAGGGGTCTTTTAGTGCGCCCTATGTATTGAAGGCCACAGCTGCACTCTAGGGCATATACAGCTCTTTTGGTATTACAGCAATTAAAGTCTAAAACTTCATAAAAACACAGGACATACAGCTCTGGGTCAGAATGAGATTAGAATAAAAACTTAAAGGTTCCTAAAATATTCCTATAAAAACAGTAACAGTAAAATGACAAATACAGGTACATAAAAATAAAAGGACTAGATAAAAAATAGATAAAAATGTATAAAGAGGGGGGCCTGAGAGGGCAAGTGAAAAGGGAGATATCTTGCAGATGAAACGTATATGGGCATAATAACATATGATGGCACACTGAGAGGCAAATGGTAGGGAGGTAAGGAGGTAATTAAAAAGTAGTAAAAATAGGTAAAGAGTGATACATCAACTATAGGCTAAAAGTCACTAAGGAAGCAAATGAGGTGAAATTCAATATTCAGGCCTCTGGGTGAGAAAGTATCTAATGTGAAGATCCATTTCGATTCTAACTGGCTAAGGGTCCTAACCTTATGCCCTCCCCGCCAGTGTTTGGTATAAGGTTCTATCCCCCAAAATTTGAGGTCTGTAGGATCTTTGTTGTGGCAAAGCATTGACCCTCTGTGCCCCGGGTCCCTGACCCCGGTGACGGGTTGCTTGACTGCGAAGATGGGGAGGGTATGTGCATCAAACCCTTCTTCTGCGGCCTCCTCTTGGCCCTTCTCCTTCTTCCAATTCTGGATCTCTGTTTCTCATCATGGTTCTCAGCTGGCTCCCTGTCAGGGACTTACCATGACTGGACACAGGGACGCAGGAACGCGCGTGCGCGACCCTCCGGCGCGTGTGAGCACGCGCTTGCGCACGCGTGTGCTTGCGTGCGCGCTGAGCGCTGTTTGGCGCCAATGGGCCTTTAAAAGGACAGCAGCTGCACTTATGCAGTGCTGTTTGATCTGCAGATTCTGAGTATCTCTACCTGCATCTGCTATCTGATTACCTGGACGACCCGGCACTGCTGACTTACCTGTATTCTCCAACCCTGACCCCGGCCTGCCTTGACCCTGCTACTACTACTTGCTGTTCCGTTGCCAGACCTCTGCCTGCTTATCTGACCCTGCTCCAGTCCTCCGCATTGCTCTGCCTGACCACCCGATCTGACCCGGCTCGCCTGACCCTGCACCTGCCTGCTACTTGCTCTGTGTGTTACCGTGTTGATCTGGCTTATCTCTCCCTGCTTCAGCCTGCTACTGATCCTGCTGTCATCCGCAGTTCCAGCCAAACCTGGAGGATCATCAACCAGCTACAGTGTCAACCACCACAGTCTCCACAGGCACTCCTACCCCGCTGTGTTCCCGAGACCACTGTCCCCACTCCGGTGGCTCCTGAACCAGAGCTGTATGAGAGGTCTTCTCCGATGAGTCAGACTCATCCTTGGAGGTACGTAACACTCCCTCACTGAGACCCCCTGAAGTTTCCCGCCTGCTGATCTTTGGACAATTTCTGTAGTATCTTCACCAGTTCTGCCAACAGCTCGGCACTTACTTCCTTCTGTGGACACTGAGCCTTGAAGTGCCCTGGGTCTCCGCACTTGTTGCACTTCCGAATGCACTTCTGAATGCCCGAACTCCATTCTCTGGCGACTTGACTGGAGTAACCTTTGGTGTGGATTGTGCCACAGGGGCCTTGGAGCACTCCCCCCACTCAGACTTCTCATCACTTTCCACCACACTTGCATCCACTTGAGCTGATTGAGCTGCCACCTTATCACCCTTATGAGGGATCTTTACTGCGAGCCGGGCCTCTTGATTCTTCTCATCCAATAGTGCTTCCTCCTGTAGTGGCAAGATTGGTTGTTTGCAGAGCACGCATCTATCTTTGCCTTGTGCTAAATAAGCACACACTTCAGATTTTATCTCATTGCAATAATGCTATCTTTACGCTAAATTTCACTCACCACCATTCGTCCCAATCATCCCAAGAAAGCAGCACCACACAGCTATGTTCTCATCTCAGCATCCCAGCCTGACTGCCAAGCCGATGCCCATAAACAGTTTTTATTAAACTCAGAAGGAAGTGATGTCACAACATGTGACCCACCCTCCATAGGAAGTGTGACCCACCCTCACAGGAGCTCCACTCAGAATACAACACAAGAAATATAGCTTAAAGGATTCAATACAATAATACAATAATAATACAATACATGCATAAAACAAACGAACCAATCACAGACATGTATACATTCAAATAGACTATCAGTGGCATGCACTGGTTCCAATGACGGGAACTATACGACAATTATGCCTCAATGGAGCACAATTGTCGTATAGCTATGCTACTGTTCTTGTGGACACAGATCTGTCCGCTCGGAGTCATTTAATGCCAATGTCAAGAAGTGGCCAGTCCCCTGACGAGGCATAAAACAACATCTCTAAATGGAGCAAACATCGCTGTTTCCATAGGAAGATTTTCCCGCCACCGATCTTCCACCAACGTCTGTATTTGCAAATATGCTCAGATGAGCGCATTACAGCAAAACTGACATTGGGGGACATCTGACAACATACATTAATACATTTTTCCACAACAGTCCTCCCTTTTTTGTCATCTGCACCCCATGTCCATCGATTAAACTTGATCTCCTTCTTACACCTGGAAATGAATCAGTCCTTACAGTCCATAAAAACGAAAACACGGCTTGACATGTAGACTCTTCTTCAGGAGAATGACTTATAAAGAAGGACACGACATGGTGAGCTGTAGTAATCGCCGATCCGTCTGTGATCCTCTGTGTCTTGTACGTGGGTCTGGTTTCAGGGCGTCTCATCGAGGACGATGTGCTTATCTGCTCGGGCTCTGGTCACGCGTCCAATCAGGCAACAGGAGCACCTCGTCACGACATAGAAAGAATAGAAATAAAAACGACATGAGTATATATATTCCCACTTCCTTTAACCACGATCTGCTGTAAAATAAAAATTAGATCCCCAAAGATTCCCAGACCCTTAAAAGGACTCCCAACCTTCACTTAGCTACAGCTCTGGCTTCAACAGTTACATGAAGAACCCTATCCTTAACGGATGAGAATTGTTCAATCATATCCTAAGCTCGAGCCCCCCCTCCAACTTGTACATGCAGAACACCATGCCCAGACCTGGTCGGGGTTGGTGAACAATCCCCTTCTAGCCGTCCCTGCCATTCTCAAATTCCCGCGCCATCAGATCCTCGCGATCGGCCGCGACATAAGATGCTGGGACAGCTTCACCATCACACATGAACCTCTTGCTTTGGGGGAATTACCTTATAAGCTGCAGATCGGCATAAGCACCAAACTAAAGTTCAAACAAACTTGTGGGCTGCCTAGATACCCAAACCGACAAGAGGCAGAGCTATTAAAACTATAACTAATTTTACCCTCTAAAAATGCGTTGTTAGATTCCATTGACAAGTGTCTGTTTGGAGTCTTCACCAGTTTGTCAAAACTCCTCATACCCATAATAACATCATAAATGGCATGTACCGCGGTCATCGCTGGGGACTAAAACTCGGTGGAGACTCAGAACAGACCCAGCAATCGGTCCTGTTCGCTTTCTGAGCTAGTCAGGAAATACACTTTAAATAATAACTTGGGATGCTTTTCATCGTTACCCTTGCTAAAATTTACTAAACAAAAAATATATAAATAAACAAAGATACTACTCAGTCCTTTGGTGTGGTTGAGTCGCTTCTTGCAGTGGCTGGCGTGGTCTCATCCCTCAAGCTTCTTTACAAGGACCCAGTCACCCGGTTGGAAAGAATGTAAACTGGTTATTGTGTCAGGGTCCAGGAGTGACTCGTGAACCCTGTGGTGGACATTTTGAAGTTCCTGTCACAGCGATCGCACCCACCCCATCAGCCGAGAATATAAGTGACAGCTAATGAGGAAAGTACGACTCTGGTTTTGATTGACCTCCAAACAACCCTCATATGACAATAACCCAGACATCGGGACTGTGGTCACTGCATAACCTGTGCGTGGCTTACAATACCTGGAACCATTGACAAAAGGTTCTTAGCATCTGGGATGGGAACCTACTTCACCAGACTGCTGCTTGCCGATTCAAATTCTATCAAAGAAAGACAGTCTTGGCACAAACTTGGTTAGAATTACAGAGGTTAACATTATTTGTTTGAAAAAAAAAAAAAAAAATGTTATTCTTACATTTATCACTTCTCCCCCCATTTTCTTCCTCATTACAGACTGAAGGAAGAAATGCGTGGTGCAGGAAAAAAGAAACAATGAAATAGCCCATGATACTTTTACCTCCTTAGACTCATATTTATCCATATGTACAGCTGTCTACATATACCTGTTCTCTATGCACAAACTCCTTGGACCTGAAAAATACTTATAAACAAAATCATTACTCTATCCTTCATATTTAACCTGCAAAGGATGGTAAACAATAATGACATTCCTGTACATTGGTAAATTGTCAATGACATTCTTTCAAAACCGATTCAAACAAACCCCTCTGTAACCCTTACTTTTCCCGTTCCTACAAAAATACAACAGCCGCGACGCATCGGAGTTCGAACATATTCACGTTACTACATACAAACATTCTGATACAAATGTGGGGGAGATACTTCATAGTTTCCAACACCAAGAATGAAAAAAAACAAAAACAGCCAGAATTCTCCCTTCACTCTTTCAGCAATAGAAAAAAATACAATGGGACAAACATGAGAGCAGCTCGAGAACCTTGTATGGACCAGCCATACAAAGTTCAAACAAACGGGCATGAGAATTTAACCACCGTTCCTCCTCTGAGAATCACAAAAGCTTGTACTACACCTCCATCAACACTCATCATTACAGATTTCTGAAGCCGCAGCTGAACTACATCCACTCCAGAGGGATACCCAAAATAGTATCCTTGGACCACCTATGTTAATCTTTTTGGGGTTCAAAGGCCTTTGCCCCAAAACTAGGCTTCGTGCACCGTGTGACCGTGTGACTGTGGGAAGCCTCCATTCCTTCCTTTGCACAGACCTCCTTGTGTTCATGGCGATTCGAATCAGCTTATCGTCTTAAACCTGCGTCCAGGTTAAACCGTTGCACCCATTTCGGGGAGCACTGCCCGGTGTCTTATTCTACGGTGGATTGAAGGACTACAACCACTATCTGGTCAAGTCCCCCAACTAGAAACCCTAAACCGAGGCATTATCACCCCCCGAATTAGGCCTCTACCCCTCACAGTGTATGCATACACAAGCGTTTTCCACTATACACCCATACACTGCGTCGCCAGACTAAAGCACACAGAACACGTACGCCCGTTTACCACCTGCAGAACAATGTGGCTTCTCTCTGTATCTAGATGATAAAACAATGGTGATGCCCCCCTGTTTGCTCTCTACCCAAAACTGTATTTCAGTACAAAACTGGAACAAAATATAAAACAATTTTAAACGCCAAAATGCTTTCCATTTTCCTTCCAAACACAAATCTCATTGGCCAACCTTTCAGACAACCCCAACCTCCTCCCACCAACTTCCCTTTGATACATAAATGCTGAAAAGAAACTTTGTTGCATGCTCAGCTACTTAAAGAAACCAAACTGGTTTATTTACATATCATTTGTTCAGGAAGAGGGAGGGGGAGGGGGGAGCCCAGCCACATCGCCGTGTCTATTAAGTCACCAAAAAATCCATGGCTAAACATCATATATATTTCAACAATTTAAAAAAACATTTGTCAAGCAAACGATGGAACAAACCCCCCTTTTTCAAAATGGGAGGGAATCCCCCCCTGACCCCCACATCCCCTGGAAGTCAAACCACAAGTTGAGACTCAAATACAAACTCCTGCCAACAGATGGCTCTAGGAGTTTCGACCAAACCCCCACTCCTCCTTTACAGGCTATACAATACAAGTTTCAAAAAATTCATTGCCAAACTAACTCCCAAATATTTAAACATAAAAACAACACACACACTGTGTACAAAAACTCTGTTAGTCTTACAATCTATCAAATTCAGTGTAAAGTAGGGATTTCACTTAAAAACGAAATCCAATACAAAAGCCGCCGCTTATATACTGCAAAGTCAGCTAACCCTGCAATAGCTTACATTCACTTAAATGAAAACAGAGAAATCCCCATCCCAACACCATCTGCATGGAGTTTGTATGTTCTCCCTGCATCTGCGTTGGCTTCCTCCCACACTCCAAAGACATGCTGGTAGGTCAGCCAGATCCCTCTAAAAATGGGCCCCAGCATGTGTCTGCAAGCGCGTCGGGACCCCTCGGGGATAAGACCACGCTATATCAAGACACCACTCTACTCAACTCAAAAGGCGATGCTTACAAAAACAATTTAAACCAGCGAATTCAACATTAAACAAAAAGAGCCTCTCAGTATGTCACCCTGGTGTCTCACTACTCTCCTAAGCAGTGCACAGGTCAAACTACAAACGCATAGAACAGACGAAAACTGCGCTAATCAACAAATGTTAATATAGCACCCAGGGGCTGTGTTTGCTAACCTGGAACTTCCCATCTCAAACTGTAAACGTCTCTCAAGATGGCCGACAAGCCAGGACAACAAAATGGTGGATGACCACCGCACACCTCATGGACAAAAACAAAAATGGCGCCATTAACGCATGCAATTTTTCCCGCCAAAACCAGCACAAACATGGACAAGACCACATGGGTTCCCACACACAAAGGAAAACAAAAATGGTCTCCAACAGTTTCCAACACAGAAAAGACCGCACTAAATTCGCACCAAACATCAAAATCTGCCTCAAAGGCTGAGAAATTCCACCAGCAAAATAGCCGACGAATGCCACATGGTATAGCACCCAAAGGAAAGGTGGCTGCACCTTCCCCTATATGATACCCACAGGCCAAGGCGAAGCTGCGCCTCAAGATGGCAGACAAACCACATGGCCAACAACAAAAGCCAGGAATGGCACCATTAACACATGTACTTTTTCCCGCCAAAACCAGCATCTCCTCACTAGAAAACCAAAAATGTTTTTCTTCACAAGGACTGACTACACCATTGAAACTTTTCTAAATGATCATCAAAATCCACTGAAAAATTTGTGTCTTGAGTCAGCTACACTCCACAAGGCTCATGCCATCTCCACAAAGCCTCACATTTGAGACACCACATGACCACTAAAACATTTTAAAAACCCTTTGGCCACTAAACAGCACATTCAATAAATGTAAGTTACATGCACAACATTATTCAACACTTTTCTCTACCTAAAGTTCACACACACACTGTGGTATCAGTTTCCATAACAAGCCATCGCACAGACATACTATTGTCTGGCTTCTAGCAATGCCTGGCCACTTGGATATGCGGCGGGAACTTTCAACTCAAAAACCAAACCCTTTAGGTAAAATATTTTTACACTTATGGGGGCATGTGTCTTTGTCCCATACAAAGGCAAAAAATCACAATCTATCCATTTCTATTTTTCATAGAAATCACAAACGCTACACACATACAGTATATTGTTGCTTGTAACATCAGATCATCTCTCAGGGCAAACTCCTGCATGCTATTTACAGGAGTCACCAACTTTCACCATTGTAACTGATGACCATGCTGCCTGCCCTAGCCCCACTAAAGCACATAGCACACAGGGACCAGACTTTAACAATGCACAAAACAATCTAATCACATACAGTCTATATTTCTCATTTAGTTACACTCTTACAGCACGCAGCTTCCCCACATAAACATCCAGGCACATACGATCGGATTCACAGACATACGATCTCTCTCCCAACAAAATCACACACACGCACAATCGGATTCACAGACATACACAAGCAAGCCCACATGATCGGATTCACAGACATACACACACAAGCCCACATGATCGGATTCACAGACATACACACACAGGCCCACATGATCGGATTCACAGACATACACACACACACACATCTCTTAGACATACACACACACACACACATCCACACACATCTCTCATACTGCAAACTTACAGCATTATTTCAAAAAGACGAAAAATTTGTTCTTTTACAGAGCAGAGCCCCTACGCATCGGATCGTGCATCCATACTTACCCCATCTCGACTCGATGCCCAAAGGGGCTCCATCTAGTCCCTTCAGAGCCGCCATTTTCTGTCGCAGAAATATAGGTTGTATACAGAGCACACAGCCCATATTTCCTGTGCTAAATAAGCACAGACTTCAGATTTCATCTCATTGCAATAATGCTATCTTTAGGCTAAAATTCACTCACCATCATTCGTCCGATTCATTCAAAGAAAGCAGCACCACACAGCTATGTTCTCATCTCAGCATCCCAGCCTGACTGCCAAGCCGACGCCCATAAACTGTTTTTATTAAACTCAGAAGGAAGTGATGTCACAACATGTGACCCACCCTCCATAGGAAGTGGAGCTCACAGGAGCTCACAGGAGCTCCACTCAGAATTCAACACAAGAAATATAGCTTAAAGGATTCAATACAATAATACAATAATAATACAATACATGCATGTATAATACATGTATAATACAATACATGCATAAAACAAACGAACCAATCACAGGCATGTATACATTCAAATAGACTATCAGTGGCATGCACTGGTTCCAATGACGGGAACTATACGACAATTATGCCTCAATGGACCACAATTGTCGTATAGCTATGCTACTGTTCTTGTGGACACAGATCTGTCCGCTCGGAGTCATTTAATGCCAACGTCAAGAAGTGGCCAGTCCCCTGACGAGGCATAAAACAACATCTCTAAATGGAGCAAACATCGCTGTTTCCATAGAAAGATTTTCCCGCCACCGATCTTCCACCAATGTCTGTATGTGCAAATACGCTCAGATGAGCGCATTACAGCAAAACTGACATTGGGGGACATCTGACAACATACATTAATACATTTTTCCACAACACTCCTCTCTTACTAACCCCATCAGCTCTGGGTAGGAAGGGGCCTCCTGTATTACCTTCAATAATAGCCGGAGCACAATTATATGATTTGGCCTAGCCCCTTGCAGGATCCGGTCCAGCCTGGCTCTGTCCGCGTCCCGAGGATCTATCCCCTTCTTTAAGACAATTTGATGCAGGATCCGATCCACCCGAACAAAATAATCTGACAACTTCTCTCCTCTCCACTGGTGAGTATGTTCAAACTTGTACATTAGGTCTGGTAGCTTCTCCACCCTTCCATAAACTGAACAGAGAGCCTCTATGTAATCCATAGCCTCACAGTCAGATTTACCCCTCTTCATGCTTCTAATAACATCCGCTGCCAGACTGCAAAGACTTTCACTGATTCGTTGTCTCTTCACCATTTCTCACACATTCCACTCCTCCATTGCCTGCATGACCTGATCCATCCAGCTGTCAAACTCTTCCTCGCCTTCTGGTCTGGGGACATGACCCGAGAAAATCTGGAGCCTCCTATACCCTTGATTGGCAGAGATGGCATGATTTTTTATCAGGCTCTCGACTAACCGACTGTATAGAAAGAGGCAGGGGGTATTCCTGCCATCGGACTTCCCACAGCTGGGCCGTTTGCGACCGGACTTCCTTGTGGCGACTGAGGGGAATCCTCATCCTCTTCCCCTGGCAACTGTACTGGGATCACTTGACCATCAAGGCAACACTCTTCCGAAACTCCACTGGAATACTCTCCTTCCATTCCAAGAGGGCATACGTGCAGTCCTCTCAAACTCATGCTTTAGGTCCAAAAGGTATGACCCTTGTTCTGGGACGGCCTTCATCATCAACTGCCGCACCTCCCTGTCAAACCACCGGACTCCTGGTAGTCTCAGAACTGTGGTTTACTCCATTCAATCAGTGGCGGTGACCGGGTCCATGATTTCTTCCACCCTGGACACATCACCTAATCTGCTTGAGTTTCCCAGATGGGGTATCTCGGTGGGACATCCAAACGTAGCGGTACCCCCATGAGGGCTGCTAATAGACCTTGGGTTCCATCCTGTCACAGCTTTGATAGTAATTTGAGACTCACACAATATCAATGAACAACTCGGATATGTTTACTAAGATAAAAAAGACACAAAGAATTGCATGAGTAAACACGGCTTAATTTAACAGTGAATAAGCCTCATATATACTGCACATGAATACTTGACATAAATCCACTACAAGACCTATGTGGACAGGTGGACAGAGGAATAAATACCCAATACTATATCACATGTATTGTATTTCTCCCCTTTGTGTCCTCAACACACAGACCAACAAACTGTAATACATCAAACACAATATAACCTGAATGATATCCTATAGGGTGGCTCCCCGTAGTAGTTCAATGCAATATGCAAAGGAATAAGAGGAAGTTGTACACAGCAGAGAGAAAATAAGAAATGTTCCTTTTTTAGTTCCAGTTATCTTCAGCTAGCCTGTGTTCTTTGCACTGCAGTAAATTTGTAATCCAAGATGAAAGAAGGGTAACAAGAATGAACTAAACTGCCCCTTATCTGAAGAAACGATAACCTGTGTATGCTCCTCCTTTAACTGTAGTAAAGAAATGTTCATAATAAGAACTTTAAAGCACAATGGGAGTATTGACACCAGACAGTCTGTATAAATATTACTCAGCAAGACTGTTGTTACTATCACAAGGGCTCTGCCCACTCACCACTACGAACATCAGATGAATAGAGGGTTCCGTTCGGAATCCTCTGTCCCTGTATCTTTGTCCTGTGGAAATGGTGGCACCGCGCCACGCTGCAGCTCCCGGTGGACTGGGTTGCAGGTACCTCCAGATGGTTTTGGAACACACGCTGGTCCGCTGTACTGGAATAGCGATACTGTCCTCTGAGATCCCTCTGAGGCTGGTGATCCGGCTCCCTGATGTGTAGGCCGAAGATTCTCAGCACTCCCTGTCACACAGACCTCCTGCTGGCAGGGTCAGGATGACGTCCAGAGAGACTGAAAACAGGCCACACCCGCCTTTTTATTTCCTCTCCCAGCAGGCTGCTCTGTGCGCACAGCATTCGGTTACCTGTGGTCCAGATTGGTCCTGCTAACAGTGTCACTTCCTCATCCCCGGACTACATGTTTCATGATGCCTTGCTCTGGGTCATTCTCACAGAAGGAAAGAACACACATAGAATCCAGCATGCACTAGAGGGAGCCAAACCCATATAACAACAACAAAACTGTCCCTTATCATATGCACAGTAGCAAACCTTGGTCACAAGTACATTACATATTACTTTCTCAAAATGCTATGAAGTTATGTGACAGGCAGGAACAGACCATATCACTGGCTGAGGAAATGAAGAAGATGCAGTCCTTCTATAGCAGGCATGTCCAACGTTTGGCCCGCGGGCTAATTGCAGCCTGTGTTCCGGTTTAATATGGCCCCCTGGTGATTTGGATATATATATCTTTTGTGGCCCCCATATATACCGTATTTTTCGGCGCTGCCTCGGAGGGAACAGGGAGGGGGCGGGACGAGCACCGTCAGATTACACACAGGAGAATCTCCTGTTTACTCGGCGGCTTCTGTAATAGGAAGTCCAGTCTCCTGGGCAGCCATTGGACCACTGTTCTGTCTATCATAGGAGGCGGGACTTTGTATTAAAGAGGCTGCCGAGTAAACAGGAGATTCTCCTGTATGTAATCTGTCGGCGCTCGTCCCGCCCCCCTCCCTGTCCCCTCTGAGGCTGCAGATGGGCATCGATCAGGCTGCACTGATGGCAATGGTGCAATGGTGAGGCTGCATTCATGTTCAGCCCTCACACATGTTCACTTCATCAAATCTGCCCCTCTTTGAAAAAAGTTTGGACACCCCTGTTCTATAAGGATAGCATGCTGTAAATGCATTGTGGTTAGGCCTGAAATGGTATGTGACACTCGCAGTAATAGAGAATGTGGGGTTGGAACCTGGGACTTGACTATGTTTGCTGATTGTAGAAAACAAAAAGAGATTCAGTATCTAATGAAATGGGAAGTTTATGTTCTGGAAAATAACTTTTTGGAACCATAGACTAAGACACTAAGATACAAGCATTCTTGAGATGCTCATCCTGAGAAGAAGCTCTATCGGTAGGCTACTCCTTAAGAGGGTGCAATGTCAGGAAGACTATGCCAACCTGCAGAGCCCGATTCAGGTACACTTTTAAAGATTTTATTGCAGTGAAACTCCAGCCAAAACATTTTTATAAGAAAGGGGTAGAATCTCTGTTAGATTGTTTTTGACCATTGAGGAGGATCTCTCCCACTTCCTGTGCACATGGTTATCAAGACAAAAATACACATGCAGCTTTTGCAACCTTGTTTTTGTAGGATAAGGAAGGGTCAGAACTTCTATCAGATTTTACTGGGAAGATTTACTATATTTCCTGATCCGACGAAAGTAGTCTCCAGGATGGAAAGGGTAGGTAAATCTCCCAAGGGGCAACCCAGACAATAATAAAATCTAACACAGGCCTGAACCATTTCCTAACCCCAAACAAAACTTAAGTTAAGCATTGGGGGTCAGGTTGAAAGTTAAGGTTAAAAGATTACATTTTAAGTGGTTATGTTGATGCTAAGGGGTTAGGTAAAGGTTTAGGGTTAGATTGGAGATATCAGAAACATTTCTGACATTATTTATCAACATCCAAAGTCCTATTTTTGTTTTGTGCTATGTATTGGTGCAATGTGTTCACCTTTCCACCTAATTTGCCTAATCATTTCCTGCATATTTTCACAAATGGCTGTTTGTGGCCTGCATATTGTAATGATTGTTGCCCAAATATAAAAGGATAAGTTCATCTTTTTTGAAGAAACTCTAATTGCACATATTTTTGTAGAAAAAAAAAACATACCTTTTTTTTAATTTATTTTTATTTTAGCAGGAGCCTGAAAAGCATTGCAACCCTGATAAATGGATCAGGGTGCAATGTCAGGCTTATGCAGACAAGCCCATCAGCTTTCAGCATACATGCTGTCTTGTGAAGGAACTACGAGAGTATTCATCAGTGCCCTAGCAGTTCATTCAGATTTACAAGCCGCCTGCTGTAGTGGCTGACAGCACTTGTAGTTCAGTCACAGGAAACTATGTGGATGAAGTTCCACACGGCCATGCTGTTTTTGAATTGTGACAGTCTTTGCCTCTGTGCAGAAGCTTTCTAATAAAGACTGATCACTGTTCTCTCTCTTCTGCTGGCAGACTGTAGGTGGAGGACCTGCTGGCCCCATCCTCAGCTCTGCTGTCTGGCTATGTTCGGCACAGTGATGATGTCATTGTCAATTTTATAAGATAAGACCTGAGTTTGAAAAGGCAGTTGATTCTTTCAAAGGGAATGTATATCTTTTATAGCTATTAAGGAATATACAGTATTTAACCACTTCAATACCAGGCACTTACACCCCCTTCCTACCCAGGCCAATTTTCAGCTTTCAGCACTGTCGCAATTTAAATGACAATTGCGCAGTCATGCTACACTGTACCCAAACTAATATTTTATAATTTTGTTCCCACAAATAGATATTTCTTTTGGTGGTATTTGATCACTGCTGGGGTTTTTATTTTTTGTGCAACAAATAAAAAAATACAGAAAATGTTGAAAAAAAATTAAGTTTTTCTTTGTTTCTGTTATAAAATTTTGTAAATAAGTAAGTTTTCTCCTTCACTGATGGGCACGAATGAGGCTGCACTGACGGGCACTGATAATGCGGCACTGATGGGCACTGAAGAGGTGGCACCAATGAGGTGGCACTGATAGGCGGTACTGATGGGCACTGAAAGGCTGCTCTAATGAGTACTTATGGGTGGCACTGATAGGTGGCACGGATGGGCACTGATTGCCACTGATAGGTGGGCACTTATGGGCACGGATGGGTAATGATAGATGGCACTGATGGACACTAATGGGTGACACTGATGGGTGGCACTGCTGGGCATCACTGATGAGGAGACATCTGGTAGGAAATAATAGTTGGCACTGACTGGTAAGATGTGCGGGCACTTACTGGCATCTTTTAGGCACCTACTGGCATCCCTGGTGGCCATGGGTGGCATCCCTGGTCATCCATCCATTGTGGTTATCCCTGGGGGTCCTGGCGGCATCCCTGGTGGTCCAGTGTGGGCATCTGCAGGGGGGCTGTGCGGATAAACAATCAGCGCAGATTCTCCCTGTCAGGAGAGCAGCCGATCGGCTCTCCTCTACTCGCGTCTGTCAGACGCGAGTGAGGAAAACCCCATAAACAGCTCTTCCTGTTTACACTGTGATTAGCCATGATTGGACACGGCTGATCACGTAGTAAAGAGCCTCCATCAGAGAATCTTTACCGAGATCTACCGAGTGTCAGACTGACACACCGCACCACCGATCGCAGCGATGCGCGACCCGGCAGTTATCCTACTGGACATCACGTGACGCCCATGAAACAAAGATTGCCGCTCCAGCCTTTCAAATCTAAACAGGAACACCCACCCTAATGGAAATCACAGGTGCTGGCTCTGCACAAACTTCAGAGAAGAAAAAGATCCTGGACGGCCGCACACCACAGAGTCATGTGATGCCCAGTCAGGATAACTGAACCACCGCCCGGCCATCATTCTGCTATAGGCCGGGCGGGAAGTGGTTAATTAAAAAAAATTTTGTGTGCCTGGAAATCAGCTTTATAGAACAGGTTCACACTTGTGATTTCTTCTACATCTGCTGCCACACTGCAGTGCACAAGAATGGAAATCACAGTATTCACTATGGTGTTCATTCACATTAATGCAACAAGGTGCAGTGTGAATTTTGAAAAGGTTCAGGAGCTTCTTTTTGTGCAGCATAGTGGATTTTTTGTCCCGTAGAGTTCAATAGGAGTGCATGAAAACCACATGTAATGTTCATGCATTTTTGGCGCAATTTTTACAGGTTTTTTTTTTAAGTGCAAAAATGCACTTAAAAATGTATAATTATGCAGAAGCGCTAGTGTGAACCTAGGCTTAAAGAGGAAGTAAACCCTGGGAAAAAAAAACCTGCAAATGAAGGCGGCCCGCTAGTGCGCATGCGCGTGATGTCATTGGCGCATCACTTTATAGTAAATATCTCCTTAACCATGTAGGTAAAGGAGATATTTCTTGCACCTACAGGTAAGCCTTAATCTAGGCTTACCTGTAGGTGCAAGTTGTCTAAGTGGGTTTACAACAGTGGTTCTCAACTCCAGTCCTCAGGGCCCACCAACAGGCCAGGTTTGCAAGATAACTGAAATGCATCACAGGTGATATAATTTGCTGCTCAGGGATTGCAGTATTCTAGTCTGCATCTCCCAAGGTAATACTTAAAATCTGGCCTGTAAGTGGGTCCCGAGGACAGGAGTTGAGAACCACTGGTTTACAACCACTTTAAGTGTGTCTCTTGAACCAATAATCCTTTTTAGTGAGCTCTTTTGCATATACTGTAGGCATCGAAGATTTCAATCCTCTTCTATAGAACAGTGTTAGTACACTTACTGCTGGCTACGAATCTGAATATAGTCAGGAGGTGTAAGACTCCTACTCCACCTACTCTCGGAAATAATTAATGGCCTAAATATACAGTGTGCTTTGGAACGCATGCTAGCTATTAAAAATAACTCCTTTTACAAATTTCTTCAACAGTTGGCTTGCAAACCCTAGATTAAGCTTGTATCATTTATAAACCTGGAGGGGAATTATCACTCTATCGCTTCTAAGATTTATTAGTAGTATATTATTTGTAGCTTTTTTTTGTTGTTGTTGTTTTTTTCTTTCTTTCAGTCTATTGTTTTTTTGTCTCTTCTTGGAATATGTTACTGCCTATATTTCACTAAAATAGTTGTTATAGGTATATGGACAAAGTGCTACAAATAATCTTTTAAATATTATATGATTGTTCAGGATGCTTGACTAGCTTGGGAACTCGCATATTGGTAAATGTCACAAGCATAAAAGTTAAAAAAAGATATGCTATGTATACATGTCAATTTGCATAGTTTGATGTTTCACTTCCTGGATAATAATCCTTGTGCAAAATCACCGCCCGCTTGTCAATCTGCTATTGGCCGGGTGGGAACGGGTAATATCCATAATTTCTTCCACACAGAAAAATACATGTGAAATATATCTTATTACTTAAAAAGCCCATCAGCTTCAATTATTTATTTATTGCAGGTTTTATTTGGCACTGAGAATTTACACAGCGATTTACATAAAGTTTTGTGCTTTAAAGTGGATGTAAACCCTCTCCTATACCCAGTGAAGTGAACAGCCTCAGATGATACACAGGAATGAAACAAATCTCCCTACATATGTTTTACATGCATATCTGCTGTCTTCAGCTTCCTATATTCTTTAGAATTCTAACATTGTGGTAGAATTTTTAATTCCTCATTCAGCAGTAGGGTGGATTCTTGGCATACATTATGTGACAGCTGATTGGAGGAAAGCCCCCCCCCCCCCACACACTCTACATAGGCAAAGGAAGGAAGGAATGTACAGAGCTACGCTGCGAATAGACCAGCTCTCTACTAATCTATTTATAGCACCCAGCCCGACACAAATTTCCAGCTGCTTTTATCTCCCGTGTCAGAGAACTTGCCAGAAGTTATCATGCTGATAACAGAGGAACGAAACAGCTGAAAGACATGTGACTCAGGGCTTTAGAGAGAGATAAGCAAACACTGCAGATATTTGTGCTTAGATCAAACTTATGAATCAGGTTTACATCCACTTTAAGGCCCCATTTACACCTGACTTTTTTGTAGCTCAAAGCTCCAAAACTCTCAACATCCAAAATCCCATGTAATTCAATAGTTGTCGCTCACTTTTAAATGTTCAGATGCCTGTAGTTCAACTCCTGGTGCTCCGAAAGCTATATGAAAAGCTAGTTCGGGCACTTATGGCCCCATAGACTTCAATCCAATTGAGCTTTTGAGTGTTTTTGAGGAGTATTTTAAATGTTTTTTTAGCCTGTATAGACTGACTTCCTTCCCCTGGTGCTTTCAATTGTCAAAAAAATAAATAAAATGTCTGAAGCTTGCATACACATATAAAATGCTTAAAATACACATCTAAAATGCTCATATGCGCACGCAAAATGCTCAAATAAAAACACTCGTTAATCACATTGACAGTGCTTTATAAATACCCGTAACAACAATTATTACATAGTAAGAGCTGGTGGCCTAAATCATTGGAACATAAGCTTTACAGTTGTTTGATTAGTTTTAGTTTTTCAGTGTTACGTATATTTTTCTGTGAAGGAGAGATGTTGGATATTGGACCCTAAAACAGATAAATATCAACTGTATTTGTACAATAATAATTTATCAGTTTGAAAGTGTTCTAAATTTTTCAGCTCTGTGGTTTTGGCACAGAAAGCACACAGTGCTGAAGATGTGCCAGAAAACATTAGGTTTACTATCTAATAACTCATTCTGTGCCCCACAACATGACATTGCATTGTAAGAGGAAAGCGGTTATCTGTAGCAAAAATGACCTTAAGGTTATTATTACTATTAGTGCCCTTGAGCTAAAAGCATACGCTAGGCAAAAAGATCATTAGTTAGACAACAGGGGTATGCATTTCAGATTACTACCGCGACAGTTCCAAAAAAGAAAATATCATTAGCCAATTTTGTGGTTAGATAGGATATTCCCCCCCCAATGAAAAAAGGAGTATCCCTACACATGAATTTTTAATTACTGTCTGAAACTCAGTCTGAAAAAACACACTAATATCATTTCTGATGATAATTACACTCATTAAACTTGGATAGAAATTTATACATCTGCTCCAAAGTTAGAGAGAAAACCAGAGTTCACAGATTGCTTAGCTATGTCAGTGGATTTACTGTACTCTGGCCAGTGTAAAACCTACCAGTACCAACGTGAACATGAACTTTTATCCCGCTCACAAAGTTGCAGCTAGCTGTGGAGATTGGAGAACTAGTTAGTTAGTTGCTGGGACTGCCGGTGTCCCAGCAATCAGTGATGTCACATGTGCGCCCCTTCCCCTGTAGCAAGTTTCTCAGCCCAGCTCCTGCCCCTTACAGCTCGTTCCTTCTGCCAGCTCCTGACCCCTGCAGCTCCTCCCTTCTCCCATCTCCTGCCCGGCTACTGGACATGTGTAGGCATGCTGTTCACTTGAATGGGATTTATAGGTGCATTCTGATTGTCTCATATGGTGTAAAGTGGCACTCTGATGGGCATATATGGTGTAAAGGGGCACTCTGGTGGGCAAATATTATTTAAAGGGACACTCTTGTGGGCACATATGGTGTAAAAGGGCACTCTGATGGAAAAACATGATGGAAAGGGGCATTCTGATGAGCACATATGATGGAAAGAAGCATTCTGATGAGCACATATAATGGAAAGGGGCACTCTGATGGGAAATTATGATTGGAAGGGGCATTCTGATGAGCACATATAATGGAAAGGGGCACTCTTATGAGCACATATCATCATGATTATGATGGAAAGGGGCATTCTGATGAGCACATATCATTGAAAGGGGCACTCTGATGGTGACAGCTGATGTAAAGGGGCACTCTGATGGGGATACCTATTGTAAAGCGGCACTATAATGGGGACACCTGATCTAAGGGGGCACTCTGATTGAATAACCTGATGTAAGAGGTGTTAGACCTTTTGAGAAGAAATAATAATATATTTTTAATTTATTTATGTCATGAGCCCAATGAGAGGAAGGTGAAGAAATTATTTCAGCTGTTTCCCAATTTTTAATGAATCACCTATCCTCAAATACTATAAACAAACTATTTGCCAAGCTAGAAACCAAAGAGCCAAAGATAGTTAAATTTTCTGGTTGGTTAGATCAAAAAACATCATACTATTACCCTTTCATGACTATTTCTGACATTTGTTGCTTGCAAGGTAAAATCTGTATTTTTTGCTAGAAAATTATGTAGAACCCTCAAACATTATATATATATTTTTAGCAGAGAATCTAGAGAATAAAATGGGGATTGTTGCAATATTTTATGTCACACTGTATTTGTGCAGCGGTCTTTCAAATGCAATTTTTTAGGAAAAGACACTTTCATGAATTAAATAAAAACTAAACAGTAAGGTTAGCCCAATTTTTTTGTATAATGTGAAAGATGATGTTACACCGAGTAAATAGACACCCAACATGTCATGCTTTGAAATTGCGCACACTCGTGGAATGGCCACAAACTACGGTACCTAAAAATCACCATAGGCGGTGCTTTTAAACAAAATGACGGTTACCAGGTTAGAGTTACAGAGGAGGTCTAGTGCTAGAATTATTGCTCCCCCTCTGACGATCGTGGCGATACCTCATATGTGTGATTTAAACACCGTTTAAATATGCGGTCGCGACTTACGTGTGCGTTTTTCTTTGCTGCGTGAGCTCACGGGGACGTGGGCGCTTTAAAACATTTTTTTCCTATTTTTTTTTTTTTTACTTTCAAAAAAATAAAAATGTGATCACTTTTATTACTGTCACGAGGGATGTAAACATCCCTTGTGGTATTGTTGTGCAATCTTTCAATAAAGCACTCCTGATTGTAAAAAAAAACCAACATCTCTTGTGACAGTAATAAGTGGTGACAGGTATCTTTATGGAAAGATCGGGGGTCTAAAAGACCCCAAATACCTCTTTTTGCCCTTAAAGTATTCAGATCGCCAAAAACTGCGATTCTAAATACTGTAGTTGTTTTTAAAATGGCGTCATTGGCAGCCGAATAAAGTGGAAAGTGACGTTGTGACGTCGCCTCCGTGTTTACAGAGAGAAGACTGGAACTAAGCCATTTCCGGCTTCGTGCCAGTCTCTCTCTAGCCGGCGGATGTGCCGGATTGCGGACCGAGTCTTCCGGTGGGACCGGAGGCCGGGTAAGAGCGGCGGGAGGGGGGACGTCCCCTCTTGCTCCTCCGGTATATCAGCCGAGCAGCTTTTAGCTGCATCAGTTGTTATTTCTGAAAAGCCGACCGCCCGCTCTAAAAAATGGTACCGGGGTGATGCCTGCAGCCTCAGGCATCACCCCGGTATAACCCCTGAAAGCTGAGGCTGCATATATGTGTATGCTCGGCAAGAAGGAGTTAAGATGAGTAGACAGTATAAACACTTGACTGATTGTTCTCCAGATGCAATCCCTGTCTGTAGACAGAGACTATTGTGAAGACTCCAAGAGCTGTTTATCCAGCTGAACTGGCTAAATGTGTAGCTAGACTGGGCAAAGTCCATGTTAAGCAACTCGAAGAACTATCTGTTTTTTTTTTTTTAAGTATACCAATCAGTGTTGTGAATAGCATATATATATTGTCACCATGTCTACATAAATATCCATATCGCATGTTTTTTTACCTAAATGAATAAGTACTCATAGTATCTACAAGAACAACACATTAATCAATAATTAAAGATTTTATGTGATTTTGATGAGTAAAATTTTACCCTCACATTGTACTGGTTACCAGAATTCCTAAATAATATATATATATATATATATATATATATATATATATACACAGTTGTGCTCATAAGTTTACATACCATGGCAGAATTTATGTTTTCTTGGCCAATATTTAGAGAATATGATTGATAACACAAAAACATTTCTTTCATTCATTGTTAGTGTTTGGCTGAAGCCATTTATTATCAATCAACTGGGTTTACTCTTTTTAAAGCGTAATGACTACAGAAACTGCCCAAATTACCCTGATCAAAAGTTTACCTGGTGATTTTGGCCTGATAACATGCACACAAGTTGACACAAAGTGGTTTGAATGGCTATTAAAGGTAACCATCCTCACCTGTGATCGGTTTGCTTGTAATTAGTGTGTGTGTATAAAAGGGTCAATGAGTTTCTGGACTCCTGACAGACCTTTGCATCTTTCATGCAGTGCTGCACTGACGTTTCTGGATTCTGAATCATGGGGAAAGCAAAATAAATGTCAAAGGATCTACGGGAAAAGGTAGTTGAACTGTATAAAACAGGAAAGGGATATAAAAAGATATCTAAGGAATTGAAAATGCCAATAAGCAGTGTTCAAACTCTAATCAAGAAGTGGAAAATGAGGGGTTCTGTTGAAACCAAACTACGGTCAGGTAAATCAACTAAAATTTCAGCCACAACTGCCAGAAAAATTGTTCGGGATGCAAAGAAAAACCCACAAATAACTTCAGGTGAAATACAGGACTCTCTGAAAACATGTGGTGTGGCTGTTTCAGGATGCACAATAAAGAGGCAGTTGAAGAAAGATGGGCTGCATGGTCGAGTCGCCAGAAAAAAAGGGATTTTTATAACAGCTTACCTGTAAAATCCTTTTCTTGGAGTACATCACGGGACACAGAGCGACTTAGTCATTACTAATGGGTTATATAGCTCACCTTCAGGTGCTGGCACTGGCAACTTCCAAACCGGAAGTACCCTCCCCTATATAAGCCCCTCCCATCCGGGAGCACCTCAGTTTTGTAGCAAAGCAATAAGTGTCCCAAAAAGAGGGGTGGGAGCTCTGTGTCCCGTGATGTACTCCAAGAAAAGGATTTTACAGGTAAGCTGTTATAAAAATCCCTTTTTCTTTTTCGTACATCACGGGACACAGAGCGACTTAGTCCTTACTAATGGGACGTCCCAAAGCAATGCCAAATGAGGGGAGGGATACACTATACATAAGCTGGGCGCCATCAGGCATGAGGATCTTTTGCGGCCTGCAACACACTGCGCCCAAAGGCGACATCCTCCTGACTTCTAACGTCTACCTGGTAGAATCTAGTAAACGTGTGTACTGAAGACCATGTTGCGGCCTTACAGACTTGAGCCAGGGAGGCCTGGTGATGCACTGCCCATGAAGTTCCAACTGCTCTTGTGGAGTGCGCCCTAACTTTGAATGGAGGCGGTCTCTTTCTCAAGCCATAGGCTTGTATTATGACCTGTCGAATCCACTTGGCTAAAGTAGATTTTGATGCTGCCTGACCCTTTCTGGGGCCTTCCGGCAGAATAAACAAAGTATCCGTTCTGCGAATCTGAGCAGTGGCTTTTAGATAAGCTTTAACTGCTCTTACTACATCCAAAGAATGCAATAACTTTTCCTCTACCGAGCTAGGTTTGGGGAAAAAAGAAGGAAGAACCACATCTTGGTTCAAATGAAACCTCGATACCACCTTAGGAAGAAAGGCTGGATGAGGACGTAATACTACTCTGTCCTTATGGACAACCAGATATGGCTTCCTACAGGACAAGGCGGCTAATTCCGATACTCTTTTAGCCGAACAAATGGCTACTAAGAAAATCAATTTCCTGGTGAGAAGAACCAAGGAAATGTGTTGCAATGGTTCAAACGGTTGTTTCTGTAGAACCGACAGAACCAGGTTTAAGTCCCATGGACATATGGGAATACTAACCGGAGGGCTAATACGCATCACTCCTTGTATGAAAGCTTTGACTAGTGAATGCGAAGCCAAGGGCCTTTGAAAAAATATTGACAAGGCCGAAATCTGACCCTTGATAGTACTCAAGGCTAGCTTCCTATCTACAGCCCACTGTAGGAAGTCCAAAATCCTACCTATTACATACTTACGTGGATGCCATTTCTTGGCCTCACACCATGTAATGTACGCCTTCCAGATCCTATAATAGATCTGCCTGGATACCGGCTTCCTGGCATTGATCATGGTAGATACCACAGGATTAGAGAGCCCTCTCTTTTTCAGAATGTGGGCTTCAATAGCCAGGCCATCAAACCTAGGGCTGGTAAGGAAGGGTGGTATATCGGTCCTTGCGACAGCAGGTCCGGACGATTTGGGAGGGTCCAAGGACTCCTCACTGACATTTTTACAATCTCCGCGTACCATGCCCTTCGGGGCCACGCTGGAGCCACCAGAATCACTGGTTTCTTTTCTACCCTGATTCTGCGGATTAATCGCGGTAACAATTGTGGCGGTAGGAATGCATATATCAGCTTGAACTGATCCCAAGGGAACACTAGGGCATCCGAGCCGCAAGCTAGGGGATCCCTTGTGCGACACACAAATCTGTCCACCTTTGCGTTGAATCTGGATGCTAGCAGATCTACATCCAGTGTTCCCCACCGCTGGCATATTGCCTGGAAAACCTCGGGGTGAAGAGACCATTCCCCCAGGCATAATTGCTGGCGACTTAAAAAGTCCGCTTTCCAATTTTCCACTCCTGGGATGAAAACCGCGGATATGGCTGGGACATATCTTTCTGCCCATTCCAGGATGCAATTCGCTTCCCTCTGGGCTGCACGACTCCTGGTGCCACCCTGGTGATTGATATATGCCACTGCTGTGGCATTGTCTGATTGAATTCTGACAGGGGACCCTTGGAGTTTGGATGTCCATGCTACTAGGGCATACCGGGCTGCTCGTATCTCTAAGAGATTGATGGGCAGGGCCTTCTCTGCTTCTGACCACTTGCCCTGGAGAGACCATTGCTCCAGTACTGCCCCCCAGCCTATGAGGCTGGCATCTGTAGTGACCACCTTCCAAGAAACCGGACTGAAGGGTTTCCCTTTTTCCAGATTCTGGGGCACCAACCACCAATGGAGGCAGAAGCCCAAACTTCACCTATCACGGCAGGCATTGTAATTAAACCTTCAGGGACCGGGTTCCCAAGGATTCCACTCCCCTGGACCTGTATAGCACCCTGCACAGAAAACATCTTGGTCGTGGGTATGACCAGAGCTCTGGATCCCAGGGTCCAGCCCTCCTAAGAGAGGCATTACAGGCAAAACCTTGCTCTTCTGTTGCAAGGCCCGGTTACCGACCGTTTAGCTATGAAGCTTTTTTGGTGGGATCCGGAACAGCTTACTAAGGCCCGTAAAAGAACCTGTACGCAAGCCCAGGAAAACACATGTTACTCTTTGGCCAACACCTTAGATACTGGCAAAAAACTGAGGTGCTCCCGGATGGGAGGGGCTTATATAGGGGAGGGTACTTCCGGTTTGGAAGTTGCCAGTGCCAGCACCTGAAGGTGAGCTATATAACCCATTAGTAATGACTAAGTCGCTCTGTGTCCCGTGATGTACGAAAAAGAAAAGCCATTACTACGCAAATGCCACAAAGTATCCCACTTACAATACGCCAAGCAGCACAGAGACAAGCCTCAAACCTTCTGGCACAAAGTCATTTGGAGTGATGAGACCAAAATTTAGCTTTTTGGCCACAACCATAAACACAACTTTTGGAGAGGAGTCAACAAGGCCTATGATGACACAGGTACACCATTCCTACTGTGAAACACGGAGGTGGATCGCTGATGTTTTGGGGATGTGTGAGCTACAAAGACACAGGAAATTTGGTCAAAATTGATGGCAAGATGAATGCAGTATGTTATCAAAAAATACTGGAGGAACATTTGCATTCATCAGCCAGGAAGCTGCGCATGGGACATACATTGCAACATGACAATGATCCAAAAACACAAGGCCAAGTCGACCTGTCATTTGCTACAGCAGAATAAAGTGAAGGTTCTGGAGTGGCCATCTCAGTCCCCTGACCTCAATATCATTGAGCCAATTGGGGAGATCTCAAACATGCAGTTCATGCAAGACAGCCCAAGAATTTACAGAAACTGGAGGCTTTTTGACAAAAAGAATGGGCAGCTTTACCATCTGAGAAGATAAAGAGCCTCATCCACAAATACCACAAAAGACTTCAAGCTGTCATTTGGGTAGTTTCTGTTGTTATTATGATTTAAAAATAGTAAACAGTTGATTGATAATAAATGGCTTCAGCCAAACACTAACCATGAGTGAAAGAAAAGTTTTTGTGTTATCATTCATATTCTCTGAAAAATGGCCAAGAAATCATAAATTCTGCCAGGGTATGTAAACTTATGAGCACAACTGTATATCTCAACACTATATAAGCAGCTACACATTATGAAGTTTGAACATAATATTTAAGATATTACAGAATAAGTATTTCTGCCCTTGGACATGCCTGGGGGTTGAAGGAGATATTACCTAAATCTACAAAAAGGTAATCAATAGATCTTTCAACCAATGGAAAAGAAGTTACACCTTCTGGGCTAGGTTTATTATAATTTTTTGAGCCTATTGTAAAAAATGGTATATAGGATCAAGATAGATACTATGGAGGGACACTCATTCAGACACACAGACACACACACTTCATTCATCAACTCATATCTCCACATTCATGAAGATTTCTTGACACCTTATACTTTGAAACTCTTAGGACGCAAGACGTAATCCCTCTTTAAGCAGAAGCCATCTTGGAAACCACGGAAGCTATTTTAAAACTCTGGTAACCATCATTTCAGACCAGTAGCCATTTTGGAAAGAGTAATTATGTCGTATTGATTTTTACCTTATATTCATTTGTGTTATCTTAAATATAGATTTATTGATTATTATATACAGTTGGATAACAATTTCTCCCGAGTTGATAACCGCCTTGTATATTTTTCTCTTATGCCGCGTACACACAACCATTTTTCTCATTGGGAAAAATTCAATTTTTTCTCTTTGACGAGAAAAACGACCGTGTGTGGGCTTTTGGTCATTTTTCCCGATGAGAAAAACGGCATGAATCACGACGAGAAAAATTAGAACATGCTCTAATTTTTCTCGTCGTGATTCACTGCATTTTTTTCCGCGGCAGTTTTCCCATAGGGAAACAATGCCGGGGAGCCTACACACGGTCGTTTTTCTCGACCAAGAGAAAAAATGTCGGGAAAAACGACCGTGTGTAGGGGAACAAGCCGTTCCTAGTTTTTCCCGACAATTTTCTCGACGGTGTTTTCACTGTCGAGAAAATCGATCGTGTGTACGCGGCATAAGCTTCAATTTTTCATTATAATTTTTATAGTTTCCATTCTATTGACATAGAAAATGTCTAATTTTATTTCACGTTATTAATCACTTCCTTACCTGCAGTATAGTAAAGTTAAATTAGTGAAATACAGACATTCTGTCAAATCTTCATATTTACTTGGTTATTGATTCTACAGGGAAATGTTATAATTTGAAAAGTACAACACTCCCACTAATGGGTGTTTCAATTAATTCTTGATTTCTTGTAACAATTGTGTTTGTCTACCAATATACAAAACTATTTTATATGAATACATCTCTGGTGAATAAATCTCCTGTTTTTAGTCTGTGTTCATATTGATTGATCATGTGTCCTAAAAATATTATTGTTTAAAAAAATTACTCATTTATAAATACCGTGCAGGAAAATGATCCTCAAGCATGACAGAGGGTACTCTGATGGGAATACCTGATGTAAGAGGGCATTCTGATGGGGACAACTGATGTAAGAATGTCGTAACTGAAACTTGATAATAAATATTGTTGAAATGCTATGGAAATAGTAAATTTCTCAGTTTTTGATAGATTTACAGTGACTACAATCATAGCACAAACTTGAGATTCAGACCTCGGCTTTTTTTAGTGACTGGACCTCCTTAAATTTTAGTTTAATACATCTTCCCTATACTAACTATCCTGTAAAAGTAAAAATGTGTATGCTTACCTAATCTAAGCACTCTCTTCAGTGAATAGGAGAGGGCAGGATCAACGACTGCAGTGCATGGGTGGTGATGTTTCCCATAGACTTACTATGGAACTATCCGTTGTCTGCTGTCCCTCCTGTCCACTAAAGCCAATGCTGGGATCTGATCAGGTGACCGAAGTAGGTTTAAGCTTAGATATTATTAGCCCAGGCTTCCACTTTAATTTTTATCATTTCATTTGCACACACTCTGTTCATTCACCTTACAAGGAGGTCAGTTCTGCAGGCTTTGTCCAACCATCCTCAAGGCAGGCTGTTGGCATATCAGAGAAGTTTGTCTTGTCCTTATCTCATGGAAGACAAAAGTAATTGATTGAGAAAATACAAAACAACTGATTATTCCTCCAAGTTGAGTCACCCAGAGAGTGTCTACAAAAGTTTGGGGCAGCCCCTAAACACCTGATTATTTCCTGATCTGACCCAGTAGGCCCGATGATGTCATCAGCAACAACATCATCAGTTGTTCCTAAAGAAACATGTTGGACGGAGTTGTGGCTTGTTTGCTGGAGGAGATTGCAGTGTAGTGGAGCTCATGTATTAGCTGGAGCAGTGCTGCCCTTTTGTGGTCACTCTGAAGGCTTGTTTCAGCCATTTACAAAAAGTGAGTGTATCCATTTTATGAATAGAAACTTTGTACTATGGACAGCACTATGTTTCCTTCTTCCTTGGAGCTGACTTCCAGAAGCACAAACCGATTTCTTCTGCTGCTCACATTTTCTTCCAGAAGGACAGCCTCGTCCTTGCTATAAAAAGGATAAATATGATAGACCTTTTTTCCTTAGGGTGATATGAATGAGGCAAGGGAGTTCCTATAAGAGTTTGGTAAAAATTTTACTGGGATCAATCGCAAGAATGTTCTGATAGATTTATAATGCATTTATGGACAATTTATGATGACTTTTATTATGTAATTATGTATTTATCCGTTCATATTATTATGTATCACTGGGTGAATTTACTTTAAGCTTATACACTGAACATTTTTTTTCACTGCTACAGTTTTATGTATTCTTTTGCTACACTGGTATGTTTATATAATTGGATCGAATTCTTGTATTTTGTATTCCAGTATTCACAATAGCACAGCATTTTGATTTATTATACTGTAAACAGTCACTTTATAATACAGATATTATTAGTCACTTTGTTGGCATTGCAAACCTATGTCTAAATCATTTCATTTTTTTTTTCAGTCAGCACACTATCGCACAAGCCTGAGAGCCACAACATGGCCTTTAACTTCACTATTTTCTTTTAAGTGTTGTGCTCATTTTGTAACTTTTTTCCCCAGTGTCACATAATAGTTATACTGACTGTCTCTGAGACTCCACTAAAGTGTCTCAACCAACTGGATGACCGTGCAGGTTAATGGCAGTCATTAAAATAAAGTGCCCATGAATGCTTTATAAGTGTGTTATGAACACAGTTATAACTCCCTTCAAACCCTATGGAGACTCTAATCCAATTATAGAATGGAATAGTTTACTGATCTTAGACTTAATACTGATATAGGAAGATAACAGTGGAGTTTTATTATACCTTTAAACATTCAAGTATCAAGTTTTGTTATCAGAAAATGTCAAAGTTCAGGTTTGGGTCTTTTTTAAGCATTTATGGGTATATTATTCTCTATGATCTCAGATAGGTTATGAAGAACTACACAGTAACCAAGGTTGTATGTACCTTTGTCTTTGCAGTTCACACAAGGGACATACTCTGCATGGAGTTTGTATGTTTTCCTCATGGCTGTGTTAGTTTTCCCAGGATGTCCTGGTTTCCTTAAAAAATGCTAATTTCTTAACAAATCCGCTAGAAACAATATGTGCCTGTTTATTTGTTCTGTGCTAAGAACGAAAGGCTCTTATCACCTTATTGAGGAGCTTCAGCTTCAGGCTGCCCCCAAAAAAAATTTAAGTCAGCAGCTACAAATACTGTAGCTGCTGACTTTTACCGCCTTCGCGCTACAGTAAAACTGTACATATAATCACAACTACTTTGTGTATCCAGGTAGATTACACCTTGTTTTTTTTTCAGGAAAAATTGGGCTTTCATATGGTGGTATATGGTAATGGATATATCCTGAGTTTTGTTTATCAAAGGAAAACTGTCCCAAAATAGTGAAAAAAAAAAATGTTTTTAATTTAACTGTAGACTTCTTGCTACTACCATAATCTACCACCAATGAACAACCCAAAATAAATTCTCCCACTCCTGATGAACACAGCTATACCACATATGTGTATGTTAGTTGTTGTTTGTACCCATAGTACAGCCCGGAAACAATAGTGCACATTTTGCTTGATTTTATTCCTACCTTAAACACACTGGCACTTACTGACACTGATACTAATTTAATAATAAATAATAAAAAAATAACAAAAGAAAAAAAATCCTGTCCAAAAAATACTGACCCTGACCTTGACCCAAACACTAACCCTGGCACTGACCTAGATCAAACCCTGATCTAGGTATTCAAATGTTTTATTAAACGTTTATTTCTATCTCTGAAAGGACAGAGAATGATACAATGTATCTCTCTCGTCCATTCACAGAGACAGAAGACATGGGACAAGCTTCAAAGTGACTGAAAAAGGGCTATAGATCACTGTAATAGCCAATCAGAGTCTATCACAGCAATCAGGTGACCCGGAATTGGACGTTCTGGGTCATGATCGTTAGAACAGGGCCCAGGGTTTTCTGTGAGACCCCGGTCTCTGTGCTGAGAGCACGAAGAATTTGGCAAGAATGCTTTACTACTGAAGATTATGCCTGTTGAGCAGTGCAACAGCATGCATTGGGATTTAATGAAATAATGCAAACGGCTCATAATGACACGTAAAATGTTAGTGCATGGTATAGTTTTTCATTATTGTCATGCTTTAATTAACCAAAACTTGTAACTCATATTTCTTTACAGCAGAATGGAAATTTTATGGACATTCATAATGTATTCCAGTTTATGTAAGCTCTGGTTGAGTCTAGCATTCTTAAAGTGTACCTGAATCTCAAACATGTTTTATTTGGATGGTGTAGCAAAGATTTAGAAACTCTGTCAGGTTCTTTTTGCTGTCTATGCTTCCATTGGTGATATTCACCCTTTCTACGAGACCTGGTAACAACTGTCATCAGGACAAATAGTGAGAGGAAATCCAAAGTTTTGAGATGCCACTGGTACAGAAATAGAGTGTTACTTTCTGTTGTGTCTGTGGGACATAAAGTGAAAGTAATCCTCCCCAATGGGTCACAGATGTCCGATCCATAAGATTTTCAAAACATATTTCACTTTTAATATACTTTAACTAACAACTCATGCCGCGTACACACGACTATTTTTCTCGTCTGGAAAAATTTCATTTTTTCTCTTTGACGAGAAAAACGACCGTGTGTGGGCTTTCCTGCATTTTTCCTGAGGAGAAAAATGGCAAGAATCACGATGAGAAAAATTAGAACATGCTCTAATTTTTCTCGTCGTGATTCACGCCATTTTTTTCCACTGCAGTTTTCCCATAGGGAAACACTGCCAGGGAAGCCTACACACGGTCATTTTTCTCGACCAAGAGAAAAAATTTCAGGAAACTCGGCCGTGTGTAGGGGACCAAGCCGTTCCTCGTTTTTCCCGTAGATTTTCTCAACTGTGTTTTCACCGTCGAGAAAATATATCGTGTGTACACGGCATCAGAGTTGGCTAGTTACTGTTTCTGTTATTAAACATTGAAATGAAAAATGTTAATTTCCCTAAACATCTTCTGGGTAAACTCACTTTGGAATTCAATAACCAAAATCAATTTGGAATCATAAAAGCAATGTGCAATGTTGCAGTGAAAATGCAGACTGTGTCCACCATAAACCGCCAACTTTTAATTGGTTGAATTGAAAACGAAGGCAATTTATTGAATGGGCCATGAAATCCAACTGGCATGTGCTACATACAGCTCAAAAAGACGATTTCCAGTAATCCTGGGCACCAGGTTAGAAATTTGTAAAAATCAAATATATTAATTCAAAAATTATAGTGCCTTCTGGTCATTTTAAACCATTTTTTTAGGTTTGTAAACTAGTATTTTATATAACCATCCTCATCATTTGAACACAATCCTTATATATTTAATTCAGAGTGCTTTCATGTTTATTTGTGTTCATATAAAAGCTCAGCAATAATTCATGGCACCACAGTTGCTGGTTGTTCCTGCAGCATGATGAATTGGGGTGAGCCAAGTTTGGACGGAACTTTGGCTATTCAGGCATTCGTCCAAATGCTGGACTTTGTTTGTTCAGTAGAAGTCGAACATTATGCATAGTAGCAGTATTTCTACCACTGCTTTAGCATGACAGCTTATTTCCTGTCAATAATTGTTAAGGAAGTAGCAGGTGCTATCACCAACCCCAGTCATTTAAACAATGGGGCGGGGAAAGCATTATTTGGTCAATAACATCACCTGGGAGATCCCACTCGTTGTTAACATTACATGAGTGACAGGAGAGGATTGTTTTAGTAGTCAGCGAGATTTTTTTTATTAGGCGGACGGTGTTCTTCAAGATTATGTTAAAGAGTGCTTCAAGAGTCTACCCGCAGGACCTGAGAACTACCAAGCTAGGGTTATGGGGGGAAAGCACTTGTCCTCATCAACATGGGGACAAGGTTCTTTGCCAGGTGTGTCCCTCCTGGCAGGGTAAACCCAATTGTTGAAGGCATGTGGCTTGGTATGGTTCAAAGGGGGGGTCTGCACACTCATCCCTCTTCCCCATCCCCTTTCCTGGCCTACCAGGCGGCATGCTCAGGTAAGAGCTTTGGTATGGATTTTGCATGGGCTCCCCCTTCAAGTTCATACCATACCCAAACAGTATGATATGGAATTTGGTGGTGTACCTTACACTCCTTTTTTTGCTTTTTTTAGATAGACACTTCACATTTATTCTAGATCATCATCAAGGATAAGGTCTGGTACAGTATGTCGTTTTTAGGGTGAATTTCTTAACTTTTTTTTTTTAACCTCCCTGGCGGTATTCCCGAGTCTGGCTCGGGGTAAGATTTCAGTACCATTAGCGGTAACCCCAAGCCAGACTCGGGCTGCATCGCAGGATACAGGGAAAGTGACTTAACTTGTTCCCTGGATCCTGCAATGTCTCCCCGCTGTGTGTGCGAGCTGTCTCCTCGCTCGATTCACAGTGCCGAGTGCCGAGCTCCATTCCTTGCGACGTTGCGGCGCACGGGGGCGGAGATCAGCGCCAAATTCAAAAAAGTAAAAACACAAAACACATACAGTATACTGTAATCTTACTGATTACAGTACTGTATAAAAAAAATACACTTCCCCTTTGTCCCTAGTGGTTTGTCCAGTGCCCTGCATGCACTTTTATATTATAAATACCGTTTTTTCTGCCTGGAGTTTGGAGATTGTCCATAGCAACCAAAAAGTGTCCCTTTATGTCAAAAGTGGTTTTAGACCAGCTAGAAAACAGCGATAATAAATTAGAATCACTTGCAGAATTGAGCGATAGCGATTTGTGGGGAAATTCGTCATCGAACACTAAATCTAATGACAGCGACAATTCTGCAACTGAGCAAATTTCAGTGTTTTTGATTTGATTACATTATTGAATAATTGTTATTATTATTATATTATTATTTGTTATAATTATTTATAGTTACCGTATTTATCGGCGTATAACACGCACAGGCGTATAACACGCACCTTAACTTTAAGAGGGAAGTTTCAGGAAAAAAACTTTCCACAGCCCCCCGCAGGGACAGTTTACCCTCTATTTTCAGGGTAAAAAAGTGAGTGTTATACGCCAATAAATACAGTATTTATTATATTATAATTTATGATTTTGTGTTTCAAACTTTATCATACCCGGGATGTAAGTGAGTTATTCCTAAGAATTACAGTCCTACAATATAAAACGCCAAATTTCCATGCAAAATAATTGTACCGCTTTCAGCACCTAAAATCTGACAGAATCATACCACCAGGGAGGTTAATGGGTTCCCTATTATACCAGAACCCCATTAAGGATATACGTTTAGTATATATGAAGAGAATCCTCTTTGTTTACAAACAGATAGGTAACCAGAGCTGTCCATCAGGTCCAACCTATGTGTTTTATTATATGTCAGTATTACATTGTATATCCCTGTATGTTGTGGTCGCTCAGGTGCTTATCTAATAGTTTTAGCACTGTGTAAAAGTCTCACACATGTGGTATCTTCATACTCAGGAGGAATAGCAGAATGAGTTTTGGGGTGTAATTTGTGGCATGCATATTCTGTATGAGAGAAATAACCTTGTAATATGACAATTTTGTTTAAAAAAAATCTTAATTTTGCAAAGAATTGTGGGAAAAAATTACAACTACAAAAAACTCACCATGTCTCCTACTAAATACCTTGGAATGTCTACTTTCCAAAAAGGGGTCATTTGGGGGGTATTTGTACTTTCCTGGTTTGTTAGTGTCTCAAGAAATTAGATGGGCCATCAGGTGTGATCAATTTTCAATGATTGGTACCATAGTTTGTAGACTCTATAACTTTCACAAAGACCAAATAATTTAAACTGATTTGGATTATTTTTTTTGTTTACAAAGTTTTATTTGGAAGTTCAAATGTACAGGTACATAGGGTGTTGATAAAGGTAATCAATATAAAAAACGTAGAGTTCATATATGCAAATATTGGTTGTAGACATAGTAATAAGGTACAAAGAAATAGTTCATGGGTATATGTCACAAACACACAAATCAAGCACTATAGGTCTAGAATTCAGGGTATTGCGAAAGAGAGTAAGTGGAGCCTTAGGGACTAAATTGTTAAATTATGTTGTACGCCAATATGACCATTTCCTTTCATATACATGGAAGGTATCATGGAGAGTGTGATAGATTCTCTCCGAAAGTTTCATCATCTCCATCCTAGCTAGTACCTGCGACCAAGGGAGATCTTTGGATCTCCAATTAGAGGCAATCATCCATTGGATGGAGCTGCATAAAGTGTGAAAGAGTCTCATGCAAGGGATTGGAATATTAGGAACCTTAGCATATAAAAGGCATATTTGTGGGGATATGGGGAACCTTTGTTTGATGGAGTTTTCAAAAATTTCTACTGCGTTGCGCCATGTATGAAGTAGGTGTTTGCAGCTCCAAAATATGTGTAGGATGTTGCCTGGTTCCGAACAACCCCTAAAGCAGTTTGGGGAGATTGAGGGATAGAAGGAGTGAAGTTTGGACGGGGTGAGATACCATCTAGAGAATATTTTTGTGGGAGTCTCTCTGAAGGAGATAGCTTTGTTACTCTTGCGTAGATTATCTGACATGCTATGCCATTCATCCACTGTGAAGGAGCTAACTATGTCTGATTCCCAATGGAGCATTTGAACGGACTTGTCAGGTGAGTGAAAAGTATTGAGATGGTTGTATAGGCAGGATATGATGCCCTTATCTCTAGATGAAGATATGCAAATCCGTTCAAAGGTTGTTACAGCGGGAAGGGTGGAGAGAGAGTAATATTCTGCATAGAAAGCTTTGATTTGGTTGTAGTGTTGGAATTCGGATAGGGGAGTGCCATATTTATCTTGCAAAGCGGTGAATGAGGAGAATTCCCATTTAGATTGTAAAGATTTGAGTGTAGTAAGATTGTTATTGATCCAATAGGCAAACGATTGACAGTTTCCATAGGCATGGGTAAATCTCGGGTCACCTAGGAAGGAAGCCAGGGGGGGGGTGAGTGAAGATAATTCAAAGGTATGTTGGGCTTTGAGCCACAATTGGTAGTAGTGAGCTACAATTACATTGTATTTGAATAGTTTGCTGTATGAGGTTGTTCTGGACCAAAGGATTCCCTGTAAATACCAGGGGGAGATTGAGGATGATTCAAACTTTTTCCAAGGGATACATTGAATGGGCGAGAACCATTGTGCTAACTGAGAAAGTTTGGCGGCAAGAAAATAATGCCACAGGTTCGGGAGACCCATCCCGCCCATAGTTTGAGGTCTGTGCATGTGTGCGTGGCTGCATCTAGGTTTCTTGTTTGACCATATGAATTTATTGATTTCTTTTTGGAGAGAAGCAAGTTTAGTTTTAGGGATGTTAATGGGAAGGGATCGGAAGTAGTATAGTAGTTTGGGAAGAATTGTCATTTTAATGGCACAAATTCTGCCTAGAAATGAGATATGAAGGGTTGACCAGGTCTTGAGGAGTATAGATATATTATTGAATAGAGGGATATAATTGGTTTTAAATAGTAGGCTGTGTGAGGAGGTGATAGAGACACCAAGATATTTCAACGAGTGAGGGCACCATATGAAAGGGAAATTTTTCGTCAGCATGGTCTTTGAGTGTTCCGAGAGATTGATGGGAAGGGCAGAGCATTTATTCATGTTAATTTTTAAACCCGATATGTTATGAAATGATTTCAACTCTTTAAGAAGGGAGGGAATAGATATGTGAGGTTCAGTAAGGAAGATTAATGCATCGTCCGCATAAAGGCTAATTTTGTACTCGTCTTCACCCTTGACAACTCCTTTTATATCAGGGCTGTTTCTAATTTTGTGGGCCAGGGGTTCCATTGCTAGTGCGAACAGGAGTGGGGATAGAGGGCATCCCTGTCTAGTTCCCCTACTAAGAGGAAAGAATTCTGAGTTATGGATTTGGATTATTTTTACCACAGATATGTAGCAGTATAATTTTTTCCAAAATTTATGAAGAAAAAATACTAATTTGCTGAATTTTATAACAGAAACAAAGAAAAATCATTATTATTAGCACCGTCAGACAATCTAGGAGCATAAATTACACATTTTTGAAGGTCCTGGAGCACCAGGACAATGAAAACGCCCAACGTATATTCTATGATGCATAATGAGTCTTTTGAACATTTTTTTCCACAAGTTTTTGGAAAATGTGGAAAGAAAATGGAAATGCATTTTTTTTACACAAAGTTGTCCATTTCTAAGATATTTATAACATGTACATAGCAAAAATGACACCCCAAAATATATTCCGCTACTCCTCCTGAGTATGGCCATATCACATATGTGAGCGTTTTCTACAGCCTGGCCACATACAGAGGCCCAACATGCAGGGAGCATTGTCAGGTGTTCTAGGGACATACATTTCAAATCTAATTTGACTACCTATTACACTTTTGTGAGGCACTGATGGGCACTGTAGTGGCACTGATGGGCACTGTAGTGGCATGGATGTGGCACGTATGAGCACTGATGTGGCATGGATGTGGCACGGATGAGAACTGATGTGGCACAAATGAGAACTGATGTGGCATGGATGAGTACTGATGTGGCATGGATTTGGCACGGATGAGAACTGATGTGGTGTGGATGTGGCACAAATGAGCACTGATGTGTCACGGATGAGCACTGATGTGGCATGGATGTGGCACAGATGATCACTGATGTGGCATGAATGTGGTACAGATGATCACTGATGTGGCATGGATGGTCACTGATGTGGCACAGATGATCACTGATGTGGCATGAATGTGGCATGGATGAGCACTGATGTGGCATGGATGTGGCACGAATGATCACTGATGTGGCACGGATGATCACTGATGTGGCACGGATGATCACTGATGCTGCACGGATGATCACTGATGTGGCACAGATGATCACTGATGTGGTGTGGATGTGGCATGGATGTGGCATGGATTAGCACTGATGTGGCATGGATGTGGCATGGATGATCACTGATGTGGTATGGATGTGGCACAGATGATCACTTATGTGGCACAGATGAGCCATGAATGTGGATGGGTGAGCATGAATGAACCATTGATGGAGCATGTATGAGCCATGAATGGGGATGGGTGAGCATGAATGAGCCATGGATGGAGCAGGTATGGAGTATGAATGAGCACAGGTCAGGGCTGTGTGCATTTCAGATCCAGCCCACAGCGCTGCTGCACCAGCTCCCTCTCTTACACGCTGTACCAATTGGCGTGAGGAGAGGGGGAGGTGTTGAACTGGACATGCTTCAGTTTGTTTACAAGTGATACCCCTGTCATTGGACGGCGTGATCAAGTGGTAAAGGGCCGCTGTCATTGGCCCTTTACCCCGATCCGTGATGCGCCGGGTCTTGAAGACCCTATGATCACAGACATTCCCAGGCGCGCACCCCAGGGGGTGCGTGGGAGCGAGATTCTGGGAGGCCGTCATATGAGGGCCTCCCAGAGTTATCCAACCGCACTGTAGCCGTCATTCGGCTATGGCCCAGTCGGGAACTGGTTAAAGCAATTAAAAAAAAAGAAAACATATTGCAGCTTACCAATCATAAATGTGGTAGCTGTACTAGTTTTCTTCTTTTTTTTACCCTTTATTTTCATCTTGTGATCAGGCCAGTAACATACTTCATAAGTTGTCTCCACTAGATGGAGGAGCACCTTTGGACAGCAGCATTGTCATTCTGAGGGGAAGGGTAGTGTTAGATGTACAGTGGAACCTTGGTTTAAGAGCATAATTCGTTCCGGAAGCATGCTCTTAAACCAAATCACTCTTATATCACAGTGAATTCTCCCATAGGAAATAATGGAAACTCAGATAATTCGTTCCACAACCATTTATTCATATAAAAATGTTTACGGCAAAGCAAAATACAGTAAAAAATGTACTGTAAACATAAAACAAATTAAACTGAACTTGCAGTGGCTCTGTGTTGCAAAAGTACAGTAAAATAATGTGCACAGTGTTAAGAAGTCTGGTGCTCACCTGCTTTATATACTCATAGTTGTCAACATTGCAAAAAAAAAAAAAATCGGGACTTTTTTTGCATGTAGGCGGAGCCTTGTTATAATTAGGGGGTGGGGCATTCGTTTATAGGTGTGACGTATTGTAACGAAAAATGGGCGTTGTTTACACAAAATAGTGGGCACGGCTTAAATGGGCGTGTCTCAGAAGGGGCTGTGGTTAGAGTCTGAGATGAATGAGGGATGGAGGGAGAAAGAAAGACAGAGGGAGAGAAAGAAAGAAAAAAAGAAAGGAGATAAAGAGGGAAAGAAAGAAAGAAAGAAAGAGAGAAAAAATGGAGAGAAAGAGGGAGAGAAAGAAAGAAAGAGGGAGAAAAAGAAAGAGAGAAAGAAAGAGGGAGAGAAAGAGAGAAAGGGAGAACGAAAGAGGGATGGAGGTACAGCAGGCCCAGACCCTTCACCACAATAGAAATATGTGTATTCCAGAAAGTTTAACAAATCAGCAGATAAAGATACTCCAAACACCTGGTGTTAGCGCTTCAATCATCCCAGCACCATGGTTATTATGGTGTCAGGGTGATTGAAGCGCATTATTTATATTATTACATTGTAATATAGAATGAAATTATTGAACTCACCATAATGTCACCTGCCACGTCGCCTGCCACCAGATAACATCAGGTGTCCCCAGCAGAGTACCTCCTTATATCAGATGTCCCCAACAGAGTCCCTCCTTACTTCAGGCGTCCCCAGCGGAGCCCCTCCTTACATTAGGTGTCCCCAGCGGAGCCCCTCCATACATCTGGTGTCCCCAGCGGAGCCCTCCTTACATCAGTGTCCCCAGCCGAGCCCCTCCTTACATCAATGTCCCCAGCGGAGCCCCTCCATACATCAGTGTCCCCAGCGGAGCCCCTCCTTACATCAGTGTCCCCAGCGGAGCCCCTCCATACATCAGTGTCCCCAGCGGAGCCCCTCCATACATCAGGGTCACCAGCGGAGCTCCTCCTTACATCAGGGTCCCCAGTGGAGCCCCTCCTTACATCAGTGTCCCCAGCGGAGCCCCTCCATACATTAGTGTCCCCAGCGGAGCCCCTCCTTACATCAGGGTCACCAGCGGAGCTCCTCCTTACATCAGGGTCCCCAGCGGAGCTCCTCCTTACATCAGTGTCCCCAGCAGAGCCCCTCCATACATTAGTGTCCCCAGCGAAACCCTTCCTTACATCAGGTGTCCCCAGCAGAGCCCCTCCTTACATCAGTGTCCCCAGCGGAGCCCCTCCTTACATCAGTGTCCCCAGCGGAACCCCTCCTTTTTTTATTCTTTATTACTTTTTATTGCCGTTTTAAACACAAATACAAAAAAATAACTCTATATATATATATATATATATATATATATACACGCATATACATACACACACAGTGTCATACATCAGTTTCCCCAGCGGAGCCCCTCCATGATACTTCAGTGTCCCCAGCGGAGCCCCTCCATACGTCATCAGTGTCCCCAGTGGGGGAGTCAGCGCGGGGGGGACAGGAGCGCGCGACGCACAGAGCGCGGGGGGTCAGGAGCACCCGACGCACAGAGCGGCCGCGTGGTTACAATAGATGTTGAGCTGCGGTGCCGCCCAACTCCCGCCCCTTTCCATAACAGGTCACAGAGACTGGCAGCGGGGCGGGGGGTGGGCGGGCGGCTCCGCAGCTCAATATCTATTGTAGCCACCCGGCCAGCCTATTTCTTCTGGTCTTCTAGACATTGTCTCCACCGGCCGCGGACTGCTAGCGGCCGGCGGCAAAAAATCGGTACAAACCGAATTTTTCGGGACATTTCCCGGGAAAAATTCGGGACAAAGGTCTAAATCCCGGGAATGTCCTGGGAAATTCAAGACAGTTGGCAAGTATGTATACTGTATGTAGAGAAGCTCTGTGTTGCAGTAAAATAATGTGCACAGTGTTAAGAAGTCTGGTGCTCACCTGCTTTGTATACTGTACTGTATGTAGAGAAGCTGGCGAGAGGGGTTGGTGCTTATATTTTTACTGTACAGGGTACACAGTAATGCTGTATGTGTCCACAGCATCAGCTTACAGCACTTCCTGGAGAACTCTGAACAGTTGACATCACTTCCGGGTAAGCCCGCCCCTGCTGGAAGTGTCTGAGTGTCTCCAAGAAGTGCTGTGAGTTGTCCTCTGGCCACATACAGTGCACAAAGCTGTGCTGTATACTGTACTGTGCACTGTGCGGCTTAACTGGTCATATACACGGCAGTTTTGCACGGATGGCCAGCGGAATCCTTCAAATGTGAGTGTAATTCTTTTTTTTTTACGTAAAAAAAAAAAAACGCTCGTATATCAAGACGGTGTTCGCAAACCAAAGCAAAAAATGTTAAAAAAAGTTGCTCGTCTTTCAAAACACTCGTAAACCGCGTTACTCGTAAACCAAGTGTAGCGGCCTCACCCCGTCCTCTTTAGCTAGGGGTATGTCACGCGACAGAGTGAGGTGCGCTACGGCCCATGTCCTCCCCATGGCTGTGGGTGAGGTGAAGGCCAGTACCAATCTTTTCCTCGGGCCAAATGTGTGCTGGTTATGAGGGTCAGTGCTTCCGTGCCAGAATCTCCCTTTGCTCCCATTAACAGAGTCCATACACCCATCAAAGTCCAAACTCAGGTTTATTGCGTATCTCCACATACAGTCAAATGCAATGGCATGATACGATGGGGGAGCAGGTCGAGGCACTGTACAGGTTCCTAGTCCCTACACTCCCTGTGCTATGACCAGGGGTTGCAGGAGTCTTGATTAGAGCTCCTCCGCTGCGCTGTAGCCCCTATCAGGGGAAGATGTCCTCCAAGGGAGTTACCGAAGGCCCATCCGTCACCGGGTTGACACTGCACCGGGTCTTCGGTCGGGTGACCTCCCCAGCCTCCTCACCTCAGATGCGGGTCCCCTCGCAAGGGGCGCCCTGGAGCAACTTCACCCTCGCGGGACCCAGTCGGAGTCACCGGGTCCCAGGCCTCCTCAATAGTACCTCACCCCAGGCTGAAGGTGCCTGGGATGGACTCCATCTTCATTCCGGCCAGGCCTAGGGCGCCTAGGCCGGAACCTTGAACCGCCAGCACCCAGGCCTAAGGTGCCTGGGTGCGTGAAGAGATGATCCCCGAAAACGACCTCGTGGCGAGGGCGTCTCCCCCTTTTATCTCCTCCCATCGACACCACGGCGGGTTCCCCGCCCCAGCCGTACCATCTCCGGAAAAGGACAAAAAGGGTAGCACTGTGGTAGTGATTCTACCCTGAGCCAGTAGGTACACTGACACCCACTGGTCAAGGAGAATATCGCACCACCCAATCCTCCACGAATAACAAAAAGGGGTCTGAACCCTAACATAATTACACACCTGGGTCACACTACCCCCAGGTGTATCCCACTAAATTGAGGACCCCGCTACACACTCCCCCCTGTGATTTGACGCTGGTCCCCAGCGTCAGGTGCACACCCATGTCTCCCATTAACGTGGTGACATGGAGTGAACCCCAGAGGCTGTCCCCAAATTTTGAATACTGTATATGCCAAGACCTGTTCAACGGAAAAGGGAAATATAAAACGATAAACTCTCATATAAAACTTCTGCTTTGTACACATTTACAATCCCTCCCATTCCCAATCAAAAACCACCCCACTCTCAGCAGTCTTGATCGATGAATCTCCTGCAGAAGGGAAACAAAAGAAACAACATCCTAACAATCTGTGTCATTTGGCATGAATGGGTCTGTCAGCCAAGAAACCCATTCACTCCAATAAGTAAAGTGATGTATGTGTAACATTTTCAAACAATCGTCGCACAACACTGCCACCTGGTGACAGCGCCGCGGTCACAACACTTGCCGAAGTCTCCATTCTTCCTGCTTTCCTACTCTAACTCTATCCCCAAATGTCTCTGCCTTTTGGCACATGAAGAAAAGGGAGAACAAAAAAAAACAACAGCTCCCAAGTCTCCAGTGAGTGAAAGAAAAGCCCAAATCAAAACAAAAGTAGGGCACAGTTCTAGGCGTCTGGGAATGTCTCTTCCAGAAAGTTTCAACAGCAACAAAATAGGAGTTCACTTCTCCTACAAGTAAAATCTTGGATCCGGCAAAAACAAGGGCTTCAGGTGTTTGTCAAATACTTCCACCGAATATTCGACGTCTTCTCCTTCTTTCCTGCAGATGAGCACCTTATCAGCATGGATATGGCGTCCCAGTCTCCAATCAGCTTTACAGTCTTTAAACTTTTTAGACACCGGCGGCGAACATGACAGGTATCGCCAGGCATGGGGCACTTTGAGTTTTTTTTCACAAAAACTCGTCATACCACCGTGGTCGCAAGACCTCGACTTCATACAATAAGTCCCGAGGCAAGTAGGGGTACTCCCACCCATATTCACGGGCGACTCTCTGGGTGAAAAGTCTCTGCAATCGAGCTAGAGGCGGCATCACATCTCGCTCACCTTCTCCTGGCTGTACGATGGCCTCCGGGTGCCGAGGTACCTTCGCCATCTCAGGCGGCTTTGCTCTTGGTGCCCGCAATGAAGCACGCTGCATCCCCACTATCAGAGCGGGTGATGTGGTTGAATGTGGAAGGTTATTTGGAGGACTAGGCTTCCTCAATAACTCCGGGGCTTGCACCCGGGGCGTACTGTCATCTATGGACATGGGGGAGTCCTGTGGCTTACTCTGCACGGGTAGCGGGTGTCTGTCCTAGCCCTTCCGGTGAAACAGCTCGTCTATTTCTCCGTCATCCCCACAGTCCGACAGCGACTCTAGGTCGGAGGTGTCATACATCTCGGCGGGAAGGTAGTCCCTAGTGGACGGAGAACTACCCTCCCCTGCGGGCACCACCAGATGTGGACTCCCGACACCTCCAACCACACACACAGTCCCAGCCCCTGGCTCACCTGGACCTTTTTCAGTACTGGGATGTCCAGGATTCTTCCGACTGGATCCATCCAGGTCCGGCAAGCAGCGGGGTGAAGCTCGACCACGACCACAGGAGGCCTGCACCAGGCCTATCTTCCTCTTCGGGGGTGGCAGCAGGGAGTCTGTGGTGACCGAAGCAGTGTCCTCGGATTTTTCTCTCTCAGTCTCTGGTTGGGCAGTCACTTCGCCCTGGTCAGCGCGTACGGGAACCTCCGCAGAGGCTTTGATCTCTCCCTCCGGAGTGGCGGTTCCTGTGATGCAGTTGAGGCGTAGGGCCCGGGGCCTTTCCGTGTATGGTTCAACCTCAAAAAGAAACTCCTTGCATGCTTCGCATCGCCCGAATGGCTTTAGTTGGACCACCAGTCCCGAGCATCCGGGACAGATCACACCGAGGGCCTCCGTGTCTCTGCATGAATACAGAGCCAACTGTCCTCGGGGCCTAAGTCTTATTCCCGTGTCTGTCAGGGGAGCAGCAAATGCAGTCATCTTGAAAGGATAAGGTACCGACATCCACTGGGAGCCTGAGTTCACTCCGACCACTTGCTGCTCCATCACGCGCTGACCACGCGCCGGAGTCTCCACATGTATCTCCACACGTGGCCAGACTCCTCCCACGACTTGCACACTTTTGCGGGCTTCCGCCAGCCTCCGCCCACGAATTGTACAGTCACGGGGTGCCTCGTGGCGCAGTGCAGCAAAAGTCCCCACATGTAGTTCGTCACACGGCTGGACTCCTCCCTCTTCCCGCTCTTTCTGCATGGGCCTCTCCCGGTTTTTCAGAGAAATTTCCACGACTTCGAGCACAGGGACGCACTTTGGCCAATCACATGGCCGACCTGCTCGGACCTCCTCCGGGCAGCAAAGTTCAAACACAGCCGTTCCAAACCTCAGGGTTAACACACATTTCATCCCGGACTCACGAGCCCCCACGTGTAGCGGCCTCAGTGAGGTGCGCTACGGCCCATGTCCTCCCCATGGCTGTGGGTGAGGTGAAGGCCAGTACCAATCTTTTCCTCGGGCCAAATGTGTGCTGGTTACGAGGGTCAGTCCTTCCGTGCCAGAATCTCCCTTTGCTCCCATTAACAGAGTCCATACACCCATCAAAGTCCAAACTCAGGTTTATTGCGTATCTCCACATACAGTCAAATGCAACGGCATGATACGATGGGGGAGCAGGTCGAGGCACTGTACAGGTTCCTAGTCCCTACACTCCCTGTGCTATGACCAGGGGTTGCAGGAGTCTTGATTAGAGCTCCTCCGCTGCGCTGTAGCCCCTATCAGGGGAAGATGTCCTCCAAGGGAGTTACCGAAGGCCCATCCGTCACCGGGTTGACACTGCACCGGGTCTTCGGTCGGGTGACCTCCCCAGCCTCCTCACCTCAGATGCGGGTCCCCTCGCAAGGGGCGCCCTGGAGCAACTTCACCCTCGCGGGACCCAGTCGGAGTCACCGGGTCCCAGGCCTCCTCAATAGTACCTCACCCCAGGCTGAAGGTGCCTGGGATGGACTCCATCTTCATTCCGGCCAGGCCTAGGGCGCCTAGGCCGGAACCTTGAACCGCCCGCACCCAGGCCTAAGGTGCCTGGGTGCGTGAAGAGATGATCCCCGAAAACGACCTCGTGGCGAGGGCGTCTCCCCCTTTTATCTCCTCCCATCGACACCACGGCGGGTTCCCCGCCCCAGCCGTACCATCTCCGGAAAGGGACAAAAAGGGTAGCACTGTGGTAGTGATTCTACCCTGAGCCAGTAGGTACACTGACACCCACTGGTCAAGGAGAATATCGCACCACCCAATCCTCCACGAATAACAAAAAGGGGTCTGAACCCTAACATAATTACACACCTGGGTCACACTACCCCCAGGTGTATCCCACTAAATTGAGGACCCCGCTACACAAGGTTCCATTGTACTAGCAAATTTAAATGAATTTGACTAACAAAGTTAAGCCAAACTCCTGCTAACACCTTTTAAGCAGTTACAGCAATTTTTTTTTCCTTTTGCGATAATTAATAAAAGCTATCTATTGTAAGCACCCCTATCCGTGTTAAATGTTTTGTCTCAACCCTCTAACTGCCACTGTTGAAGAATAACAGCGTTACTAGCAGGATCAAAAGGTGCATAAATCAATAAAGGAAAAAATGTAGCCCAGATTCTAGGTCAGTGATGGCGAACCTTGGCACCCCAGATGTTTTGGAACTACATTTCCCATGATGCTCATGCACCCTGCAGTGTAGTTGAGAATGATGGGAAAAGTAGTTCCAAAACATCTGGGGAGCCAAGGTTCGCCATCACTGTTCTAGGTCATGGGAAAAGGAGTTAGGATGTAATTCACCTCTTAAGAGTACATAAAGGTTCTTCAAATATTACTGTGCAAAAATACAGTTACAAAATGTATAAAAGGTGGTCTAGAGCTCCTGCTTTACTGTAAAGAATTTTTCAAAATACTTTGGACTTTGGACTGCTGTTGGAGATGTGCGAGGGAGGTAGGGATTAGACATGTGAAATTAGTTTCAGTCCAAATATAAATTCGCACAAATTTTTGGTTATTCGGAGATTCGTATTACAAACTCCAAATCTTCAGAACGTTTCTAATTCAGATTAGACGAAAAATTATTTGATTTGGGAAGCTGGCTGCCATGTCCTTAACAATCGTGGACTCATCTGCTGTCAGCGGGCTGTCCCGGTGACAGATGAATGTAAACAAAAGAATGGCAGCAATGAAAGATTGCAGAAAAAAACAGCGAGGGGTCCCTCCCCCAATCCATATCAGGCCCTTTGGGTCTGGTATGGATTTTGAGGGGAGCCCCATGCCAAAATTGAAAAAAAAACAGCATGGATTCCCACCCAAAATCCATACCAGACCCTTATCCAAGCATGCAGATCAGAAAAGGGGGGACGAGCGAGCAACACCCCTCCTGAACCATACCAGGCCACATGTCCTCAACATGGGTCTCCATGTTGATGGAGACAAGGGCTTCTTCCCCACAACCCTGGCCTGATGGATGTGGGGGTGTGGGGGTGACCCCTTTAACAAGTACAAAAAAGCGTGAAATTGCTGTATTCTGTTTACCACATCCCTGTTATAACATTAGAAAAATATAGGGTTCCCCAAAAGGGTTTTAAAGGCACTGTCATAGTATTATTGAAACAACATATGTATTACATCAGAGTATATGATAAAAACTGTTTTATTGGTACAACATCATAAAAATTACAATACGGCATATGGTAAGTAAAATAGATTGTGTCCACAATGTTACACTGATACAATGCGTCACACGACACATTTCAGAGAGCTCAATCCCCTTCATCAGGGGTATATACAGGATCACATCTCGGACTGATGGTCCCTACCTGAGCACATGGAGGTCTTGGCTATGTGGCAGAAAGTTCCTATTGGAGCAAGGATGTCAGGGACTTATTGCAACATCACAGTCTTGTGGGTGTAGATCTTGAGGACAAAAAGTAGAACCAATAAAACTGTTTTATCATATACTATAATGTAATACATACGTTGTTTCAATAATACTATTACGGGGCCTTTAAAATGCCATTGGAGAACCTTCTATTACCCCCCCTTTAATAAAGGGGCCCCCAGATCCCCCCATGTGAATGAGTATGTGGTACATATAACCCATACTCATTCACCCCCCAAAAAAATACAACAACATTCCTTGACAATTCCTTTATTAAAAAACAAAAAAATTAATGTCCCCCTAAGTAGATCCAGTGACAATTACAATGCCCGCCGCACGAAAAAAAATCTCTGCACACTATGAAGGCTCCTGCCGTCTAACAGATTCGCCATCTGACAGTTTTTAAATAACCAAAGGGCTGGGCCACCCACGTCATTGTGTTACCCCCACCCCCTTGTGACTTCATCGACTGGGGCATGCTGGGTCTATGACATTACAAGGGGGCGGGAATACTATGACATCACAAGGGGGCGAGGTCACCCAATGACTATTTTAATGAAACAATAATAAAAATGAAAATCTAAGTACGAAATAAAAAAGAAATGGATCCATTGACGTTATATTGGACCAATATGTTTTCGGAATTTATTTGCATCTTCGGCATTCAGTATTCAGAAATCAGAATAGCTGGTTGTTATGGATGTTAAGGATGCCAGCGACCACCCACTTCTTGACTCATCAGCTGTCAGCAGGCTTCCCCATTGACAGCTGAAGTGTAAACAAAAGGATGCCAGCAATCAAAGATTCAGAAAAAAAACAATGTGGGGTCCCCCAAATCCATACGAGGCTCTTAGGGACCCCACGCTGTTTTTTTCTGCATTTCTCATTGCAGGCATTTTTTTTGTTTAGATTTCAGCTATCAGCGGAGAAGCTGATGAGACATCAGTTGTTAAGGACATGGCGGCCATTAACAACCAGCTATTCTTCACACAGAATTTGAATTGGTCGAAAATTATTGACCGATCTGAATTCGAAGAGTGACGAAAATTTGGAATTCTTGTTGCTATCTGTCTCCCTTCCTGTCTTGCTTCCAAGGATCCCCATCTGGTCTCTCTTTCGGTCACTGGGAGATTCACATTTTCCTTATTTCAAATGCATGTTGCCCAGGCATATTCTACTGTCACCATTTAAAGCAGATCTTCTATGAACATGGTTGGTTTCACCGACCCGAAAAAGAAAATCTCCGCTCCCGGTGACGGCTCCCGCCGAATGACAGCTCTGCTGCCTCCCTGTAAAAAGGGGTGGGGCCACCCGGTGACATCACTAGGTGGCCCACCCCCTTGTGACATCACCGCTTTATCATGCCCCAGTCAGGACATCACAAGATGGGGGTATTTTCTGATGTCTAGATTGAACAGGTGTATTAGAGGTCAGGGGCGGCCCGTCCATTAAGGGCACACAGGCGCTGCCTCCCCTATCCATCGCCGCCTCCCCTATCCATGCGTCCGTCCCCTTTCAAGATGCCAGGTGCATGGAATCCAATGTGGGGTGGGTGTTTTTTTGAAGCACCTGATTAGAGCCAGAGGCTCTAATAGGCTTCCAAATAGGATGGGCTCCGGGTGCAAAGCATTGCACTACGAGCCCACCCAGGTGTGTTACAACAGCGAATGAATATTCGCTATTGAAAAACTGATCCTCCTCCCGGCCAATTAGGAAGCGTGTTTTGACACCTGTCACCCGATTGGCTGAGAGGACAGGCGATCCTATTGGATGACTAGGAGGAGGGGAGAAGCCGCACGCTGGAAGCTGCCATGGAGGAGAGGACATGGTGCTGCTTCACGCTGCCCGCCACCCGCCTAGATGCGGTAAGTGCCGGACCGTCTGGCAAACAGCGGGGGACGGGGGGAGGTCCCCCGGGCCAAAAGAAAACACCAGCCGCCACTGTTAGAGGTGAACAGACATTTATATTTTATTTGATTAAACATTTTCTAAAGTAACAAGTGTGGCGGCTCACCCCTCTCACCCCTTCTTCTTCTCGGCTTGCTGTCTGGTCTAGGGGAAACCTGGGAAACCAGAGGAAACCTGGGGGAGGGATGAGATCCACCACGGCCCATGTCCTCTTCTGGATAGAGGTGAAGGCCCGAACGTATTTTACCATCGGGTCGTGTGTATAACCCGGGGTCAAGTCTTTCCTCTAACTGACCCCCCTTTGCTCCCAGTAACCAGAGTTCCACACCACTGAAAAGGTCCAACTCTTATTTATTCTTTAGCAGCAATAAATCGTTACTTAGCACAGACAGGTTGTGACCAACGAACAGTTCAGTACAGGTGGGGAATAGGTCAAGGCACAATCCCTTAATCAAACTAAACCATTGAGATATCACCAACGGTTATGGCGTACAGTGGCTGTGAATGTACTTCTTTCCTTTTCTGAGTCTCTACCAGCAACTCTGACGAACATGAAATAGGAGTTACCTTCTTTAAGCTGTGGCCCCAGTCAGAGGGAAGACATCCTTCCGAGAGAGTTACCGGAGGCCCCACCATCCCCGGCAAATGCTGCACCGGGCTGTTCGGAAGGGTTACACTCCCCGGCCTCCTCGTCTCAGATTCGGGCGCCTAACACCTTAGGGCCCCCTCGGACCCCTCCACCCTTGCGGAACCCAGTCTAAGGTACTGGGTCCCAGGCCTCCTCAATAGTACCTCACCCCAGGGCTAAAGGTGCCTGGGATGGACTCCATCTCCCGCTCTGGCCAGGCCAAGGGCCCCCTGTGCCCGGAACTCCGGAACGCCCGCACCCAGGCCGAAGGTGCCTGGGTGCGGCGGTGTCCTCCGACTCTGAACCCTGAACTCAGGGCGTCCGCCCCCTTTATCTCCTCTCCCCAGCGTCACAGCAGGTCCCCAGCCCCGCTGTACAACCGCCGGAAAGGGACAAAAAGAGTACAGTCTTGCAGTGAGGGTTCAACCCCTGGCCCAGGGCAACAGCGCCACCGTTGGACCCCAGGGAACCTCACACCACCAGAGTCCTCCATAAACAATAATCAGCGCATCTGGGTTACACTACCACCCAGATGCTTTCCTTAAATTTAAATACCCGCTACACTCTCCCCCAGGTGATTTGACACTGGTCCCCAGTGTCTGGTGCAAACCCATGTCTTCCAAAGAGTGGTAATATGAGTTCAACCCAGAGACCAAACTACAGGTAGAACCAAGCCCTACAAACTTAGCCATGAGTTGTGCCAGGACCTAGAATGGGAAAGGAAAATAAGAATACAAACAATGAACCCTTTTTTTTTTTTTTAACTTAGACATTTTACAAATTAACATTCCCCCCTCTCTGCTATCTAAGAACCACCCCATTCTCAGCAGCCTTGATAGATGAGTTTCCTGTAGAGGGAATAAAAAGAAACACAAACCCTAACACAATGTATGTGTTTTCTTGGAAGGAATGGGTCTATCCGTAAAGAAACCCATTCGCTCCAATAAGTATAGTGCAAAGTGTAAAACAAACAATCGTTGTGCAACACCGACACCTGGTGGCAATGCCGCGGTAAAGACACTTGTCAGATCCAGATGAACTTTTACTTCTCTGTGCTGTGACCCTATACTGGCTATGCCCCAAATTCACTGATTTCTTTTCCTTGGTGGGAGGAGAAGGAGGGAGAACAAACAACAGTAACAGCTCCCATTTCTCCAAAGAGTAAAACATTCCAAGAAAGAAACTAGAGCACAGTCCCTGTATTCAGCAATAAAAGAGAATATAAAGGAGTATTTTCTCCTATAAGTAGAACTTTGGGTGCGGCAGGAACAAAGGCTTTAAATGCTTGTCAAAGGTCTCCACATTATATTCAATGTTCTCTCCATCTTTCCGACAGATAATCACCCTGTCAGCATGGATGTGCCTCCCCAACATCCACTCTGCCCTACAGTCCTTGAATTTTCTGGTAACTGTAGGTGAACACGAGAGGCATCTGCGTGCGTGAGGTACCTTAAGCTTTGTCCAGACGAACTCATTGTACCACCGCTGCCGCAAGACTTCCACCTCATAGAGCAATTCTCGTGGCAAATATGGGTATTCCCACCCATATTCACAGGCAACCTTTTGACAAAAGAGATGCTGCAGCCTGGCCAAAGGTGGCATTGTGGCACGGTCTCCCTCTCCAGGCAGAACGATGGATTCCGGATGACGAGGTACTTTCACTACCTCTGTTGATTTGGGCTTAGGAGCCTGCAGTGATGCACGTTGCACTCCCACAACAGGAGCAGGTGAAACAGTTGATGATTCAACTGTTGATGATTCCTCTAACTGACCCCCCTTTGCTCCCAGTAACCAGAGTTCCACACCACTGAAAAGGTCCAACTCTTATTTATTCTTTAGCAGCAATAAATCGTTACTTAGCACAGACAGGTTGTGACCAACGAACAGTTCAGTACAGGTGGGGAATAGGTCAAGGCACAATCCCTTAATCAAACTAAACCATTGAGATATCACCAACGGTTATGGCGTACAGTGGCTGTGAATGTACTTCTTTCCTTTTCTGAGTCTCTACCAGCAACTCTGACGAACATGAAATAGGAGTTACCTTCTTTAAGCTGTGGCCCCAGTCAGAGGGAAGACATCCTTCCGAGAGAGTTACCGGAGGCCCCACCGTCCCCGGCAAATGCTGCACCGGGCTTTTCGGAAGGGTTACACTCCCCGGCCTCCTCGTCTCAGATTCGGGCGCCTAACACCTTAGGGCCCCCTCGGACTCCTCTACCCTTGCGGAACCCAGTCTAAGGTACTGGATCCCAGGCCTCCTCAATAGTACCTCACCCCAGGGCTAAAGGTGCCTGGGATGGACTCCATCTCCCGCTCTGGCCAGGCCAAGGGCCCCCTGTGCCCGGAACTCCGGAACGCCCGCACCCAGGCCGAAGGTGCCTGGGCACGGCGGTGTCCTCTGACTCTGAACCCTGAACTCAGGGCATCCGCCCCCTTTATCTCCTCTCCCCAGCGTCACAGCAGGGCCCCGGCCCCGCTGTACAACCGCCGGAAAGGGACAAAAAGAGTACAGTCTTGCAGTGAGGGTTCAACCCCCGGCCCAGGGCAACAGCGCCACCGTCGGACCCCAGGGAACCTCACACCACCAGAGTCCTCCATAAACAATAATTAGCGCATCTGATTTACACTACCACCCAGATGCTTCCCTTAAATTTAAATACCCGCTACACTCTCCCCCAGGTGATTTGACACTGGTCCCCAGTGTCTGGTGCAAACGCATGTCTTCCAAAGAGTGGTAACATGAGTTCAACCCAGAGACCAAACTACAGGTAGAACCAAGCCCTACAAACTTAGCCATGAGTTGTGCCAGGACCTAGAATGGGAAAGGAAAACAAGAATACAAACAATGAACCCTTTTTTTTTTTTTTAACTTAGACATTTTACAAATTAACATTCCCCCCTCTCTGCTATCTAAGAACCACCCCATTCTCAGCAGCCTTGATAGATGAGTTTCCTGTAGAGGGAATAAAAAGAAACACAAACCCTAACACAATGTATGTGTTTTCTTGGAAGGAATGGGTCTATCCGTAAAGAAACCCATTCGCTCCAATAAGTATAGTGCAAAGTGTAAAACAAACAATCGTTGTGCAACACCGACACCTGGTGGCAATGCCGCGGTAAAGACACTTGTCAGATCCAGATGAACTTTTACTTCTCTGTGCTGTGACCCTATACTGGCTATGCCCCAAAGTCACTGATTTCTTTTCCTTGGTGGGAGGAGAAGGAGGGAGAACAAACAACAGTAACAGCTCCCATTTCTCCAAAGAGTAAAACATTCCAAGAAAGAAACTAGAGCACAGTCCCTGTATTCAGCAATAAAAGAGAATATAAAGCAGTATTTTCTCCTATAAGTAGAACTTTGGGTGCGGCAGGAACAAAGGCTTTAAATGCTTGTCAAATGTCTCCACATTAAATTCAATGTTCTCTCCATCTTTCCGACAGATAACCACCCTGTCAGCATGGATGTGCCTCCCCAACATCTACTCTGCCCTACAGTCCTTGAATTTTCTGGTAACTGTAGGTGAACACGAGAGGCATCTGCGTGCGTGAGGTACCTTAAGCTTTGTCCAGACGATCTCATTGTACCACCGCTGCCGCAAGACTTCCACCTCATAGAGCAATTCTCATGGCAAATATGGGTATTCCCACCCATATTCACAGGCAACCTTTTGACAAAAGAGATGCTGCAGCCTGGCCAAAGGTGGCATTGTGGCACGGTCTCCCTCTCTAGGCAGAACGATGGATTCCGGATGACGAGGTACTTTCACTACCTCTGTTGATTTGGGCTTAGGAGCCTGCAGTGATGCACGTTGCACTCCCACAACAGGAGCAGGTGAAACAGTTGATGATTCAACTGTTGATGATTCCTCTAACTGACCCCCCTTTGCTCCCAGTAACCAGAGTTCCACACCACTGAAAAGGTCCAACTCTTATTTATTCTTTAGCAGCAATAAATCGTTACTTAGCACAGACAGGTTGTGACCAACGAACAGTTCAGTACAGGTGGGGAGTAGGTCAAGGCACAATCCCTTAATCAAACTAAACCATTGAGATATCACCAACGATTATGGCGTACAGTGGCTGTGAATGTACTTCTTTTCTTTTCTGAGTCTCTACCAGCAACTCTGACGAACATGAAATAGGAGTTACCTTCTTTAAGCTGTGGCCCCAGTCAGAGGGAAGACATCCTTCCGAGAGAGTTACCGGAGGCCCCACCGTATCCGGCAAATGCTGCACCGGGCTGTTCGGAAGGGTTACACTCCCCGGCCTCCTCGTCTCAGATTCGGGCATTGTGGCACGGTCTCCCTCTCCAGGCAGAACGATGGATTCCGGATGAAGAGGCACTTTCACTACCTCTGTTGATTTGGGCTTAGGAGCCCGCAGTGATGCACGTTGCACTCCCACAACAGGAGCAGGTGAAACAGTTGATGATTCGGGAAATGGAAGGGCAGACAGGGGACCAGATTCCTCCCTAGGCTCCGAGGCCTCCACCCGGGGTGTACTATCCCCAATGGACATAGGTGGGTCCCTTGTTGCATGGGACGAGGGTAGCGGAATCTTGTCCCATCCCTTCTTATGAAAGATCTCATCGATCTCCCCGTCATCACCAGCATCAGATAATGACTCCAGGTCGAGGTGTCATAAAACTCTGCGGGCAGATAATTCCCAGTAGACACGGAATCACTCCCCTGAACGGCCCCCACCGACTGTGGGCTGCCGACACCTCCAACCACACACACAGTCCCAACCCCTGGCTCACCTGGGCCTTTAGTAGAACAGGGACGTCCAGGGCTCTTCCCTCCGGATCCATCCAGGCCAGGCAAGCAACGGGGCGAAGCTCTTTCACGACCATACGATGCCTTTACCAGGCCAACTTTCCTCTTCGGCGGTGGGAGCAGGGAGCTTGTGGTGACCGAAGCAGCATCCTCGGATTTCTCTCTTTTAGTCTCCGCTGGAGCAGTCACTTCGCCCTGGTCAGTGCGCACAGGAATGCCCGCATAGGCTTCGATCTCTCCCTCCGGAGTGGCAGTACCTGTGAGGTAGTTGAGGTGGTAGGCGCGAGGCCTTTCTGTGGATGGCTCCACCTCAAAAGGGAATTCCTTGCAAGCCTCACATCGCCCGAACGGCTTTAAGTGGACCACCAGTCCCGAACAACCGGGACAGATCACACCGAGGGCCTCTATGTCTCTGCATGTTTACAGAGCCAAACGTCCTCAGGGCCTTAGCCTTATTCCTGTGTCCATAATCGGAGCAGCAAAAGAAGTCATCTCCACTGTAGAAGGAACAGAAATCCACTGAGTATTTGAGGTCATGGTCTGCTGCTCCATTGCGCACTGCCCAATCCACGCCGGAATCTCCACGTGTGTCCTTCCACATGGCCAGACTCCTCCCATACTCTGCATTTGTTCGCGGGCTTTCTCTTCTCCCCGCCCACGAACTGCGCAGCTATAGTGTGCCTCGTGGCGCATTGGCCACTATGGCCGACCTACTCTGAACTCCTCCGGGCAGCAAAGTTCAAATTCAGACGGTATAACACACATCCCGGACACAATGCCCCCACATGTAGTGGGCTCACCCCTCTCACCCCTTCTTCTTCTCGGCTTGCTGTCTGGTCTAGGGGAAACCTGGGGGGAGGGATGAGATCCACCACGGCCCATGTCCTCTTCTGGATAGAGGTGAAGGCCCGAACGTATTTTACCATCGGGTCGTGTGTATAACCCGGGGTCAAGACTTTTCTCTAACTGACCCCCCTTTGCTCCCAGTAACCAGAGTTCCACACCACTGAAAAGGTCCAACTCTTATTTATTCTTTAGCAGCAATAAATCGTCACTTAGCACAGACAGGTTGTGACCAACGAACAGTTCAGTACAGGTGGGGAGTAGGTCAAGGCACAATCCCTTAATCAAACTAAACCATTGAGATATCACCAACGGTTATGGCGCACAGTGGCTGTGAACGTACTTCTTTCCTTTTCTGAGTCTCTACCAGCAACTCTGACGAACATGAAATAGGAGTTACCTTCTTTAAGCTGTGGCCCCAGTCAGAGGGAAGTCATCCTTCCGAGAGAGTTACTGGAGGCCCCACCGTCACTGGCAAATGCTGCACCGGGCTGTTCGGAAGGGTTACACTCCCCGGACTCCTCGTCTCAGATTCGGACGCCAACACCTTAGGGCCCCGTCGGACTCCTCCACCCTTGCGGAACCCAGTCGAAGGTACTGGGTCCTAGGCCTCCTCAATAGTACCTCACCCCAGGGCTAAAGGTGCCTGGGATGGACTCCATCTCCCGCTCCGGCCAGGCCAAGGGCCCCCTGTGCTCGGAACTCCGGAATGCCCGCACCCAGGCCGAAGGTGCCTGGGCGCGGCAGTGTCCTTCGACTCTGAACCCTGAACTCAGGGCGTCTGCCCCCTTTATCTCCTCTCCCCAGCGTCACTGCAGGTTCCCCGCCCCGCTGTACAACCGCCAGAAAGGGACAAAAAGAGTACAGTCTTGCAGTGAGGGTTCAACCCCCCGGCCCAGGGCAACAGCGCCACCCTCGGACCCCAGGGAACCTCACACCACCAGAGTCCTCCATAAACAATAATCAGCGCATCTGGATTACACTACCACCCAGATGCTTATCTTAAATTTAAATACCTGCTACACAAGGTTAAAAAGCATTTTTGTTTATAAAGCAAAGTGGAAAAAATGTTAACCAGGCGCAACAATGTTCTACCATTTCACAGAAGGAGAATCTACAATTTTTTACACTCTTCAATCCAAATCCAAAAATATTCTCCTCTACTTTGATTCTCTAAAGCCCCGTACACACGATCGGATAACCTATGGATTTTCGTTCCGATGGATTTGTCCATCGGAAATCCGATGAAACTGTTTTTCATCAGTCTTGGCCACACACCATCAGTCAAAAAACCGACCGTTCCAAACGCGGTGACGTAAAACACTCTGATGAGCTGAGAAAAATGAAGTTTAATGCTTCTGAGCATGCGTCGACTTGATTCTGAGCATGCGTGAGTTTTTTAACCGATGGACTTGCCCATAGACGATTGGAAATTCCCATCGGTTTTTTATCCATCGGAAAATTTTAAAACAAGTTCTATTTTTTACAACCGATGGAAAAAAGACCGATGGGTACCATACACGATCGGTTGGTCTGATGAAAACCGTCCATCGGACGGTTTTCATCAGTCAAACCGATCGTGTGTACGGGGCTTAAGTGTCAGTTAATTTCAAATATCTGTTCTTTGATATCACTAGAGACACATAAGATAGTTTGATAGCTGTTCTTTAAAACTAAAGTGAAATTACAAAGTCAATTTCAATTTTCAAAATATAAGCCTGACTAAAGCAGATGAACCCAGAAAAGTAATTCAATTTGACAAAGCATTATTTCTTTTCAATTAATATTAATTTCATAGCTTCAGTTACCGTGGGCCCTATAGTGGTCTCTTTTAATAGAAATAATATGTACCTTTTATTGTTTTCTTAAGTATTGAGGTGGCTTTATATACAGTATAGGGATGAGCCGAACACCCCCCGGTTCGGTTCGCACCAGAACCTGCGGACGGACCGAAAGTTTGCGCGAACTTTAGAACCCTATTAAATACAATGGACTTGAACGTTCGAAATCAAAAGTGCTAATTATAACGGCTAATATGCACGTTATTGTCCTAAAAAGGGTTTGGGGACCCGGGTCCTGCCCTAGGGGACATGTATCAATGCAAAAAAAAGTTTTAAAAACTAACGTTTTTTCGGGAGCAGTGATTTTAATGATGCTTAAAGTGAAAAAAAAAAAGGGAAATATTCCTTTAAATATCGTACCTGGGGGGTGTCTAAAGTATGCCTGTGAAGTGGCACGTGTTTCCCGTGTTTAGAATTGTCCCTGTACAAAATGAAATTTCTAAAGGAAAAAAAGTCATTTAAAACTGCTTGCGGCTTTAATGTAATGTCTGGTCCCGGCAATATGGATGGCCCTTTGGGTCTTGTATGGATATTAAAGGGAACCCTCGCACCCAAATTAAAAAAAAGGCCCTATATACTCTGAACAGCAGTATACAGGCGGTGCAAACAAGACAGGGACTGTAGGTTTGTTCTTAAGTAGAATCTGTTTGTAATTTGGAACAGGTACATTTTTTAAGTGTAGCCCCAGCCAAAAAATCTATTTTTAAGCTTTTTGGAGAACATAGGGAAGGGTTGTCACCCCTGTAACATTTGTTTTGCTGTCTGTGCACCTGTTCAGAAAATTTCACCCCACTTTCCGTCCCAATGACAAAAGTTTTTTGAAAATGTGGGTTTTTTATTGAAACAAGGATTGGTGATAAAGGATCAGTGGAGAGGAGACACATTTTTCCCATATTAACTCTTACAGGAGAAAATTTCCCTTCCTAGGGGTAGATTTCCTCTCACTTTCTGTTGTCTCCTTCCGTTTGCAAGTAGGAGTCGTTTGTAAGTTGGATGTTTGAAAGTAGGGGCCTGCCGTATATACTCTGCAGAAATTTGGCCCTTAGGTGTTGGTGTTGCCATAACACTGTAAGCCCTCACAGTTACTCTTGGTGGGCGCAGGAACGGGCCCTGCTGTGAACTATTATATCAAGAATTGTAATTACATGCCATTGTTGAACAGTGGTAGGAAAAATTGGGCCTTTGGTGGTGGTGCTGGTGCCACAACACTGTAAGTCCTCACAGTTACTCTTGGTGGGCACAGGAATGGGCCCAGCTGTGGAATATTAGATCAAGAATTGTAATTACATGCCCCTGTTGAACAGGGGCAGAAAAATTGGGCCTTTGGTGCTGGTGGTGGTGGTGTTGCCACAACACTGTAAGCCCTCACAGTTACTCTTGGTGGGTGCAGAAATTGGCCCTGTTGTAAATTATTAGATCAAGAATTGTAATTACATGCCCCTGTTGAACAGGGGCAGAAAAATTGGGCCTTAGGCACTGGTGCCACAACACTGCAAACCCTCACAGATACTGGACTTGGAGCGCAGCAATGAGCCCTGCTGCAAAGTATTGCATCAAAATTTGTAATTACACACCCCTGTTAAACAGGGGCATAAAAATTGGGCCTTAGGCACTGGTGCCACAACACTGCAAACCCTCACAGATACTGTACTTGGAGCGCAGCAATGAGCCCTGCTACAAAGTATTGCATCAAAAATTGTAAATACATGCCCCTGTTATATAGGGGCTGAAAAATTGGGCCTTAGCCACTGGTGGCGGTGCCCAGAACCAAAAATGTTCTTACAAGCTATCAGCATGATCATTGAGGAGGAAGAGGATAGTCAGTCACTCAGCATAACAGAATAGTCACTCAGCATCAGCATAGGCAGTCTTGAAGGGATCTGACATTTAAAAAAAAAATATTCGGTTACACTAGCATCAGGTGCTTGGTAACTGGTGGTGATCCAAGACTGATTCATTTTTATGAAGGTCAGTCGATCGACCGAGTCGGTGGACAGGCGCACCCTGTGATCGGTTACAAAGCCTCCAGCAGCACGGAATGTGCATTCCGAAAGAACGCTGGATGCAGGACAGGCCAGTAGCTCAATTGCATACTGTGCAAGCTCTGGCCAGTGATCCATCCTCAAGACCCAGTAACCCAGAGGATTTTCGGTGGGAAAGGTGTCCAGGTCTGATCTTGCCCCTAGGTATTCCTGCACCATGTAAACCAGACGCTGGCGATGGTTGCTGGAACCGATCATACCTTGGGGCTGTGTACTAAAAAATTGTCTGAACGCATCGGTCAGAAGGCCACCTTCTCCACCGCTCCTTCTTTGACTGACCGAAGCCTCAGCAACACGTTGTCCAGGACCAGGAATTTGTAACCTCCCAGTCTCTGGGAACGCGTTGCACAAACCTTTTTTGCAAGGCCTCCAGAAGATGCTTCATCCTCTGCTCCCTCTGCGACGGCAAGATAAGGTCTGTAACCGTACCCTTGTAACATGGATCAAGGAGGGTTGCCAGCCAGTAATGATCCCTCTCCTTGATCGCACGAATACGAGGATCCTTCCACAGGCTTTGCAGGATCAGAGAGGCCATGCAGCGTAGGTTTGCTGAGGCATTCGGTGCGGAGTCCACTGGGTCACTGAGGACGACATGATCCGCAGCCACCTCCTCCCAGCCACGTACAAGTCCATGGGTGTCTTGGGGCTGTAATTGATCTCTTGAAGACTGCTGCTGATGCTGAGTGCTAGGCTCCACCTCCATGCTGACACAATGCTCCTCCCCTCCTCGTCCTCTTCCTGTGTGATAGCCGGGCCAGCAGGAACACTGTCTGGAAAAAGGGGGCCTTGAGAGGTAAGAAAGTCCTCCTCTTCCTGCCTCTGTTCTGCCTCAAGTGCCCTGTCCATTATTCCACGCAGCATGTGCTCCAACAGGTGGACAAGAGGGACAGTGTCACTGATGCATGCACTGTCACTGCTCACTATCCTCATGGCCTCCTCAAATGGTGCCAGGACAGTACATGCATCCCTGATCATGGCCCACTGGCATGGGGAAAAAAATCCAAGCTCCCCTGACCCTGTCCTGGTACCATATTGCAACAGATACTCATCGATGGCCCTCCGCTGCGTGTGCAGCCGCTGCAGCATGGCCAACATAGAGTTCCACCTGGTGGGCATGTCACAGATTAGGCGGTTCTTGGGCAGGTTGTAATCCTTTTGCAGGTCAGCCAGCCGAGCACTGGCATTATATGACCGGCAGAAATGCCCACAGAGTTTCCTGGCCTGCTTCAGGACCTCCTGTAAGCCCGGGTACCTGCCCAAGAACCGCTGCACCACCAAGTTAAGGACGTGAGCCAAACAGGGCACATAGGTCAGTTGTCCCTGTCGGAGGGCAGAGAGGAGGTTGGTGCCATTGTCGCAAACCACCTTTCCTGGCTTGAGTTGGCGTGGCGTCAACCACCTCTGAGCCTGCCCCTGCAGAGCTGACAGAATCTCTGCCCCAGTGTGGCTCCTGTCCCCCAAGCACACCAGCTCAAGCACCGCATGGCATCTTTTTGCCTGCGTACTTGCGTAGCCCCTTGAACGCCTACGGAGCACCACTGGTTCTAAGGACAAAGCACAGGTAGAGGCCATGGAGGAAGAAGAAGAGGAGTGGGTGGAGGAGAGAGGTGTGTCAGAATCACCAGTAGTAACATTTTGGAGGCGTGGTGGCGGAACAACCTCCAACACTACTGCACCTTGTTCTGCATCCTTCCCAGCTGCCAGCAGAGTCACCCAATGCGCCATGAAATATAGGTAACGTCCCTGTCCATGCCTGCTGAACCATGAGTCAGCGGTAATATGCACCTTACCGCTGACCGCCCTGTCAAGCGAGGCCAAGACATTGCCTTCCACATGCCGGTAGAGAGCTGGAATCGCCTACCGTGAAAAGAAGTGGCGTTTGGGAACCTGCCACTGAGGAACGGCACATTCCACAAACTCACGGAAGGGGCAGAGTCTACCAACTGAAAAGGCAGCAGTTGAAGTGCTAGCAATTTAGCCAAGCTAGCATTCAACCGCTGGGCATGTGGATGGCTGGGAGCGAACTTCTTTCGGCGGTGCAGCAGCTGGGGCAGGGAAATTTGCCTGGTACAATCGGACGTCGGTGTACCGATAGCAGATTGCCTGCAAGTACTTGGCTGTGACACACCTAATTCTACACCTTCATTCCTCTCAGTGCAGGTTTCAGAGAGGACTGAAGGTATAGTGGGGTTGGAGATCCCAGCTGATGAGGAGCAAGGAGAGGTCCGCTTTGTTCTTTGGTGTAGGTCTTTTAGGTACGCTTGCCAACGAACTGCATGGCAGGTCGACATATGTCTGGTCAAGCACGAGGTGCCCAAGCAGCTGATGTTTTGGCCACGAGAGATACGCTTTAGACATATGTTGCAAATGGCAACGGTGCGATCTGCTGCACACTTCTGAAAAAAGGCCCACACCAAAGAACTTTTGAATAACACGCAGAGACAGCAGTGCCCTGCACATGCGGAGCTCTGCGGTGTGATGCAGTCGGTGTGCTGCCCTTAAGCTGGCCCCTAGAGGGCATCCTGCCTCATTGGAGATGTGCCTCCTCCTCCTCCTCCTCTCTCCTATCAGGCACCCACGTGGAGTTAGTGACCTCATCATCCCCTCCCTCCTCATCATTGGAGCAAATCTGTCAGTATGCTGCAGCTGGGGGAACATGACTACCAGATAGCTGTCCTTGTTGGGCACCCCCTCTCTCTGGGCTCACGTTACTGCCTTCCTCCAGCTGGGTTCCATCATCGGAGCCTTCAAAACGCTGGGCATCCTCCTGGAGCATGTACCCAACACTGTGGTCAAACAGTTCTGGGGACTCCTCAGGAGGACTAGGGAAGGAGTGACTGATGCCATTGAGCCGAGGGAAGAGGCCGCTTTGGCAGCTGCTTTGCCAGACAAAGTACCCTGAGCCTGGATGAGAGAGGATGAGGACGGCTTGGTCATCCACTCTACCAAGTCTTGGGCATGTTGCAGCTCAACATGGCCAGCTGACGAAAACAAGCGTGTCCAACGGCCACGTGCTGATGAGGATGCACAGTGTCTACGACCAGCACTGTTGCCTCTAGACACAGAGCCTGCTTGCTCTCTTTTATTGCCTCGTGACTGTCTGCCTCTCCTTGTTTGCCTTCCAGACATACTAATGGCCTGCAGTGAGATGTAGCTGCACAAAGGTGTCTGTACTGATTATAATGCAGCTATCAGAATCAACTGCCTGCTGTGGTATTAGTATGGGAAAAGCAGCAATTGTCTTCAGTTAGTTTTAGGTGAAAACTGTGCAGAGGACACAGTACACTAACTGAAAATACTTGCAGCTCTCTGCCTGTGGTTTTATTATGAGAACACCACTATTAGTCACTAACTGTATTCAGGTAAGCTTTAGGTGAACGCCATGCAAAGCACACAGTACACTAAGTGAAACACTGACTGCAGCTAGCACAATTACCTGCCTGCCTGTCACAGTATAGAGAATAACAGGAACGGATCTAGCTAAACTGAATACAGTGTATAAATATATATACAACACCTAGGAAGCATATATATCCTCTACACACTGTAACTGCAGCTAACTGACTTGCCTGCCTGCTCTATCTAACTCAATATAAATGACACTGTCTCTCTCTGTAATCTCTCTCTTTAAACAACTCCAACACACTACACAAGGCCGCCAAGCCGGCAGCCTTATATAGTGTGGGGCGTGTACTAAACCCCCTGAGCCATAATTGGCCAAAGCCACCCTGGCTTTGGCCAATTGCGGCTCTCTGTTCAGACGGTGCTGTGATTGGCCAAGCATGCAGTCATAGTGCATGTTTGGCCAATCATCAGCCAGCAATGCACTGCGATGCCGCAGTGAATTATGGGCCGTGACGCGCCACTCGAATTTGGCGCGAACGGCCCATAATGTTCGCAATTTGGCCAACAGCCGAACAGACGATGTTCGAGTCGAACATGGATTCGACTCGAACACGAAGCTCATCCCTAATACAGTAAAGTCAATAATCGCAAAAAAATTGACATACCTGTATATATGAAAACAGCGATGCTGTAAACAGAAGGTCTATATAGTGATGTACAGTAAAAACTATCCCACGGTGCACTGCTAATTGCCAAAATAATGTTCCAAAGGACAAAACCTCCACCAAATAAATTTGACGCTTACCCTTAAGCCTCATACCCACAATCGGTTTTCCATCGGACAAAGCGTAGGACTTTTGTCTGAAGAGTGTTGCCTGTAAACTTGTATTGCATACAAACGGCAAAGAATTGTCGTCCAACAAACACGAAACTACGTGGTGTTTCAGGTCTTTAGCGCCACTCTTGGGGCAACTTCTGCTAATGTTGTGTTATGGTTAGCATTGCTTCTGAGCATGCGTGTTTGTACTTTGGATTTTTTTCCGATGGACTTCTGTACACACGATCGGATAATCTGACATCACACATTTGTTGTCGGAAAATTTTAAAGCATGCTATCCAACATTTGTTTCGATGTTCCAATAACAATTGTCTGATGGAGCATACAAACGGTCGGATTATAAAACAACATCCTGCCATCACACTTTTCCCGTCTGAAAATCCGATCGTGTGTAAGAGGCTTTAGACCTTTCTCCTTAGACCTTCTATTACAGAAGGTCTATCCCACTTGTGGCTATTTTACCCAGCCAAGGCCTTTAATCCTCCAGTGGCCCCGAGTTGTGAGCCGCCCACCACTCAAGAGGGGACCCCCTCAGATGAAACTCCCAAAAGAAGAGATAAAGCTTCCATAGTGTAAAATCTCCAACCAGAAGTTTATTATAAAAAAGGGTTGCACTTACAATAAAGTGTTAAAACTTGAATATGCCTTTACCCTAATAGGCTTTACCAACTTTTGACTTTCTCTGATATCATTGAAACATGTGTAGCGGGTATTTGAATTTAGGGGAAGCATCTGGGTGGTAGTGTAACCCAGATGCACTGATTGCTAGGGGATCTGAGACCCTTTTATGGTTCTTGAAGGACTCTGGTGGTGTGAGGTTCCCTGGGCCTATAGGTGGCGTTGTTGCCGGGGGCCGGAGGTGAACTCACACCGCAGGACTGTGCCTTTTTGTCCTCCCCTGGAGCTGGTACAGCGGGGCAGGGAACTCACTGTGACGCGAAGGGAGAGGAGATAAAAGGGGAAGACGGTCTTACCACGGGGTTCAGAGTGCAGAGTCGGAGGACGTTCTCGCACCCAGGCACCTTCAGCTTGGGTGCTGGTGTCCCGGTGTTCCGGGCCCAGGTGCCTTTGACCTGGCCGGAGCGGAGATGGAGTCCATCTCAGGCACCTTTAGCCTGGGGTGAGGTACTATGGCGAATGCCTGGGGCTCAGTACCTTCGACTGAGTTCCGCGAGGGTGGAGGAATCCGAGGGGGCCCTAACTCCTTGGGTGCCCGTGTCTGAGTTCGTGAGGTCTGGTGTGCAGAACTTCTCTGGAGAGTCCGGCGCAGCATCATTGGTGACAGAGAGGCCTCCGGTATCTCCCTTGGACGGATATCCTTCCCCTGACAGGGGCCGTGCTAGCGAAGGTAATTCACGTTCTATTTCACATAGTCAGTGGCAGTGACTATTCGCCACTGGTGATACCACAGTGGTTGGCAAGAGAAGGGAAAGGATTGTGCCTCGACCTATTCCTGTTAAGACTGAGTTGTTGCAAAAGAATCCAACTTAACGGTGCTGTGTGTTTATTCACTGAGAAGAATAAAACTGTGTTGGACCTATTCACTGTGTGGAACTCTGGTTACTAGGAGCAAAGAAGTCAGGGACGAAGGACAGGACTTAACTCTAGGACACCTACACAAAGCCCGATCTTTCTGGCCTTCACCTCTTCACTATGGAGGACATGGGCCATGGTGTATCTTATCCCTCCCCCCAGCACTAACACCCCTAGACAAAGAAAGACAAGCCGAGAATGAGAAGGGGTGAGAGGGGTGAGGTCACTACACGTGGGGGCTCGTCCGACACGTGTATGGTGTCTGAAACTGAACTTTGCTGCCCGGAGGAGTTCCGAGTAGGTTGGCCATATTGGCCAACTCGCCACGAGGCAAACCATAGCTGCGTAGTTCGTGGGCGGGGAAAAGGGAAAGCCTGCGAACAAGTGCAGAGTGTAGGAGGAGTCTGGCCATGTGGACGTACGCACGTGAAGATTCCGGCGCGGGTGGGTCAGTGCACATTGGAGCAGCGAACAGGAAAGATGACTTCAAATACTCCGTGGATTTCAGCTTCTTCTTTCACGGACATGACTTCCTTTGCTGCCCCCATTATGGATACAGGAATCAGACTAAGGCCCCAGAGGGGCGATTAGCTCTGTACACCTACAGAGACATAGAGGCCCTCGGTGTGATCTGTCCCGGCTGTTCGGGACTGGTGGTTCAGTTGAAGCCATTCGGGCGATGTGAGGTCTGCAAGGAGTTTCTCTTCGAGGTGGAACCATCCACAGAAAGGCCTCGCGCCTTCCACCTCAACTACCTCACAGGTACTGCCACTCCGGAGGGAGAGATCGATGCCATGGCGGGTATTCATGTGCGCGCTGACCAGGGCAAAGTGACTGCCCAAACAGAAGTTAAAAGAGAAAAATCCGAAGATGCTGCTTCGGTCACCAGCAGCTCCCTGCTCCGACCACCGAAGAGGAAAGTCGGCCTAGTGATGGCCTCGTGTGGTCGTGGAAGAGCTTCGCCCCACCGCTTGCCTGGCCTGGATGGATCCGGAGGGAAGAGCCCTGGACATATCTGTTCTTCTGAAGGCCCAGGTGAGCCAGGGGTTGGGACTGTCTGTGTGGTTAAAGGTGGCGGAAGCCCACAGTCGGTAGAGGCCTTCAAGGGGGATGATTCCGTGACTGGGAATTATCTGCCCGCTGAGTGTTATGACACCTCCGACCTGGATTCATTGTCTGACAATGGCGATGATGGGGAGATAGACGAAATCTTCCACCAAAAGGGATGGGACAAGATGAAGTTACCCTCGTCCCGTGTCACAAGGGACCCACCTATGTCTACTGGGGATAGTACACCCCGGGTGGAGGCCTCGGCGCCGAGGGAAGAATCTGGTCCACTTTCTGCAATCCCTCTTCTGGATTCAACTTCCATTTCACCTGCTCCTGTTGCGGGAGTGCAACGCCAGTCACTGCGGGCTCCTGTGCCCAGATCTACCGAGGTGGTGAACGCACCTCGCCATCCAGAAGCAATTGTGTTACCTGGAGAAGGAGACCGTGCCACTATGCCACCTTTGGCCAGGCTGCAGCGTCTCTTTAGCCAGAAGGTTGCCCAAGAGTATGGGTGGGAGTACCCATACCTGCCTAGAGGATTGCTCTATGAGGTGGAAGTTTTTCGCCAGAGGTGGTACAGTACCTTTGTCTGGGACAAACTCAAATTACCTCAAGCACGCCGATACTTTTCTTGCTCACCAACGGTCACCAAGAAGTTTCAGGACTGTAAAGCTAAGTGGATGCTGGGAAGGCATATCCATGCGGACAGAGTGGTGATTTGTCGCAAGGATGGAGGAAATGTTGAGTACAACGTGGAGGCTTTTGACAAGCATTTGAAGCCTGTGTTCCATACCGCATCCAAAGTTTTACCTTTAGGAGACAAAGACTCCTGTGTGTTCTTTCTTGCTGCTCATTGCTGAACTTCCCGGAGTGCCTTTGCCGGAACACAAGGACTGTGCCCTAGGTTTTTTTATATTTGGGCGTTCTACTCTTTGGAGAAATGGGAGCTGGTTTTGTTCTCCCTCCTTCTCCTTGCACTTCAGAGAAATCATTGACTTTGGGGTTTTTAGTCAGTGTAGGGTCACAGAGAAAAAAATCAAGAGAGAAAAGTTCATCTGGAAGTTATAAGTGTCTTTACCGTGGCATTGTCACCAGGTGGCAGTGTTGCGCAACGATTGTTTTTTTTTTTTTTAACACTATGCAACACTCATTGGAGTGAATGGGTTTCTTCTCGGACAGACCCATTTATTCCAAGCAAACACATATATGATGTTAGGATGTGTGTTGTTTTTTTTCCCTCTGCAGGAGACTCGTCTGTCAAGGCTGCTGAGAATAGGGTGGTCCTTAGATAGCAAGGGGGGGAATTGTACATGTGTAAATGTTAAAGAGTATTTTATTGAAAGTTTTATTGTTTTACATTTCTATTTTCCCTTTTCCCATTTTAGGTCTTGGCACAATTCAGGGTTAAATTGTGTAGTTGGTCTCTGGGTCAGACTTATGTTGCCACTTCTTGGGAGACATGGGTTTGCACCAGACACTGGGGACCAGTGTCAAATCACCGGGGGGAGAGTGTAGCGGGTATTTGAATTTAGGGGAAGCATCTGGGTGGTAGTGTAACCCAGATGCACTGATTGCTAGGGGATCTGAGGCCCTTTTATGGTTCTTGAAGGACTCTGGTGGTGTGAGGTTCCCTGGGCCTATAGGTGGCGTTGTTGCCGGGGGCCGGAGGTGAACTCACACCACAGGACTGTGCCTTTTTGTCCTCCCCTGGAGCTGGTACAGCGGGGCAGGAATCCGAGGGGGCCCTAACTCCTTGGGTGCCCGTGTCGGAGTTCGTGAGGTCTGGTGTGCAGAACTTCTCTGGAGAGTCCGGCGCAGCATCGCTGGTGACAGAGAGGCCTCCGGTATCTCCCTTGGACGGATATTCTTCCCCTAACAGGGGCCGTGCTAGCGAAGGTAATTCACGTTCTATTTCACATAGTCAGTGGCAGTGACTATTCGCCACTGGTGATACCACAGTGGTTGGCAAGAGAAGGGAAAGGATTGTGCCTCGACCTATTCCCGTTAAGACTAAGTTGTTGCAAAAGAATCCAACTTAACTGTGCTGTGTGTTTATTCACTGAAAAGAATACAACTGTGTTGGACCTATTCACTGTGTGGAACTCTGGTTACTAGGAGCAAAGGAGTCAGGGACGAAGGACAGGACATGACTCTAGGACACCTACACAAAGCCCGATCTTTCTGGCCTTCACCTCTTCATCATGGAGGACATGGGCCGTGGTGTATTTTATCCCTCCCCCCAGCACTAACACCCCTAGACAAAGAAAGACAAGCCGAGAATGAGAAGGGGTGAGAGGGGTGAGGTCGCTACACATGTAATAAATGGCATTCAGTGTATTCATTTATTTTATTATTTCACATGCGTTTATGCATACAGTTAATATCTACAGAAGACCCAGCTGTTCAGCTGTCTGTGGCAAGGGGTGCTTTGAATGGATACCCTTGATTCTCATGCCTAAATCTTTCTTAAAAGAGAACACTTATACCGTGTACACACAATCAGTTTTACCGATGAAAACAGTCCGATGGACTTTTCTCATCGAACAAACCGAACGTGTATGGGTCCCATCGGTCTTTTTTCCATCGGTGAGAAAAAATAGAACATGTTTTAAATTTATCCGATGGGAAAAAGAAGATAGCAAATTCCGATCGTCTGTGTGGAACTCCATCGGACAAAAAACCCACGCATGCTCAGAATCAAGTCGACGCATGCTCAGAAGCATTGAACTTCATTTTTCTCGGCTTGTCAGAGTGTTTTACGTCACCGCGTTTGGGACGGTCGGATTTTTGACTGATGGTGTGTAGGCAAGACTGATGGAAGTCATCTTCATCGGATTTCCGATGGAAAAATCCATCGGATTAAAATCCATAGGATATCCCAACGTGTGTACAGGGCTTTAGTAGTTTTAAATACATTTCTTTCATCATCATGAAAACATTTTTTTTTACTCAGGTAATTATGAAATATTGAATGAATATTTTAGGTATTTCATTTTTTAGTATTTTATTTCCAGCCAGCATGCAGGCTAGTTTTCATCAGTTTTCCATGCTATCCTTAAAGTGTAACTAAAGGCAAAACTTTTTTTCTTTTTAGTTTTGGATAAAGTGGAAAGGGATTAGAACATCTGTTGGTTTTATTGCTGTCTGTGCCCCTGTTAGGGAGATTCACCCTCTCACTTTGTCCTGTTTACCATTATCATCAAAAGTGAAAGTAGAAGAATATTTGGGGTTGACACCAGAGCAATAATAAAGAGGAAATATTTCAATGGGGACACTAGTTCTGGTGACGCCCAGTGATTCCTTCACTTTGGAGGGCTTTTCTCTCACTTCCTGTTGTGGCTATGGAACAGGAAGAGAAGGGAAATCTCCAGAATCTCCCTTACTCTATCCAAAATTTAAGAAAAATTGCCTTTAGTTACATTTTACCTGTTTTAGTGAAAAAGCCTTTCTACAGAGGTCAATAGTTCAAACTCAAATTTACACACATAACTGAAAAATAGGTGACTCCTTCACCTCCCTCCCTGCTGCGTGCAAAGAGGGCTAAATAGTTCTAATCTGTAGGGCTGGCCATAGATGGTTTGAAATTTGGCCAGTTCAACAGGAACCGGAAGAATTTTGGTCCATCTATGGGCAGGCTGGTTGTACTGAAGTCGATCTATCGTTTGACTTTCGTACAACCATCTGGTCAAATTTTTCTCATGCAATCACTGTCAGGGCCACTATCAGAAAACATTAGAGCAGCAGGAGGGATCCCCCATAAACACTGACTGTGTTGATGGGGAAACTGTGCTATTTTCTTTCCTTCAACCCATGACATAATCTATGGCTTGCTGAGCCCAGGTTCACACTGACAGCGGGATTGAAATCATGTGATTTCAGCTGAACTCGTACGATTTCATACCCACATGTCAGTTCCGACTTCGGGAGCGATTTTAGAGACATCTGTGCAGGTTGCTGCACAGATGTCTATACAAATTGCACCCCCAATTCACCAAAAGAAGTACAGAAACTACATTTGGGAATCTGTGCGGCACTGAAAAGTCGGCGTTGCACCGATTCGGACGGTGCCATTACCGGCAATAGCCGCCAATTTGGCATGCGATTTGACATGTCAAATCGCTGCTATGTGAACCTAGGCTTAAGACTCCATTTACACTTGCAAATGGTGTCATTTCCAATTACCCACAGGAATTCAAGTGAATAGGTGCAGGAAGAAAACCCCATTGAAACAATTGGAGTCTGATAGCACCTGCAGCTATTTGTGGATATTTGCATGTAATTGTTTGCTTCCAGGGGCGATTATCCGCAGGTAATCACTGCAGGAGCAATCATAAATCGCCCCATTTTTAGGGGCATATTATATCAATAGTGAAATAAAAGAGGATACAATTGTCAGTTGAAATCCTAATAAATAAATAGATAACATTGACCCAAAATCTTTATAGCAGTCTTTCTCAGGCCCCTTTTACATTTGTGCGACTTCAAAGTCGCGCGATTTTGCCGCGATTCGTGCCCGCGATTTCAAGGAATGCCTGTGTAAGTGGCATCAAAATGTAGTGCAGGGACTACTTTGAAGTCGGAACGACTTGAAGTCGTACTAATATGAATGGTTGTCATTGGAAATCATGGAGAACGACTTGTCATGCTACTTTGCAGTCCCAAATCGTGGGACAAGTCGTATAAGTGTGAAAGGGGTCTCAACCAGAGTTATGTGGAACCCTAGGGTTTCTCCAGAGGTTGCTAGGGGTTCATTGAGTAATGACAATCTCTGCCTCTCAGATAAGAAACCTTAGATCCCAGTGATGTTTTCAGCCATCTGTTAGGAGGCATTCATCGCACTGACCATCAATGTAAGAAGCATTCTTTTCACTGACCCCCAGAGTAAGGAGCATTCTTCCCACTAACCACCAATGCAAGGGGCATTCTTCCCACTAACCACCAGTATAGGGGGGACCTTCTACCAATGACCACAAAAAAAGGGGGTCCTTACCCACCTGTTCACTGATCTAAGAGTCCACCGTCTCCACTGACTGCCAATGTAAGGAAGCATTTCGTTGGCACTAATGTAAGTGGAAACCCATCCATGGCACACCAATTGAAGTAAACACAATTTTCACATACCGCATTTCTTTTGTGGATATTATTTGTTTTGTTTCAATATGATTACTAAAAATATATTTTCTGGGATTTAAAATATTAATTCTTACACCTTAAAATATGCTTAATGTCAATGCACTCTGCATATGTACTAATCATTAGAAGTGGTTCCCTGAGACCTTAAACTTATTTCAAGGGTTCCTCTACGTTAAAACATTTGGGAAAGTCTGCTTTATAATTTCCATTAAAAAAAATACTTTCCTGTAAACGTTTAAAAACCCCTGGCAGTTTATCCTAAAACCTGGCACTATCCTTTTGGCCTGTATTTAAATGTGAAAAAAGGCATGTGGAATAAATAAAAGTCACAATGTGTACACTAATAAAACACATAATCTTTACTGGAAATGAATATGGCATCAATAAATGCTTTATACAGAAGTGACCGATTTATCTTTTGCACATATGCCCTCCCTGTGTGTCTGGGCACTGTTATTTGGATGCTCTGCAGGTCAATCAGAAATCCTTCTGTAGCTTGTGTTTTTCTGTTCTGATAGCAGTAAACCTAGAAGTGACAGCAGCCCTTGCTATCTGCCGGAAAAAGGTGTCAAGCTGCATCTCAGCTTAAAGTCCTATGTGCAGACTGTCACTCACAGACATCATCCACAGCCATAACTCTGTGTGCTGCTCCTTCAGGGTGAGAGATGCTGTGACAAGGACATGCAAGTACAATGAGCAATGTCAGCTTAATAGGTGAATATATAAACAGAAAGCATTAACATTCATAACTGAGATTTCATTTCCCCCAAGGACTTAAAATGAAATAGATTTTGTTTTTGTGCAGAAAATGTGTCTTATTTTAGACCAGGATGGAAGATGATACTGTGCACAAATGCTATCTACTCAGTGGAAAATTAAATGTACCAAGAGCCGTGAGTGATATTCAAGCTTGATCTGTACTCCATACATTTTTTGTGAATTAGAATCCTTCATTGACCTATAGTCATGTGATTATGTCTTGCTAATACAATAAATAAGCATTTCCAGAAATATACTTTAAAAGTCTCTTGTTCGTCGTGAAAGTATCATATCTGGGCTGCCATCCTTGCATCATTGGGTCCTAGCCCCATTTTGTGAAAAAGGATAAAATTAAACATAGTATAGTCTTCAAATAGTGTGAATGTTAGGTGATAAAAATAAGCAACATCTACTTATCTTAACCACTTAAGCCCCGGACCATTTTGTAGCTAAAGGACCAGAGGTGTTTTCAGAATTTTGCACTGCGCTGCTTTAACTGTAAATTGTGAGGACATGCAATGTTTTACCCAAACGAAATTTGCGTCCTTTTCTTCCCACAAATAGAGCTTTCTTTTAATGGTATTTGATTGCCTCTGCGATTTTTATTTTTTGCGATATAAAACGGAAAAAGACCGAAAATTTTGAAAAAAATTATATTTTCTACTTTTTGTTATAAGAAAAATCGAATAAACTCAATTTTAGTCATACATTTAGGCCAAAATGTATTCAGCCACATGTCTTTAGTAAAAAAAAATGTCAATAAGCGTATATTTATTGGTTTGCGCAAAAGTTATAGCGTTTACAAACTAGGGTACATTTTCTGGAATTTACACAGCTTTAAATTTATGACTGCCTATCTCATTTCTTGAGGTGCTAAAATGGCAGGGCAGTACAAACCCCCCCCAAATGACCCCATTTTGGAAAGTAGACACCCCAAGGAAATTGCTGAGAGGTATGTTGAGCCCATTGAATATTTTTTTTTTGTCCCAAGTGATTGAATAATGACAAAAAAAAAAAGAAATTACAAAAAGTTGGCACTAAATTATATATTGCTCACACATGCCATGGTTATATGTGGAATTGCACCCCAAAATACATTCTGCTCCTTCTCCTGAGTACGGGGATACCACATGTGTGGGACTTTTTAGGAGCCTAGCTGCTTACGGGACCCCGGAAACCAAGCACCACCTTCAGGGTTTCTAAGGGCGCAAATTTTTGATTTCACTCCTCACTGCCTATCACAGTTTTGAAGGCCATAAAATGCCAAAATAGCACAAAACCCCCCCAAATTACCCCATTTTGGAAAGTAGACACCCCAAGCTATTTGCTGAGAGGCATGTTGAGTCCATGGAATATTTTATATTTTGCCACAAGTTGCGGGAATATGGCAAACTTTTTTTTTTTTGCACAAAGTTGTCACTAAATGATATATTGCTCACACATGCCATGGGCATATGTGAAATTACACCCCAAAATACATTCTGCTGCTTCTCCTGAGTATGGGGATACCACATGTGTGGGACTTTTTGGGAGCCTAGCCGCGTACGGGACCCCAAAAACCAAGCACCGCCTTCAAGATTTCTAAGGGCATACATTTTTGATTTCACTCCTCACTACCTATCACTACTTATCACAGTTTTGAAGGCCATAAAATGCCAAGATGGCACAAAACCCCCCCAAATGACCCCATTTTGGAAAGTAGACACCCCAAGCTATTTGCTGAGAGGCATGTTGAGCCCATTAAATATTTTTTTTTTGTCCCAAATGATTGAATAATGACAACAAAAAAAAAAAAATGTACAAAAAGTTGTCACTATATGATATATTGCTCACACATGCCATAGTTATATGTGGAATTGCACCCCAAAATACATTCTGCTGCTTCTCCTGAGTATGGGGATACCACATGTGTGGGACTTTTTGAGAGCCTAGCCGCGTACGGGGCCCCAAAAACCAAGCACCGCCTTCAGGCTTTCTAAGGGCGCAAATTTTTGATTTCACTCCTCACTACCTATCACAGGTTCGAAGGCCATAAAATGCCAAAATAGCAGAAAACCCCCCAAAATGACCTCATTTTGGAAAGTAGACACCCCAAGCTATTTTCTGAGAGGCATGTTGAGTCCATGGAATATTTTATATTTTGCCACAAGTTGCGGGAATATGAATTTTGCACAAAGTTGTCACTAAATGATATATTGCTCACACATGCCATGGGCATATGTGAAAATACACCCCAAAATACATTCTGCTGCTTCTCCTGAGTACGGGGATACCACATGTGTGGGACTTTTTGGGAGCCTAGCCGCATACGGGACCCCAAAAACCAAGCACCGCCTTCAAGGTTTCTAAGGGCATACATTTTTGATTTCACTCCTCACTACCTATCACAGTTTTGAAGGCCATAAAATGCCAAGATAGCACAAAACCCCCCAAATTGACCCCATTTTGGAAAGTAGACACCCCAAGGAAATTGCTGAGAGGCATGTTGAGCCCACTGAATATTTTTTTTTGTCTCAAGTGATTGTATAATGACAAAAAGAAAAAGAAAAAAAGAAAAAAAAAATGTACAAAAAGTTGTCACTAAATGATATATTGCTCAAACATGCCATGATTATATGTGGAATTACACCCCAAAATACATTTTGCTGCTTCTCCTGAGTACGGGGATACCACATGTGTGGGACTTTTTGAGAGCCTAGCCGCGTACGGGGCCCCGAAAACCAAGCACCGGCTTCAGGATTTCTAAGGGCACAAATTTTTGATTTCACTCCTCACTACCTATCACAGTTTTGAAGGCCATAAAATGCCGAGATAGCCCAAAACCCCCACAAATGACCCCATTTTGGAAAGTAGACACCCCAAGATATTTGCTGAGAGGCATGGTGAGTATTTTACAGCTCTCATTTGTTTTTGAAAATGAAGAAAGACATTTTTTATTTTTTTTTACTTTTTTTTCAATTTTCAAAACTTTGTGTCAAAAAGCGAGATCTGCAAAATACTCAACATACCTCTCAACAAATAGCTTGGGGTGTTTACTTTCCAAAATGGGGTCATTTGGGGGGGTTTTGTGCCATATGGGCATTCCATGGCCTCCGAAACTGTGATAGGCAGTGAGGAGTGAAATCAAAAATTTACACCCTTAGAAATCCTGAAGGCGGTGCTTGGTTTTCGGGGTCCTGTACGTGGCTAGGCTCCCAAAATGTCTCACACATGTGGTATCCCCGTACTCAGGAGAAGCAACAGAATGTATTTTGGGGTGTAATTTCACATATGCCCATGGCATGTTTGAGCAATATATCATTTAGTGACAACTTTTTGTAAAAAACATTTTTTTTCTTTTTGTCATTATTCAATCACTTGGGACAAAAAAAATATTCAATGGGCTCAACATGCCTCTCAGCAAATAGCTTGAGGTGTCTACTTTCCAAAATGGGGTCATTTGGGGGGGTTTTGAACTGTCCTGGCATTTTATGCACAGCATTAGGAAGCTTATGTCACACATAATCCACTCTTCTAACCACTTGAAGACAAAGCCCTTTCTGACACTTTTTGTTTACATGAAAACATTTTATTTTTTTTTGCAAGAAAATCATATGAACCCCCAAACATTATATATTTTTTTAAAGCAAAGGCCCTACAGATTAAAATAGTGGGTGTTACATTTTTTTTTCCACACAGAATTTGCGCAGCGATTTTTCAAACGCATTTTTTGGGGAAAAAACACTTATTTTTAATGCACTAAAACACACTATATTGCCCAAATGTTTGATGAAATAAAAAAGATGATCTTAGGCCGAGTACATGGATACCAAACACGACATGCTTTAAAATTTCGCACAAACGCGCAGCGGCGACAAACTACATTCATTTTTAAAAGCCTTTACAGGTTACCACGTTAGATTTACAGAGGAGGTCTACTGCTAAAATTACTGCCCTCGATCTGACCATCGCGGTGATACCTCACATGCATGGTGCAATTGCTGTTTACATATGACGCTAGACCGGTGCTTGCGTTCGCCTTTGTGCAAGAGCAGGGGGGGACAGCGGTGCTTTTTTTTTTATTATTTATTTTGCTTTTTTATTTTATTTTTAAACAGTTCCTTCCATAATTTTTTTTTTTTTTTTTTACCATTTTTATTGTTATCTTAGGGAATGTAAATATCCCCTATGATAGCAATAGGTAGTGACAGGTACTCTTTTTTTGAAAAAAATGGGGGGGTTAGACCCTAGATCTTTCCTCTGCCCTCAAAGCATCTGACCACACCAAGATCGGTGTGATAAAATGCTTTCCCAATGGCGCTGTTTATATCCGGGGGGGGACATTCCCTCCCACTGCTTGTAAAAGCAGTCTAGAGGCCAATTATCTGCTAGGATTGCTTTTACATGAAAGCTGGCCGCTGGCTGAAAAGAATGATACCAAGATGATACCTAAACCTGCAGGCATCATTCTGGTATAAACATTCAAAATCCAGCAACATACCAGTACGTTGCTGGTCCTTGTTGGACATGTATTGTAATCTTTTTTTTCATGCAGCCTGTTGGCTGAACGAAAAACAGAGATTGATCGGTGGGTGTGCCCACCATTAGAATACCTCCCTTCATCCACCCACTTCTAATGATGGGCATACATGCACCATTTATATATGCCGAAGCATGGGGGCATCCTCCCGCAAAAAAGTTATGCCGCGTACACACGGTCGGACTTTTCCATGGGCAAGCCTCCGTCGGAATTTCGACCGTATGTACGCGGCATTAGGAGCAAAATCGCTCCTCCGCCCCTGCTGCCCCCATGCTTCGGCATATATGCTCTTTTTTTTAACTGTGGTGGTGAAATCACCTCCTACAGCGTTGGAGTCACGGCTTTATGTATCGTGGGAGCAAACGCTGTTGCTGTCAAGATAAATAGATCCGCGCTGCAACTGAATGGCGTACCTGCTAAGCAAATGATGGTTAACATTAAAACAAAGTAACATTACAGTATAACAGTAAGACCTTACCATACCATACCTGCAAAGCAAATACCAAAACAAAACCTAGTAAAAAATAAAACATTTTTTTAACGCAACCTGTGCCTAAAATATATATATGCCGAAGCATGGGGGCATCCTCCCGCAAAAAAGTTATGCCGCGTACACACGGTCGGACTTTTCAACGGGCAAGCCTCCGTCGGAATTTCGACCGTATATACGCGGCATTAGGAGCAAAATCGCTCCTCCGCCCCTGCTGCCCCCATGCTTCGGCATATATGCTCTTTTTTTTAACTGTGGTGGTGAAATCACCTCCTACAGCACTGGAGTCACGGCTTTATGTATCGTGGGAGCAAACGCTGTTGCTGTCAAGATAAATAATTCCGCGCTGCAGTTATATGGCGCACCTGAAAACAAAAAATTACATACCTGAAAAGCAAGCATGATAAAACATTGCAGAATAGAATACAGTAAAAAAGAGCAGAACAATAGAGAGAAAATAGAGAGAGAGAGAGAGAGGACAATGAAACGACAACTATTTTTGTTTTTTTTATTTTATATTTTTTTTGTGTTTTGTACGTTTTTTTTTTCTTTTTTACACTTTTTTTTGTAACTTTAACAACTGTAATGGTTCGGGTCTCTCAAAATGCGATGGCATCTTGGGAGACCCTGTGTAAGTGTGTCCTAGTCTGTGAAATGCTGTACCCTACGCTAAAACTTCACTTTTGAGTGGAAGCGTTCAAAACATTCACCAAGGCAAAGACCAGGCTTGTCAGGACAGCGTGGACAATAATAACGGGTGTCACGCCTAAATCCGCGCTTGCTACAGACACAACATCTTTTTTGGGGGGCTCGTTGGGTAGGGGTACTCTCGAGGACATACGTATAATGCCTCTCATGCAGCCGGCTTACTGCATTTGGTAGGGGATGGTGAGGTGCAGAGCCGCCTGGATACAGGAGTTCTGTGACTATCTCATCCTGGAATTTTAGGAGAGATAAAGTCCCGCCTGAAGCTCTGTATAGCACATGAGCATTCAGCAAAGCCAATTGGAATAAGGATAGATAACACTTTTTTGTACCAGCGTCTCACCTTACGGTCAATTAGATACGGCGCCAACAACTGGTCGTTGAGGTCCACCCCTCCCATATTTTTGTTATATTCGTGGACACAGAGGGGTTTCTCCACAACACCAGTCGCCGTAGGAATTTGGACTGTCGTGTCTGCATGAAGGGAGGCAAGAAGGAAAACATTCTTATTATCCCTCCACTTCATAGCGAGCAAGTTATTACACTTCACGCAGGCTCTCTCCCCCAGCCTAAGACGGGCATCTACAAGCCGCTGGGGAAAGCCCCGGCGATTAGGTCGCACGGTGCCACATGCTCCAATCTGATGATCAAACAAGTGACTAAACAGTGGCACGCTCCTGTAATAATTGTCCACATACAAGTGGTACCCCTTTCCGAATAAGGGTGACACCAATTTCCACACTATCTTGCCAGCGCTCCCTATGTAATCCGGGCAGTTGACCGGCTCAACCTGACTATCTTTTCCCTCATAAACCATAAAGCTCCATACATAGCCTGTTGCCCTGTCACAGAACTTATAGAGCTTGACCCCGTATCTGGCACGCTTGCTGGGAAGGTACTGCTTGAAAGACAAGCGGCCAGAAAATTTAATCAGGGACTCATCAACGCAGACAACTTGATCGGGAATAAACAAGGCTGCAAAACGTTCATTGAAGTGGTTTATGAGGGGCCAAATTTTGTAGAGCCGGTCGTATTCAGGGTCTCCATGTGGACGACAAAGTTCATTGTCGTTGAAGTGCATGAACCGCAAAATCTGCTCGTATCGTTTCCTGGGCATGGAGGCAGAGAACACGGGCATGTGGTCAATTGGGTGTGTGGACCAATAAGCACGCAATGACGGGAATTTATGTGTGCCCATGTTGAGAGAAAGGCCCAGAAAGGTTTTAAATTCTGAAACAGTAATTGGTTTCCAATCTTTGGCAATGGAAGGCAACTGGGGGTTAGCGGCGATGAATTGACCAGCATATAAATTACTCTGGTTCACAATAGATCTATAGAGATCTTCCGTGAAAAACAGCGAATAATAATCAATTGGCTTAAAATCAGCTGTTTCCACCTGAATACCGGGTTGGGCAATGAATGGGGGAAGTACGGGTTCTGCAGAAGTGGTGGGGACCCAATCAGGATAGGCGAATTCTGCAGGAAGGGCACTATGGGCACGACGGGCCTGCCTTTGTCTTCTTCTTGGTGGCAGCGGGACACTACTTGTGCTTGCCACCTCGCCAGCTTGAACTGCACTTATGGGACTCGCCACGTCACCACGTGATACTGCAGTGCTGGATGTACGCCCAGGCTGTACTAGGCCGCTGGTGCTTGCCAATTCACCAGAAGGAATAGCGGCACTAGTACTACTCTGCTCCATGATCCGAAAGCCCTGCGGTTCTTGCTCCTCAACAACCTCAGAAGATCGGGATTGGGTACGCCTGACCTTAGCAGGGACCTCACCTTCGTCGTCAGAGCTATCTGACGTGGAGCCGCTGACTTCACTGTCTTCTACGGGAGGATATTCTGAGCCTGAATCTGACAGATACGTGACCTCCTCTTCACTATCTGTCATGCTCAGAATCTCGTAGGCCTCTTTACTAGTGTACCTTCGATTTGCCATTTTGGGCTCTAAATTTAGGGGTACACTAGTAAGATTCACAGATAAAAAAGCACCTGACTGTCAGCAAATGTATCAAACGCTTCAAAAAAAAACTGTTAGCGATCGCAGGGATCAGGACTGTCTCTGCGAACGCTGCAGTTATGTGTTTTGTGTTTGATAAGTGACAGTGATCGATCGATACTGCACTTGGGTGGGCTGGGCTGGGCGGAGGAGCTAAACGCAGGTGCTAGCAGGTATCTGGGCTGATCCCACTAACACTGCGTTTTTGGGAACCCTAAACTGCTGGGGACGCTAGTATAGATCTGATCAGATCAGATATTGATCTGTTCAGATACTATACCACTAAGGGAGGTGTATGCTTTGCGCGTGGGTATTAGCGCTACTAGCACTAACCTATTGCTGCCTGGGGCGACGCAGACCCTCTCTGGCGCTAAAACCTAATTGATCTCACCCGACGGGCGATCAGGGGGGTCAAACCTTTATTGGGTTATATACGGCGGGTGCCCTGATGCTATAAAAAGAAAACTAACCAACCAGCGTCACCCGTAACCTTTATATAGTGATCACTGGTGAAAGGGTTAACTAGGGGCAATCAGGGGGTTAAAACCTTTATTAGGTTAAATATGGGGGTACCTGACGCTATATAAAACCTGACGGGTAACCTAAAAAACAAAATAACTAACTGGCCAACCAGTGTCCCCAGTGACACTTATACGGTGATCACTGGTGAAAGGGTTAACTCTAGTGGCAATCAGGGGGTTAAAATAATATATGGGGGTACCTGACACTATAAAAACCTGCGGCCGAACCTAAAAATAAATAACTGGCTATCTACGGCACCAGCGACACGAATACAGCGATCGGAAAAACTATCGCTTAGTGACGCTGGAGTTAGGGGGTGAAAGGGTTACCTGGGGGCGATCAAGGGGTTAAACCTTTATTAGGGGGGGTTGGGGGCTACCCTGGACCTAAAGGGGCCTAAACCTAACTGCCCTGCAACTTTTTACTGTCACAGATGACGCTAAATGCAGTGATCAGTAAAATAAATGATCACTGCAATCAGTGACACTGTGACTGGGGGCTGGGGGGTGACCTGGGGGGTGATCTGGGGGTGACTGGGGGGTGAAATGTGTGCCTACGTGTCAGTGGACTGTTGGTGCACTAACCTGTGTCTTCTCTCCTCGGCGCCGCGAACGAAAAGACCGACACAAGGAGAGATGACATCACTTCCTCTGCCTGTGTTTACATTTACACAGGCAGAGGAAGATTTTCATTCGCCGGTAGAGATCGCGAGGGGGTGGCCGTAATCGAACGGCCGTCCCCTCATCCCAGATCGCTCCCCAACGGATAACCACCGCTCACTGTATAGAAGGGGGTCCGATCGGACCCCCCAACTATACAAAGGCAGTCACGTACACTGTACGTGATTGTGCCTGTCGGTGCCATTCTGCCGACGTATATATACAGTGAGCGGTCGTAGGCGTTTTTTTTTATCTTACTGCATTTTATGCAGTAAGATAAAAAAATCCTTTGGTGTGTAGCAGCCCCCAGCACCCCTCCAATTACCTACCTGAGCCCCTTCTCTCTTGAGCGATGTCCACAATCCCCTCAGCCATCCAGGACACTTCTCCTGATTGGCTGAGACAGAGCAGCGGCGCCATTGGCTACCGCGGCTGTCAAAGTCAGTCAGCCAATCAGTGGAGAGAGGGGGCGAGGCCAGGTCGGGGTTACGCATCTGAATGGATATGGTGGAGATCCGAAGAAGAGGCGGCCCCATTGTAAAGCCTCATAATGCTTCATAGATTATACGTTGGGGTGTGTGCTTTCCAAAATGGGGTCATTTTGTGGACAATTCAATTGTCCTGGTGCTCCAGGGCCTTCAAAAGTGTAATAGGTGGTTGAGAAAGGATATGTGCAATTTATGTTTGTAGAACGCCTGAAAGTGCTACTTCAATGTTGGGCCTCTGTATGTGGCCAGGCTGTGTAAAAGTCTCAAACATGTGGTATCGCTATACTCAGGAGGAGTAGCAGAATGTATTTTGGGGTGTAGTTGCAATTATGCATATGCTGTGTGAGAGAAATAACCTGTTAATATGACCAGTTTGTGTAAAAAAAACAAAACCTAATTTTCCCAAGAATTGTGGGAAAAAAATACAACTTCAAAAAACTCACCATGCCTCTTAGTAAATACCTTGGATGGTCTACTTTCCAAAAAGGGGTAATTTTGGGGTATATGTACTTTCCTGTCTTGTTAGTGTCTCAAGAAATGAGATAGGCCTTCAGTACATCAGGCGTGATCAGATGTGATCAATTTTCAGTGATTGGCACCATAGTTTGTAGACTCTATAACTTTCACAAAGACCAAATAATATACACTAATTTGGGTTATTTTTACCAAAGCTATGTAGCAGTATAAATTTTGGCACAAATTTATGAATAAAAATCACTTATTTGCAAAATTTTACAATAGAAACTAAAAAAAAGTGTGTTTTTAAAAAAAAAAAAAAAAAAACGCAGATTTTTTGCTTATATAGCAAAAAATAAAAAACCCAGTGGTGATTAAATACCACCAAAAGAAAGCTCTATTCGTGAGAAGAAAATTGTAAAAATTTTGTTTGGATACAGTGTAGCATGACTGAGTAATGGTCATTCAAAGTCTGGGCGGGAAGGTGCATAAGTGCCTGGTATTGAAGTGGTTAAGGTAGTACTTCAGTCAAAACCTTGCAGAAAGGCGCTTCTGGAAGAATGGTCAAACATTCCCATAGACACACTCCTAAGCCTTGTGGACAGCCTTCCCAGAAGAGTTGAAGCTGTTATAGCTGCAAAGGGTGGGCCAACTCAATATTGAAATTACTAAAATTTTCGGGAGCCAAAATATATGAGAGGTACAAAACAGTACTGCTTGACACTCATCCACTCACTTCAAAATAGGAGTGGGGCTTGGTGGCAAAGGCCAGCATATTAAAAGAACAAAACTGTACTGTGATAAACACACCCGGGACAGGGGCTTTTGGAGGAGACTGAATGCTAGCCTCTTGCCTACTGATTATGGGCCCTGGATTTTAAGGGAACACTACTCTCTGTAAGGTGCATGCCTGGGGACCCTTGGAGTAATGTTACTTTGGATTCAAGTCCATGTCTCCCCAAGACACACAGACTCTGGGAACCTTGTATACGGCCTCTATGCCATATTAGAATTAGTGATTGCTTCACACTGTTGTGACTCATAGCAGATGCTGATGTCATCAACTCCAGCCATGTGTCTGGGATTTTCTGCTATAAAGTGTTTATTGTAAATAAGTCTTGTGTGGCTCCTAAGGGTCTTTCACCCATTGTTGTTTGTGCTAATGAACTCTGCTATTGTGTGAAGGAGTTCTGTGTTGATATTTATGATAATGTGTATTGTAGTTAGTGAGCTAGGAGATGGCAAGGCTGACTTGAAAGGTCATATCTCTGAGTCACCAAGTCTGGTTAAATGACTAGTTAATTAGCTCATGTTAATTTATGTTTCTGGTTACAGTTTTATTGTTAGAGTAATATGATCAGGAGGGGGAACCTCCTACTCAAGTGTTTAAAAGCCTGTATTTGTGTTCTAATAAACTGTTCTATTTCTGGTGTACTCCAAGACTGCTGTTGTCTGGTTCTTGGGGGTTACTATAGCCAGATCCATTGGTCTCATGTTCCAGGACTTGGAATGCAGCTTCTTGGCAGAAATACCCAACGGGGTGTCTGAAGTCCATCACATGTACCAAGAAAAGGGGTACAGTTCAAGTACCACACAGTTGATTCAAAGGGAAATAGTACCACAATATAAAGAACAACCAAATCTAAAATACACGTTTATTCATATTATAACCAATGAAACAAATGGAATAAACAAAACCTTCACCTTACACAATCTAAAAAGACAACATTGTCTGTAACAAATAAACATCTAGACACCATCCATGCATCCACATATATAACTGTCAAGTCATAAATCGAGCATATAATGAAATAGAAAACTCTAGCAGACATGGGTAGCTAGGTAGCTCTGCAACTCTGGTAATAATGGAGTAGCAATCAAGAATTGCAGTGACTTTTAAGTCCAGGGGGCTATAGACCATGGCTGGAACGAAGGTACATACAGTGGGGCAAAAAAGTATTTAGTCAGCCACCAATTGTGCAAGTTCTCCCACTTAAAAAGATGAGAGAGGCCTGTAATTGTCATCATAGGTATACCTCAACTATGAGAGACAAAATGTGGAAACAAATCCAGACAATCACATTGTCTGATTTGGAAAGAATTTTTTTTGAAATTATGGTGGAAAATAAGTATTTGGTCACCTACAAACAAGCAAGATTTCTGGCTCTCACAGACCTGTATCTTCTTCTTTAAGAGGCTCCTCTGTCCTCCACTCATTACCTGTATTAATGGCACCTGTTTGAACTTGTTATCAGTATAAAAGACACCTGTTCACAACCTCAAACAGTCACACTCCAAACTCCACTATGGTGAAGACCAAAGAGCTGTCGAAAGACACCAGAAACAAAATTGTAGACCTGCACCAGGCTGGGAAGACTGAATCTGCAATAGGCAAGCAGCTTGGTGTGAAGAAATCAACTGTGGGAGCAATAATTAGAAAATAGAAGACATACAAGACCACTGATAATCTCCCTTGATCTGGGGCTCCATGCAAGATCTCACCCCGTGGGGTCAAAATGATCACAAGAACGGTGAGCAAAAATCCCAGGACCACACAGGGGGGGGGGGACCTAGTGAATGACCTACAGAGAGCTGGGACCAACGTAACAAAGGCTACTATAAGTAACACACTACGCCGCCAGGGACTCAGATCCTGCAGTGCCAGACGTGTCCCCCTGCTTAAGACAGTACATGTCCGGGTTCGTCTGAGGTTTGCTAGAGAGCATTTGGATGATCCAGAAGAGGATTGGGAGAATGTCATATGGTCAGATGAAACCAAAGTAGAACTGTTTTGTAGAAACACAACTCGTCGTGTTTGGGGGAGAGAGAATGCTGAGTTGCAACCAAAGAACACCATACCTACTGTGAAGCAAGCATGGGGTGGCAACATCATGCTTTGGGGCTGTTTCTCTGCAAAGGGAACAGGACGACTGATCTGTGTACAGGAAAGAATAATGGGGCCATGTATCGTGAGATTTTGTGTGCAAACCTCCTCCCATCAGCAAGGGCATTGAAGATGAACCATGGCTGGGTCTTTCAGCATGACAATGATCCCAAACACACCGCCCGGGCAACGAAGGAGTGGCTTTGTAAGAAGCATTTCAAGGTCCTGGAGTGGCCTAGCCAGTCTCCAGATCTCAACCCCATAGAAAACCTTTGGTGGGAGTTGAAAGTCCGTGTTGCCCAGCGACAGCCCTAAAACATCACTGCTCTAGAGGAGATCTGCATGGAGGAATGGGCCACCATACCAGCAACAGTGTGTGACAACCTTGTGAAGACTTACAGAAAACGTTTGACCTCTGTCATTGCCAAATGATATATAACCAAGTATTGAGATGAACTTTTGATATTGACCAAATACTGTATTTATTGGCGTAGAATACTCACTTTTTTACCCTGAAAATAGGAGGGTAAACTGTGTCTGCGTGTTATACGCAGGGGGCTGTGGAATGTTTTTTTCCTGAAACTTCCATCTTAAAGTTAGGGTGCGTGTTATACGCCGATAAATACGGTACTTATTTTCCACCATAATTTGCATATAAATTCTTTCCAAATCAGACAATGTGATTGTCTGGATTTGTTTCCACATTTTGTCTCTCATAGTTGAGGTATACCTATGATGACAATTACAGGCCTCTCTCATCTTTTTAAGTGGGAGAACTTGCACAATTGGTGGCTGACTAAATACTTTTTTGCCCCACTGTAATTGTGTATGAAACTGTCCCTTAGGTAGGCCATGAAATATAATACTAATGTCACATGAACACATGAGCCAAAATCCAGGCAAATGGAGGGAATAATGGTAAACACCTTATTCAACAAGCTGTAGCAAATCCAGGCTCCCGTCGACTCTCCTTGTGGCAGCTCAACAGCATGGCACACGCGGATCCATGACCCGCAGCCTGGTGTGTATGAGAGCGGCTCCGAGCGGCTTCGATAAGCCTACGGCCAGGCAGTGTAGCACCATGCCCACAGCCCTACAATCGTGTCCACGCCATGGAAGCCAGATATCGGTGAGGCCAAGAGAATGCAAGGACTGGTGTTAGACGCACAGGAGCATGACGTCAACGTGTTTCACTGGGAGTCCCCAGCTTAGCCAGGACGTCTCAATATTGAACCCTATGGACTAAGAGTGGGGTGCCATTAAAGTTCATGTGCGTGTAAAGACAGGCATCCCAAGACTTTTGGAAATATAGTGTATATTTGAAAAGTCTCTAGCTCATGTTGAAGCATCACATCTGGGCTTCCATCCTTGCATTTTTGGCTCCTAGCCCCATTGCCTGTCCATTTTGTGAAAAAGGATAAAAAAAAAAAAAGTATAGTTTTCAAATAGTGTGAATGTTAGGTGATAAAAAAAACCACAACATCTACTTAAAGTAGTAAAACCTTTTCTCTGGTTTTAAAGTGGAATTACACTCACAATGTTAAAAACAATATCCCACATTAAGGAGTCTGGTGCTCATCCATGTAAAGCCGCTGGTGTATACAGTATGTGGCCAGAGGTCTGGGGGCGCTGGAGGCTCCTGGCACTTCCTGGAGAACTCGGAGACACTCCCAACCGGGTGGGGCGGGTGTAACGCGTGTTCGGAGCACACCGGAAGTGACGTCAACAGTTCCCCAGTGTCTGAGTTTTCCAGGAAGCACTGAGAGCCACCAGCGCCCCTGGCCACACACTGTATACACCAGTGACTTTGCACAGATGAGCACCAGACTCCTTAACGTGGGATATTGTTTTGAAAAATTGTGAGTGTCATTCCACTTTTTTTTTTACATTAAAACTGTGATCCTTCAAACTTAGATGGCGCTGCTCTTTTTGTTCTTTGTGCCTCTAAGTGTAGCAATATGATTACACTTTATACTGTATTTTGTATTGCCGTAATCATCTTTATATGAATAAATGGTTGTGGAATGAATCATCTGAGTTTCCATTATTTCTTATGGGGAAATTCGCTTTGATATAAAAGTGCTTTGGATTACAAGCATGTTTCTGGAACGAATTATGCTCGCAATCCAAGGTTTTACTGTACCTAAAAATGTACAAAAGTAAAATGCAGAGAAAAAAAAAAAAAAAAAAAAGAGTGAAAATGTATACATGCATCGCTAAATAGAAAATAATTTATGATTAACACTGGAGTTAATTGAAGTAAATAAATATAGACCTAGACATGTATTGAAATATTTTATTCCAGAGAGCGTAAACTGTGCATACAAATTCTATAAAAATATACACATGCACAAGAATTTCTTGAAAAAAAAAAAAAGACATATGATCAGTACAATTTGGTTGAAACAACTTCTGAAAAAGCTAGTTGCCTGGCTGTCATGCTCACCATCCGGCTAAAAATTTTTGAGTCACTAACCCTAAACATCTATATAGACAAGGGCCTCGAAGGCTGCCTATGGATTTTTCATTCAGCCACTAGGCTGAAAGAAAAAAAAAATATAATGTTATTAGATTCTACTATCCACACAGTTGAGATGGGTAGAGGAAATGTTCCCCCTGTGCCATTGTTTTCTGACAGCGGCAATCTCCACTGTCAGAATACATTGATCAGCGAGTGTAGCTGCTGATCAGCAAAAGTTTTTCAACATTCTCTTTCAACAGAAAGATCAACTTCTGAGAAGTGGGAATGGCCATAGAGGGATCGAAAGTCAACTGGTCCCTGCTGAACTGGCTGCATTTCGATCCATCTATGCACAGCTTAACTTTACTTTCCAGGTGCGTTTCAGGTCAGTGACGCCATATATTGAAACCATTGGTTACAGTAACAGTTAAGTGTACATTTTCAGAACAAAGTCAACATTTCTCTTAAGACCGATATCCTTTTTTTTTTCCAAATCTCTTTATTACATTTTTTCCTTTCTTCTCATGTTACGTCATACATTTTACATCTTATTCATCCTATCTTCTCACATGGATTTATACATTTTACATTGTATGTTTCATATCTTACATATCTTACAATCATCCTGTTACTCCAAACAAAAAAAAAACATCAACCATTTCCTCATATTCATAAACCCTTTCTTCCACAGGTGTTTTTCTATCCCAGTTCCGCACCTCTCTCCCCTGAAGCTGTCATAGCATTCTCTATCCAGTTTGCCCATATTTTCCCATATTTCTCTTCCTTTCCTCTATTATAATATGTCTCCTTATATAATGTCAGATTGCTATTTACTAAATTTTTCCATTGTGCTAGTGGGGGCGCTTCAGCCTTCTTCCAGTTTAGGACTATTGCCTTTCTTGCATAGAAGAGCAACAGGCCCACCTGTGTTCTTCTTTCTATAGGGAGCGTATTCTCCTCAACTAGTCCCAGTAGGCAGATCTCTGCCTCTGGGTCCAGCTGAACTGCCGTCACATTGTCAATTATTCTCAGGACCTCCCTCCAGAATGTCCAAAAGATATGGATAAAATTTCCTGGGGTGCCTACACATCTCAAGCAATTTTGGGGGTTGGATGGTGATATTTTAGATAGTTTGTATGGTGTAAAATAACTTCTGTGTGTTATCTTAAATTGGATTAGTTTGTCTCTAAGTGAGACTAAAATTTGGAATGGAAATTTGTATATCTTTCCCCAGTTTTCTACTGATAGTCTTGGAATATCTCTTACCCAACATTCACGCAATTTATTCATATCTGATAATTCTGTCTTTAATAGGTGGTTATATAGGATTGAAATTTCTCTTCTCTTTCTCATCAGTTTTTCTAAACCTGTTTCTATTAACTGGGGAACGCCCTGTGGGAACTGGGCTGACAACGCATGTGCTAGTTGGATATATCTAAAGAGGTAGCTCTCGGGGATGTTCAAGTTTTTTCTCATATCTGCAAATGAAGATATTTTTCCCTCGTGTATTACTTGTGATATTTTTTTTACTTCAAATTTTGTCCATACTCTGGGGTCCGGAATAGAGGCTAGATGTCTGAACTCAGGATTTCTCCATAGTGGAGTATTTGGAGACACATCTATTTTTGTGTTACCTTCTCTTATCATGCCGGCTTTCCATGCTTTTACTGTCGTTATCATTGATGGAGGTAAATTTTGACTGTTTTTTAATCCGCGAAATGGTAGGGCCTGCAGCGCCTCCAGAGACTGGACCACTGCAGCCTCCCCCATTGTAGCGGAGTCGTATCTGTCAGGACTCAGCCACCTTCCTACTGTTACCAGTTGTGCTGCTAGGAAATACCTTTGTAGATCAGGAAAAGCCAACCCCCCCTGTGACAGCGGGCGCATAAGTGTAGTTAATTTTATTCTGGCCAATTTGTTTTGCCATATGAATGAGGATAGCATACTATGTAGCTGTGTAAAGAAACTTTTTGGTAGCCATTGTGGTGAGTTTCTGAATAGATATAGCAGCTGAGGGAGGATCTTAATTTTTATCAGATTTATACGTCCTAGTAGGGACAGGGGAAGCATTTCCCACATCTTTAATTTTTTCTTATTTTCCTGTAACACTGGATCTAAATTCAGCATTTTAAATTTTTCAGCCTGTCGCGATATCACTATGCCCAGGTATTTGAATTCTGTTACCCATTTTAATGGCAGGTTTGAGATCGCTGTGTCCCGCGCTCCTTGATCTATAGCGAATAGCAATGATTTACCCCAGTTTACTTTAAAGTCCTGTAAATACTGAAAAGGTATTTAATAACTCTAGCGCTCCATTCAATGACGGACCCGCGTCTCTCAAAAATAATAACATGTCGTCTGCGTATAGAGCTATCCTCTCCTCCAGCCCTCCTATTCGGAGTCCCTGGATCTCTTGTGACGACCTCAAAGCCTCTGCCACTGGTTCTATTGCTACTGCAAAAAGTGCTGGAGAGAGAGGACAGCCTTGTCTTGTCCCTCTGTGCAGCTCAAAGAAGGATGACAACCTTCCCCCAAATTTAACCGCTGACATTGGCTTTCTGTATATGGTTTGTACCCAATTAATTAATTTTAGTGGGAACCCCATTTTTATGAGTACTTCCCATAGAAAGGGCCATTCTATAGTATCGAAGGCTTTTTCTATATCTAGGGAGGCCACCGTCCTAGAACCTTCACAGTTATGGTGTGCATGTATGTTCGTAAATATTCTACGCAGGTTTACGTCGGTCGTTCTCTGTGGCATAAATCCCGCCTGATCTGAGTCTATGATGGTTTTTAACAAGGGCTGTAACCTAGATGTTAATATTTTACTTAATATTTTAAAGTCTATGTTCAGTAGTGCTATCGGCCTATATGAGGGGCATAGTTTTGGATCTTTGCCATCTTTATATATTAGAGTTTTATGTGCCTGTCTCATTGAGTCTGGCAATATCCCCTTCGACAATCCCTCTAAATATACCTTTGCCAATTTTGGAGCTAACAGGTCTTTATATTTTTTATAGAATTCGACAGGGATTCCATCTGGGCCTGGTGTTTTTTCCCCTGGGAATGCGTTTATGACCTTAATTATTTCTTCTGTTGTAATTGGGTCCACCAATGCCTCCCTCTCCCTATCCGACAGCCACCCGAGGGCCACCCGATCCAACAAGTCCGACATGGCCTCCGGATGGAAGCCGGAGGGGAGAGAGGAGGCGTACAACCCAGCATAGTAATCGCTGAAGGCCTTCACAATCTCATCTGGTTCTTTTACTCTCATTCCTTCTGACGTTTCTATTTCTGCTATTGTTGTAGATTGATATTCCTGTTGGGCGAGTCTCGCTAGAAACCTCCCACTTTTATCCCCTAGTTCAAAAATGTTTTGTTTCTTTTTATAGAGTTCTAGTCTTGTTATCTCCTCCATATGTAGCTGTAGATCTCTCTGTGCGGCCATTTTGGAATCAAAATTGGGATTGCTTGGATCTTGACTATATTGTTCCTTACTACGCTCTACCTGTGTTTGTAGATCCTGTACCTTGATCTTCTGTTCTTTCTTTATTACTGTGATATTTGAGATGTATTGACCTCGTAGATATGCTTTGAACGCATCCCAGACTATATCTACTGTGGATGATCCCTCATTATTTTCCCAGTAATCTTTTATTATAATTATCATCTTTTCTGATATCTCTGGGTGTATTACCCATTGTGAAGGTAACCTCCACAATGCTGTATCTCTAATAATGGGAATGCGTATTGATACCCGTAGGGGAGCATGGTCTGACAGACCACTCGGTAGATATTCAGCGTCTAGGATGTCTGTTAGCATTGCAGAATCCGCAAATGCCAGGTCTATCCTAGACGCTGTTTTATAAGATGTAGAATAGCAGGAATACATTATTTTTTCCGGATTTCTCCATCTCCATATCTCTGTTACTCCCGACGCTTGTGTCCAATTATATAAATCGGGTGAGTGATTCTTAGGGGGTTTCGATCTGTCTAATTCAGCGGACATCACCGAATTGAAGTCTCCGATGAACATCAATTTTGCTGGAAGATATTGAATAATTTTTCCCATAATCTCATTCAAAATTCCAACTGAGAATGGAGGTGGGATATATATTGCTGCTATAATACATCTTTGTTGCCCGATCTTGTATAGTAGGATCACATATTACCCTTGTAGGTCTACGTATGCTTTTTCCACTTTTCCAGGGAAAGATTTATTTACTAGCACTGACACCCCTCTAGCATAGGATGAGTATGTAGCATGATATTCTTTTTATATCCAGTTTTTTTTTAACATTATTGTTTTTTTTCCCATTAAATGTGTCTCCTGTAGTATAATTAGTTGCGGATTGTATTTTCTTATATACTGGAACATCAGAGCTCGCTTAAAGCTAGAGTTCAATCCTCTGACATTCCACGATATTACTGAATAACTATTATTGCTTCTTTTACCTGGCATTGTATTTAAAGCCCAGAGAGCTGCCTCCTACATCCTTCATTTTGGGGAGGGCGCCTCCTCTGGGATCTTGAACTACACCTGTGGACATTCTTACACCTCATTCTTACCGCCTCTTTCCCTCCCTCCTCCCTTCCCACCCTATCCCTCTCCACCTCGTCATTAGCCCCATAGTTCCATTCGTACCTGGACGAGAGTGGGAAGGCATTTCGACTGACCCCTTTTTTACTGACCATGGTATCCATCCCATAGTCAATACCCAATGTTTCTCAAACTCAACCCTCTCAACACAAGAAAGAAAAAAAAAAAAAAACAATACAGTTTCCTTTCATACACGCGTGGGGCGGGTTCAACACTCAATATAATGTGGTATCATTATTGCCTGAGACAACTATGTCTTCATAAAGGGATGAATAAGGGGACAAATGAAACAGAGCAGAAATGAGAGCATTATTACCATAAATCGTTTTCTCATAAACATTCCTCTTGAAATTTAATTTGCCTTGTACATCCCCTCCCATTCCCCCCCCCCCCCAAACCTCCCCCCCTCCCTCCTCTATCAAAATAGAATATAATCTTACCCCAAAAAAAAACAAACCCAGACACACTTTTCTCCAAAAGCATAGATAAGGGTGGAGGTGTTTTTGATATATTGATATATTATTATAATGTATTTTCATTGCGACATTCCTGTTCAATTTCGCATTGTGCTTGACATTCAAATTTCTTTCTATCCCCCTTTTTCCCCAGATCTTTATACATGGAGAGGGTGTGAGAGCATAAAAAAAAAAAAAAAAAAAAAAGAATAATATTTTCCCTCTCCCTGCCCCCCCCTTCTCTCCTCCCCCTTCACCTAGTGCCCTCCTTTCCCATCTCTCTAATTAAACAGTGTTTGGTGTATATTAAGTCTATACAGTGTGTTATGGAAGTGATTCTGGCGCCCAATGGCGCTGTTCCCTTCCCCTTCCTTCCCTCCCTAGATTTGTGCATGTTTTTTCTACTTTTTCCCTATTACTTTATTCTTATTTCTTATAGTGTTCTTATGCTGATCCCTTCTTCCCAATTTTCCCATCACTCCCCAAGAGAAAAAAATAAAAATAAAAAGAAATAGAAAAAAAAAAAAAAGGAAAAAAAAAAAAAAAAAAGAACAGAAAGAGTTGCTAAAGAATAATATGAGGAAAAAAAAAAAAAAAGGAGGAAAGTGGAGGGCGAGTGGAGAAAAGCTAAAGAGTACAGCAGCCCAGGGAAAAGAAAAAAACAAAAAAAAATTGAAAAATGTAACCATTTCTCAGCTGCACTCAATATCTTCGCCATTCCTCTCTTTCCCTTCTCTTACTCAAGATCCTGAAAATTTTGCCGCATATATAGAGGGTAGAAGTCCCCAGGCTTATCTTTGGGATCTCTTAATACTCTCTTTTAAAACTAAAAAAAAAAAAAAAAAAAAAATATAGTAATATTTATACAGTGCAGAGAAAAGAGGGAGAAAAAAAAATTAAACCACAGAGACGTAGCTATATATTATCTAGTATCTAGCCACCCTGTCACCGCATTTCAAAAAAACGTATTTGTGTCATTCACTCTTAGTTTGCTAGGATATAGTAGACTATATTTCGGTCCCTTCTCTCTGAGTCTCTTCCGGACTTCATTATACGCTCTTCTCCGTTCCTGTATTTCAGGAGGATAGTCTGGGAAGAACATCAGTTTCACGTTCTCATATTGTATGTCTTCCTTCCTCCTGGCGGCTGATAGAATTTTATCTCGGTCTCTAAAATTTAACAAGCGCAGCAGAAAGGGTCTAGGGGATTCCCCTGGTTTAGGAGTGCGGTAGGAGATCCTATGAGCTCTCTCTATTATAAATGTCGGAGTTCTTTTTACCAGGCCTAGGATGTCTATTAATAATTTCTCTGAGAACTCTACTGAACTATCTCCCTCTGCTCGCTCTGGTAATCCCAGGATCCTGACATTATTCTCCTTAATCAACTTTCCGTGTCATTTGCTCTTTCTTGAAGTACCTTGATTTGTTTTTTCATTGTATGCCATTCTCCACTCTCCATTTTTTGTTTTTCTTCTATCTTTGAGACCTGAGCTTCTATTGCTGCAGTTCTTTGCTGTACCTTGTCAAACTCAAGTCTCATTATGCGGACATCTACAGCTAAAGCGTCTATTTTGAATGTAAGTGTCTCGCTGCTTTTTTTTATAGCCTCCACAATGTCTTTAACATAGGTGGGTTGTTCTGCTGCCATTGTACTCTGGGTTACAGCCAGTATCTCAGTAGCTTTGGAGGATTTTGGCGTTTTTTTCTGCTAGTTTCGCAGTTCCTTTTATTATTTTTGCTATAGGGGAGGAGCATGGGGTAACCATCTGCATTTTAAGAAAAATATATATAGTCGCGCTAACTTATGACCGTGAACATAAGCCCACCACTGAATAATTGAAAAAATCCAAATAACAACAGTGATAAATCATATAAGTGCTCAATGAAGAACCACAAATGATCAGTGAAATATAAAATAATGTTAACCACTTCAATACCATGCACTTATGCACCTTCCCGCCCAGACCAATTTTCAGCTTTCAGTACTCTCACACTTTGAATGACAATTACTTAGTCATGCTACACTGTATCCAAACAAAATTTTTATCATTTTCTTCTCACAAATAGAGCTTTCTTTTGGTGGTATTTAATCGCCACTGGGTTTTTTATTTTTTGCGATATAAGCAAAAAAACAGCAATTTAAAAAAAAAAAAAACACTTTTTTTTAGTTTCTATTGTAAAATTTTGCAAATAAGTAATGTTTCTTCATAAATTTGTGCCAAAATGTATACTGCTACATATCTTTGGTAAAATGAACCCAAATTAGTGTATATTATTTGGTCTTTGTGAAAGTTATAGAGTCTACAACCTATGGTGGCAATCACTGAAAATTTATCACATCTGATCACGCCTGATGTACTGAAGGGATATCTCATTTCTTGAGACACTAACAAGCCAGGAAAGTACAAATACCCCAAAATTACCCCTTTTTGGAAAGTAGACAGTCCAAGGTATTTACTAAGAGGCGTGGTGAGTTTTTTGAAGTTGTATTTTTTTCCCACAATTCTTGGGAAAATTTTAATTTTTTTTTTTTTTTACACAAACTGGTCATATTAACAGTTTTTTTCTCTCACACAGCATATGCATAATTGCAACTACACCCCAAAATACATTCTGCTACTCCTCCTGAGTGTAGCGATACCACATGTGTGAGACTTTTACACAGCCTGGCCACATACAGAGGCCCAACATTGAAGTAGCACTTTCAGGCGTTCTACAAGCATAAATCGCACATATCCTTTCTCAACCACCTATTACAATTTTGAAAGCCCTGGAGCACCAGGACAATAGAATTTTCCACAAAATGACCCCATTTTGGAAAGCACACACCCCAACGTATAATCTATGAAGCATTATGAGTCTTTTGAACGGTTCATTTTTTTTCAGAAGGTTTTGGAAAATGTGGAGAAAAAATTAAAATGCATTTTTTTTACACAAAGTTGTCAATTTATAAGATATTTCTAACACATAATATGTACATAGCAAAAATTACACCCCAAAATGCATTCTGCTACTCCTCCTGAGTATGGCGATACCACATGTTTGAGACTTTTACACAGCCTGGCCACATACAGAGGCCCAACATCCAAGTAGCACCTCCAGGCATTCTAGCAGCATTAATTGCACATATCATTTTCTGACTACCGATCACATTTTTGAAGGCCCTTCATATATCTAACACATAGCAGGTACATACCAAATAACAAAAGATTACCTGTGGTTTTAGAAGTGCAGTGGTCCACAGAGGAGAGCATCGGTCCAGGCAGCAGGCAGGGATGAGGTCAGCGACAGCAAAAGCAATCATCCAGGCAGCAGGCAGGAATACTGTCCATAGTTCGCACAGGCAGAGATACTGTCAGCACAGCCAGAGCACAGCCAAAGCACAGGTCCAGGTAGCAGGCAGAGGTGTCCCAGCAGAAATGCTGTCCAAAGTCAGTAGAGGCAGCAGGCAGATATATGGTCAACACAGCCAAAGTATTGGTCAAAGCAGCAGGAAGAAACATGGTCCATAATGTCATGGGTCATTACAGGCAGTAATATGGTCAGCACAGCCAAATTATTGGTCCAGGCAGCAGGAAGGACCATCAAGCTTAGGGCCAGGGGGACAGGGGTAGAGGCTTCTCCCACCCAAATCGCTTTGAAGCCTCCGGGCAACCAGACCCTGTTCTTGGAGCACAGAAAACGAAAAACTGGTTTTCTCTACTCAGAACGCTATTCTGAAGCCCCTCACATATGTGAGACCCCTGTGTACTAAAAGTAGATGGCCAAAAGATCAGTCCAAGTGGCAGGCAAAAACATGGTCGATTAACAGGCCAAGGTCGGTACACGTGGAAATCAGAAACGTGGTTTAAATCGGCAGGCAGAGGCATCGTCGGTAAACAGGCTGAGGTTGGTGCACGTGGAGGTCAGAAACGTGGTTTAAATCGGCAAGCAAAGACATCGTCGGTAAACAGGCCAGGGTCAGTTAATTAACATGGAAGGTAGTTAGTAACATGGTAGCAGGCAAATAGGGAAATGGCAGTCTGTTAATAATAAGGGGAACTAATGGATGTATGATAATTTTTGAAGCAATTTCCGATGCACAGGCCAGGTTGGGAGGGACAATCGGGACAATAATAGCTGGTGTCTCTTCTTACTCCTCCTCTGCTGCATACACGGCATTTCTTTTGGCGTCTTCTTCCAGATTCTGTGGGGGGGATGCTAAAGGGATAGTGTCGCTCGTGAAGCCGACTCACACTATCAGAGCGAATGCTTCCTGGGGCGGGATCTTGTTGGTAAATGAGGGCATCGATGATATCTTCGATATATTGGAGGTAGTGGAGTCGGTGATTTTGAGTTGCTTTTTGGTAGCAAACAAACGAATTAAAAAGGGCCATGTGAAACAGGTGAAACGCAACTTTTTTGTGCCAATAACAGGACTTTCTGGTTGATAAGTAGGGCTGTAGCATCTGGTCATTTAAATCCACCCCCCCATGTACAAATTGTAGTCGTGGACACATTCGGGCTTTACAATGGAGCCGCGTCTTCTTGGGATCTCCACCATGGTGTCATTGTGGATCGTAGAGAGGATGTGGACATCTTTCTTGTCCCTCCACTTCATGGCCAACACCTCCTCGTTCCTCATGGATGCCGATTCTCCAGGTCGCAATTTTTTTGTCAATAAATTTTGTGGGAATCCCTTCCGGTTTTTTTTAAGGTACCGCAGGCCGGGGTTTGTTTACTGTAAAGGTGGCGAAAAAGGGGCAGGCTGGTATAATAATTATCAACATATAAATGGTAACCTTTTCCGAACAGGGGGTATGCCAACTCCCAGACAATTTTCCCACTGGTTCCAATATATGTGGGGCAATCACGGGGCTGGAGCTGGGAGTCTTTGCCTTCGTAGATCCTGAATTTGCAGACGTATCCAGTGGCTCGATCACATAATTTATTTAATTTTAACCCATAACTGGCTCTCTTGCTTGGTATGTACTGCTTGAACTGCAGTCGGCCGGTAAAATGTACGAGGGACTCGTCCACACAAATTTTTTGGTCTGGGATGAAAACTTCTTCAAATCGCTGGGAAAAGGCATTGATTAGGGGGCGTATCTTGTACAATTTGTCGTAGTTGGGATGATCTCGGGGAGGGCACTGTGAATTGTCATTGAAGTGGAGAAAGCGCATAATCATGTCGTATCTTTTCCTGGACATGACAGCGGAATATATGGGCATGTGTTGGATGGGGCGTTTGGACCAATATGAATGGACTTCGTTCTTTTTTGTAAGCCCCATATTGAACATAAGGCCCAAAAATAATTTAAATTCCTCCAATGTTAGACGCCGCCACTGGAACATGCGGGCGTAGGAAGAATCGGGGTTGGCAGCAATAAATTGGGATGCATACAGATTCGTTTGATCCACTATATTCTGCAGCAAATCTTGTGGGAAAAATAAATAAAAATAATCAAATTTAGAAAAATTTGTAGTGTCGGGCTGCACACCTGGCTGTGCGGTGAAAGGGGGGATGATAGCGGATCCTGAGTTGGCAGGCAACCATAAGGGGTTTGCCAGGGCATCCGGAAGGTAGGATTGGGGCTGGATTCTTCGGGTTGGGCGTGCATTTCCATTGCTTGTACTGGGCTCCTCTTCCTGGGGTATGGCGCTGCTGGTGGTGGGCAGTTCTCCTGATCTTGGTGCTGATCTTGGTGCCGATCGTATTCTTTTGGGAGGGACGGTTTCCTCCGGGGACTCGGACTCTGAGCCACTATCCTCCACTGGCTCGTATTCCGAACCAGAATCGGATAATGGGAGCTCCCCGCTGCTCTCATCATCCGACATGGCAAGAATGGCATATGCCTCCTCAGGTGTGTAAACCCTTTGGGACATTATGGCAGTGCTTATTGGTGGGCCTGTGTAATGGTACTGCTGGTGGTAGTGGTGGCGGTCTGTGTGGTAGTACCGATGGAGGTATTAGTGGTGGGCCTGTGTGGTGGTACCGATGGCGGTATGGGTGGTGGTGGTACCAATGGTGGTACAGGTGGTGGTGGTACCGATGGTGGTACGGGTGGTGGTGGTGGCGGCGGTACCGATGGCGGTACGGGTGGTGGTGGTAGTGATGGCGGTATGGGTGGTGGTGGTACCGATGGCGGTACAGGTGGTGGTACCGATGGCGGTACAGGTGGTGGTGGTACCAATGGCGGTACGGGTGGTGATGGTACCGATGGCGGTACAGGTGGTGGTACAGGTGGTGGTGGCACTACCGACGGTGGTACGGGTGGTGGTACTGGTGGTGGTACCGATGGCGGCACTAGTGGTGATACTGGTAGCGGGCCTGTGTGGCAGTATAGATGCTGGGCCTGGTGGCGGTACTGGTGGTGGTACTGGTACCGATGGCGGTACTGGTAGCCTGTGTGGCGGTACCGATGGAGGTGGGCCTGTGACAGATGATTGACAGATGGGCTGATTGATTGACAGATGGGGTGATTGATTGACAGGTGGGGTGATTGATTGACAGGTGGGCTGATTGACAGATGGGCTGATTGATGTGCTGGGCTGATTGATGTGCTGGGCTGATTGATGTGCTGGGCTGATTGATGTGCTGGGCTGTGTGACAGGTCCTCTTTATGGGGGGGGCGTGTTGTGCACTGTAAACTTATGTAGACAAACTACACTGAGCTAACTTACTGATCTCTTCTCTCTCCTCACAGATCGGTGTGTGAGGAGAGAGCAGGGATCAGGTAGTAACTCCTGTGGAGTTTGTTTACATTTGTGACCGGCTGTGATTGGACACAGCCGGTCACGTGGTAAACAGCCAATTCATTGGCTGTTTACTCTGATCGGGGACGCGCTGTGTCCAAGGGACACTCGCCTTCCCCGATCCCCGCTCTGCAAGCCTGTGGCGGCGCGCACGGAGCGCGCCGCCGAGTTTGTTTTGACAGGTGATCGGCTGTGACTTTGACACAGCCGATCACATGGTAAACAGCCAATGAAATTGGCTGTTTACCGTGATCGGGGAAGCGCTGTGTCCGAGGGACACATGCCGTCCCCGATCACCGTGCTGCGCGCCCCCGCGGGCGCGCGCAAGGCATTATCCTGCAGGACGTCATATGACGTCCAGTATCAATAATGCAACCACTTCCCGGACGTCAATTCACTATTGACTGGGCGGGAAGTGGTTAAAGTAAGTGAACTATGATTAAACAGTTAATATGATGATAATCCAAAACTGCTATGTAGGACCCTCAAAGTTCATATCTGAAAGTCTGTGATGAAAAAAAACACCCGTGAACAAGTGTCCAAAATTATATGAAAAAAGGGGAAAAAAAAAAAGAGGGGAAAAAAAACCAAGACAGAAGATCTTCTTATAATCCGTGACTTTCACCACCACCAGTAAGAATTCCTGCTTACCAGAAAGCGATGGTCCCCTATGACAGAGGACCTAAAAGAGCCTCAAGTGATACTCAGTAAAACCTCCGGATGTCAGCACATGGTGAACTTCAATGGTTTAGTAGCCCGACAGCTCATATAACATCATGCGAATGTTCAACATAAACATGGAAAGAAGGAGGGACACTGGATAGTGTAAAATCCTTGATGTACATTTATTAAAAAAATATTGAAAACATACTCACAAGAGCAGTTAAAAAGACAGCCTTAAAGTGTATCAGCGCCGACCGGTCAAAGGCGCTGGCACACAAATACGTCCGTGGAAGCCGAGCAGTGGAGGGTGACGTCAGCACAAAGCTTGTATCCTGCCCTACGCGTTTCGTGAAAATTCACGTCATCTCGGGGCACGGGCGATGGGCTGCGTCACCCCCTCTTTATAGGGAACACACCGGAAAAAGGGATCCGACCTGGAGGAGGGCGCGCGCGCACACACATCACGCCGCGAGGCAACCACGTCTCGCTAGCAGTGCCGCTAAGCCAGTCCAACGTCGGATGCGCACGCATCTCTCCCCACGAGGAAACCAAGCCTCGTTTGTAAAGACATTCTGTGCGCGTCATCGCGCTAAAGCGGAATGACGAAAGCACAAGGGGAGAGTGTGCCGCACATCCGCGTGACCATGGCAACAGGAATCATGGCAACGATACGCGCGCCCTCCAAGGGGGAAGGAACCCCCCAGGTGTGCCACAGGAAGCAGTAAAGCCCACAACCTCCGCCGCGACCCACAACCAATGGGTGCAGCGGGCGCAATGGGACAATAAACTGCTCCGGATGTTAAATCCTAACAACAGAAGATATATACATTGATACTGGAAATAAGGAACATAATAGTTCATACCAATATCAGGAAGCATACGTAAAATGCAGTAGACAAAAAATGAATATGCCTATATATTATTTAAAAAAATAAAATAAATGACACTAAAACCACATAGATTAATAGCTGTCACCATTTAACCACACCCCTCCCTAGACCCCATTCAATATAACTAAAAGACAAAAACAGTAACTAAATGTCCATAAAAAAAGAAGGGGAGAAAGGGGGGGGGGGGAAGGTTCAAATGCAACGCAATATCAATCGACACACTAAATCTTACAGTGAGTGTCGATAATCCCAGAAATCTGTTATGAAAACATGATTGTCAGTTGATAAAAAAACCTAGGAGTTATTAATAAAGGCATTGACATCGGTGTCAACGTTGAGTCCAAATGGAACATACGTTCTCAACCTGTACACCCATGCCATTTCCTGCTTGGAGATTTCTCTAACAAGCAAACTGCCTCTCCAGTGAGGTCTGTATTTATCAATTGCAATGAATAGCGTACCAGACGGGTCTCTCTTATGAACCTGATCATAGTGCCGGGATACAGAATGCTTATCGAAACCTTTACGTATATTAGCTATATGCTCATTAAGTCTTACCCTTACTGCCCTTTTGGTCCTCCCCACATATTGGAGACCACAAGGGCACTGTATAAGGTAGACAACCCCCAAAGATGAGCATGTTATAAAAGGTTCGATTTCATAGGTTCGGCCAGTACTTGTTGAAGAAAAATGACTAATCTTCCTATCCCTGCAGCTATTCAAGCTGCACACTTGGCATTTCTTACATCTATAGTATCCTGTCAGGTTCTCTAAGAATGTCCTATTAGCCCGTGGGGGATCCTGGACGCTTGGGGCCACTCTATTAGAAAGTGTTGAAGCACCTCTAAAAACAATAACTGTTTTTTCTGGAAGGGAAGATGCCAGCACTAAGTCGCTGGTTAAAACATGCCAGTGCTTACGTATCAGGCTTTTGATGGTCTGATGCTGCATGGAGAAAGTGGTGATAAATGGAAGAGAAAACTTACCATCCCTCACCACCCTCTCCTTATCAACCAAAAGTGATCCTCGGTCAATCACACTCACAGATTGTATCAATTGAGACATATCACTTTGTTGATAGCCTTTATCCACAAATCTCTTAGAGAGGATCTCAGCCTGGCCTTTGAAAGCCTCTAGATCTGTACAATTGCGTCTCAATCTAGTGAGTTGTCCCTGAGGAACAGCCTTCAGCCAAGGGGCGTAATGGCAACCATCAAGCGGGATATATGAATTTCTATCAGTTGGTTTGAAATAAGTGGTCGTGACAAATTTACTGTCAACCGCTGAAATTTTCAAATCCAGATAGTGAACTGATTCCTGGCTTGCCTCAAAGGAAAATCTGATACCCCTATTGTTGTCATTCAGGGACAGCATGTAATCCCGCAAAGCAGGTTCACTACCGTCCCATAGGAGGAGGACGTCGTCGATGTACCTTACCCAGAGTACAACCTCTGGTCTCCGGCAAACATCGACGACGTCCTCCTCCCATTTGGCCATAAAAAGGTTGGCCAGGCTGGGGGCATATTTCGCCCCCATCGCCACACCACGGTCTTGGCGGAAAAATTGGTTATCACACCAAAAAGAATTGTGACTTGCTGCATATTTCAGCAAAGTCACAATAAATTCAATTTGCCGGGGTGGTAGATCTGAACCTCTCGCCAAATACAGTTCTACAGCCTCAAAACCACACTCATGGGGGATAATGGTATAAAGTGAGGTCACGTCTGCCGTGACCATCCATATACCCTTTGTGGGAGTGAGGTCTTTGAGTAAGTTAATGACATGTTTGGTGTCCCTTACATAAGAGGGGATCTGCTGGACCAGAGGTTGCAGAAAAAAATCAATCAATATACTTCCCCACCCGGGAGGTAATCAAATCTATCCCACTAACGATGGGTCATCCCGGGGGGGAAGTAAGACTTTTATGAATCTTCGGGAGATAGTAGATGACGGGAGTCCGGGGGGCGCAAGGTATCAAAAACAATCTCTCCCTGTCACTGAGAATACCCTCCCGGTATCCCTCATCCACAATAATTTCAAGGTCTCTTTTGTACTTGATGACAGGATCCCTATTAAGAGGAGTGTAGGTTTCAGTGTCATCAACGATCCTGTGTAACTCTTTGAGGTAGTCACACCTATCGAGAATGACTATCCCTCCCCCTTTGTCTGCAGGTCTAATGACCAGAGATTTGTTAGAACAAAGGGACTCAAGCCCGCTCTCCAAATTCCTCTGCATCTTGACCTTTTTTACCTTGATCTTTTCCAGATCTTTAAGTACCACATCCCTGAATACTTTAATGCTCGGGGCCAATGAGCCAGGGGGGTTGAACAAGGACGCATTGGCTAAACCAGTATGTTTGTACTCAGGTAAAGGATTCACTCTATCCGTAATAGGATTAGACAGAAAATGCCTTTTAATATTGAGCTTTCTCGCAAACTTGTGAACGTCCATAAAGGTTTGAAACTTGCTCAAGCTCCTAGGCGGAGCAAATTTCAAACCCTTATCCAGCAGGCATTGTTCAGATTCTGACAGAGGCTGTTGGCTCAAATTAAAGATGCCCGTGCCTATATTCTTTTTCTTTTTGAGCAACTGGGCCCTCCTCCCCCCTCTGACCCCTCTCTTCGTTCCGATGGGCCGAACCGACCTTGGTGGCCCATGGGAAAACCCCAACTGGGGTTGGGTCTGAAATCATATTGTCCTGGGGGGTAAGGAGGTCTAGAATAATCATAACCCCTGTCATAATAATTAGACTGAGGAAACTGACCATTCCTATCCTGGTTGTCAAATCCAAATCGTCTTTATACAGGTTCACGGGCTTGTGGCCCCAGTGAATCTGTTAAAGGAAAAAAACGATTTTGGGTAGGGGTGTTATACTCCCACCTGCCATTAGTCTCAAAGCTAGGTCTCATAAAGCCCTGGTTGTATCCCACATCATGATGGGTGGATCTAGATGAAGGATGCTCCCAACCTCCCAAAGATTCATCCCGAACTGTGCATCAGGTTTATGAGCTTTCGTTTTTTTAGGCGTTTTAGATGAAAAAGTGCCTTGTTTAGGCCCATTCTTAGTTTTGGCCTTATTGCGTTGAGCTGGAGTCGGTATGGGGGGGTTAGAAACCCCTCCCCTACCAATCATAGGAGGGATGCCAACCAAACCGGGTGGCACTACACCCTGAGGGGCAGTGTCCATTACAGCCTCGTTTGTCTCCTCAGCTGCCAACTTTTTCTGCCACAGAAAAACAAGACCGGACTGATAATCCTCAAAGTCTCTAAGGTACTTTTTCTTCTTTTTCGCTTTTTGGTCCTTTTCTTCCCTCTCCAAAGTTTTTTGGAGAGAGTTGGAACACTCCCTGTATTCCTCTCCATTTTTCGAAGAGGCCAACAGGTCCCTAACTATTTTAATTTCGGTGTTGAGTCTTTGCAATTTCTCGCTCTTTCTTTGAGCCAAAAATCGCAAAAAAGAGACTCCAGCCTCATTAAAATATTTGGCCCAAACCTCCAAATCAGACTCGCCTTTTTGTGGACTTACCTCCCAACGGAGGCTTCTTGGGACCATAACATTTCTAATGTAATTCTCAAGAAACGCGATGTCCCACTGAATATGTATCTCGGTCGTCATGAGGTTCTTTAATCTCATAAAGAGACCACTGACATCAGAACCTCCCGAGGCCGGGGTGGAATCAAACACCCCAGTCGTATTGACTATCCGTTTCGCTCGGAAATCAAAAATATCCATTTTGGTCAAAATATCGACCACTCACTAAGCAGCAATTAATAATAGTTTGTGTAAAAATTGGAAAAAAGTGAAAAGAAACTGCGCTTAAGTATAAAAACTAGGTAAATGATTAAAATTACCTAGAAAAAAAGAAATAAGGGAAAGCAGCAACTATTCTGAAAACAATTATCAGTGCATGTAAATAAGAAAAATATATATAGTCGCGCCAACTTATGACCGTGAACATAAGCCCACCACTGAATAATTGAAAAAATCCAAATAACAACAGTGATAAATCATATAAGTGCTCAATGAAGAACCACAAATGATCAGTGAAATATAAAATAATGTTAAAGTAAGTGAACTATGATTAAACAGTTAATATGATGATAATCCAAAATTGCTATGTAGGACCCTCAAAGTTCATATCTGAAAGTCCGTGATGAAAAAAAACACCCGTGAACAAGTGTCCAAAATTATATGAAAAAAGGGGAAAAAAAAAAAGAGGGAAAAAAAAACCAAGACAGAAGATCTTCTTATAATCCGTGACTTTCACCACCACCAGTAAGAATTCCTGCTTACCAGAAAGCGATGGTCCCCTATGACAGAGGACCTAAAACAGCCTCAAGTGATACTCAGTAAAACCTCCGGATTTCAGCACATGGTGAACTTCAATGGTTTAGTAGCCCGACAGCTCATATAACATCATGCGAATGTTCAACATAAACATGGAAAGAAGGAGGGACACTGGATAGTGTAAAATCCTTGATGTACATTTATTAAAAAAATATCGAAAACATACTCACAAGAGCAGTTAAAAAGACAGCCTTAAAGTGTATCAACGCCGACCGGTCAAAGGCGCTGGCACACAAATACGTCCGTGGAAGCCGAGCAGTGGAGGGTGACGTCAGCACAAAGCTTGTATCCTGCCCTACGCGTTTCGTGAAAATTCACGTCGTCTCGGGGCACGGGCGATGGGCTGCGTCACCCCCTCTTTATAGGGAACACACCGGAAAAAGGGATCCGACCCGGAGGAGGGCGCGCGCGCACACATCACGCCGCGAGGCAACCACGTCTCGCTAGCAGTGCCGCTAAGCCAGTCCAACGTCGGATGCGCACGCATCTCTCCCCACGAGGAAACCAAGCCTCGTTTGTAAAGACATTCTGTGCGCATCATCGCGCTAAAGCGGAATGACGAAAGCACAAGGGGAGAGTGTGCCGCACATCCGCGTGACCATGGCAACAGGAATCATGGCAACGATACGCGCGCCCTCCAAGGGGGAAGGAACCCCCCAGGTGTGTCACAGGAAGCAGTAAAGCCCACAACCTCCGCCGCGACCCACAACCAATGGGTGCAGCGGGCGCAATGGGACAATAAACTGCTCCGGATGTTAAATCCTAACAACAGAAGATATATACATTGATACTGGAAATAAGGAACATAATAGTTCATACCAATATCAGGAAGCAAACGTAAAATGCAGTAGACAAAAAATGAATATGCCTATATATTATTTAAAAAAAATTAATAAATGACACTAAAACCACATAGATTAATAGCTGTCACCATTTAACCACACCCCTCCCTAGACCCCATTCAATATAACTAAAAGACAAAAACAGTAACTAAATGTCCATAAAAAAAGAAGGGGAGAAAGGGGGGGGGGAAGGTTCAAATGCAACGCAATATCAATCGACACACTAAATCTGCCGGGTGCCATTCAGGCTCCACTCTGTTTCCTGATTTTAACGGAGGGGTTAAGTTTATATATGTTTTTTCCCTCTCTCCCCTTCTCTGTAATGGTGTCAGGTGTTGAATTGATGATGTATGCGCCTCTGTATTATTTCTTCTTTATCTTCTTTTCCTATTCTCCCTCCTCCTGTTGACTTGTTCACTGGGTGAAGGGATAGCCGTGGACCTATGTGAGGACAGGGAGACCTGACTTTCTTTTGCCGTCCCCTCTCTTCCTTCCTTTTCTCCCTCTCCTCAACTTGATGTGCATTTATATCATTGGCTGGTATAGGGAGTTCAAGGGGACCAGCAGAGGCTTATCCAAAGAAGAGGGGCAAAGTCTAGTATCAGATCGGCCAAAGAGGTAGCGGGCCTCCGAGAGGGGGAGACAGAGTCTATATTGCTAGGTATGGCTTGGGTGTGCAGGGGGGGGGGTCCAGGAGCTCCGTAGGCGAGGTGCTGTCTATATTATAAGCACTATATTATAAGCATTAATCATTGGGAGGGAATTTTAAATATTGAGTGTTCACAGTCCGCTAATTGTTTTGTCTCCCACCTCCCAGCACTGTTGCCTTGCTATTACCCGGCTGTTTTTTACCTTATTCCGCCCAGCATTAGATCTGGCCATCAGCTGTTCCGCTGAGTCAGTTCGTTTGAATCTGCTGCTGAGCTGGCGTCTCATGCTGCAATACACGGTGAAGGCTTCCCTGCCTTATCTCCGACTCTCCGTTGCTCCGCTGCTACCGTTGCTTCCTGCCGTTCCCCGGATGTCGGAGGTGTCTGGGCTCAAGTTGCCGTAAGACAATGAGGTAGAGAAATTAAGCAATAAGGCAGTGGAGCGGCTATCCGGCGGGCTGTTTAGCAGTTTGAGTACAGCTCGTTCGATTCCATGAATGGTAAAGCCGATGTCTCACCCTGAGTGCACTAGGAGCAGCGCTGGCGGCGTCTCATGCTGAGAGCATTGCGAGTGTGTGCAGAACCCGCACTCACACGTTTACACGCTCACACCGTCATCTCACACATCCACCACCATAAATCAATTTGTGGTATTTTGTGAAAAAGGATTTAAAAAAAAAAAAAAAAAAGTATAGTTTTCAAATAGTGTGAATGTTAGGTGATATAAAAAAAAAAAAAAAAAAAAAAACACAACATCTACTTATCCTGACTTAAAGTAGTAAAACCTTTTCTCTGGTTTTAAAGTGGAATTACACTCACAATGTTAAAAACAATATCCCACATTAAGGAGTCTGGTGCTCATCCATGTAAAGCCGCTGGTGTATACAGTATGTGGCCAGAGGTCTGGGGGCGCTGGAGGCTCCTGGCACTTCCTGGAGAACTCGGAGACACTCCCAACCGGGTGGGGCGGGTGTAACGCATGTTCGGAGCACACCAGAAGTGACGTCAACAGTTCCCTAGTGTCTAAGTTTTCCAGGAAGCACTGAGAGCCACCAGCGCCCCTGGCCACACACTGTATACACCAGTGACTTTGCACAGATGAGCACCAGACTCCTTAACGTGGGATATTGTTTTGAAAAATTGTGAGTGTCATTCCACTTTTTTTTTTACATTAAAACTGTGATCCTTCAAACTCAGATGGCGCTGCTCTTTTTGTTCTTTGTGCCTCTAAGTGTAGCAATATTACACTTTATACTGTATTTTGTATTGCCGTAATCATCTTTATATGAATAAATGGTTGTGGAATGAATCATCTGAGTTTCCATTATTTCTTATGGGGAAATTTGCTTTGATATACAAGTGCTTTGGATTACAAGCATGTTTCTGGAACGAATTATGCTCGCAATCCAAGGTTTTACTGTACCTAAAAATGTACAAAAGTAAAATGCAGAGAAAAAAAAAAAAAAAAAAAAAAGAGTGAAAATGTATACATGCATCGCTAAATACAAAATAATTTATGATTAACACTGGAGTTAATTGAAGTAAATAAATATAGACCTAGACATGTATTGAAATATTTTATTCCAGAGAGCGTAAACTGTGCATACAAATTCTATATAAATATACACATGCACAAGAATTTCTTGAAAAAAAAAAAAAGACATATGATCAGTACAATTTGGTTGAAACAACTTCTGAAAAAGCTAGTTGCCTGGCTGTCATGCTCACCATCCAGCTAAAAAAATTTGAGTCACTAACCCTAAACATCTATATAGACAAGGGCCTCGATAGCTGCCTATAGATTTTTCATTCAGCCACTAGGCTGAAAGAAAAAAAAAATATATATATAATATTAGATTCTACTATCCACACAGTTGAGATGGGTAGAGGAAATGTTCCCCCTGTGCCATTGTTTTCTGGCAGCGGTAATCTCCACTGTCAGAATACATTGATCAGCGAGTGTAGCTGCTGATCAGCAAAAGTTTTTCAACATTCCCTTTCAACAGAAAGATCAACTTCTGGGAAGTGGGAATGGCCATAGAGGGATCGAAAGTCAACTGGTCCCTGCTGAACTGGCTGCATTTCGATCCATCTATGCACAGCTTAACTTTAGATTCCAGGTGCGTTTCAGGTCAGTGACGCCATATATTGAAGCCATTGGTTACAGTAACAGTTAAGTGTACATTTTCAGAACAAAGTCAACATTTCTCTTAAGACAGATATCCTTAATTGTATTTATATTGCTGAACAGTAAAAGCATACTACATGGTTTGCTTCAGGATAGGAATGTGTAGCATTCGGGAACAAGTTTTTTTCTGTACTACTGTGTGTGCTTGTAGCTGTGCTGACCTCTTCTGGTCTGCTTTGTATTAACGAGGATGCTTTATACGCAGAACATAATTTGGCTTTTCAAGCACAAGACATACTACAAAAAAAAAAAACACAAAGTTTCTTTATATCAGAAACATGAAATAATATAAGTTTAATGATCGGAAGCAGATTTTTTCCTAATCAAAAAAAACACTTGTTAATCTACCAAGTAGGCAGCTTGGGCTAGTAGCTCCTAATGAGGTCGATAAGATTATACACTTCTGCTTATCAAGACTAGAACATTTTACTGGTGGTGTGATGCTGCATTGCAGCTACAAAGCAACTGTTATATATCTTCAGTTGATGGTTACTCTTTTTTGCGAACTTTTGATCTTGGTGCTGAAAATTAAAAGCAAGAACATTTTTAATTCAGGAACGATCTAATGTACTTGCCTACTGAAACAGAAACGAGACACTAACCATTAGGGTTTTCCTGCTTATAGAACGTTTTCAGCATTTCCACTGCTTTCTTAGCACTGTATCCTTTAATACACTGTTTTTGAAAAGTAAATATAATAAAAAAGTGAATATAAAAAAAAACAAAAAAAAACAACAGTTATCTGAAATCTTAAAACAGGGATATACATCAGTGTTTTATCTGAAGGTAAACTTCAAGTACGGTATATCTCAACAAAACAAAATATGCTCAGTGTGCAACTAATCAACATTAATGAAATTTTGAATACATCAAAAATTTAAGCTCACTGGCCACTTTATTAGGTACACCTTGCTAGTATCGGGTTGGACCCCCTTTTGTCTTCAGAACACCATATATGTATATAATTGCCTAATACTTATGTGCATACATAGCATCAATGTTTTCATGTTATAATCAGTTCAACCCTCACTTTGCCTGTCTAAAGTTCACAGTTTACTTTTGGGAACACCTAAGATTTCACATTAAAGTGGAGTTCTAGGCATTTTTTTTGCAGAAACGTAAATACCTTCCATGTAAGCTTAATCCTCCACTTCCTGTGTACGTCATGTCCGCCCGCCCATTGGCTCCTGTGATTGATGACACTCATATTCCAGGAGCCAATGGGTGGGCAGACATGACGCCGCTTGTAGCATTGCGCCAAGCTTTGTACTATATGCACATTCGCAAGATCGGGAGGTGTATACTGGGTAGCCAGCAGTGCCGTATCCCGGAAGGAGGAACAAGTGGGCTTCAGATGCCCACACTAAAGATTGGAGCGCGCTCCCTGGGGACTACAAAAAGAGTTTATTTTAAAAGATCATGATTTATAATAGCTACATTTCATACACATTCCATTATGAATAGCATTAGGTGCAATCATCAAGGGGGTTAAATAAAAAAAATAAAAAAGAAGGAGCTGGAACTCTGGTTTAAGGCCCCTTTCACACTGAGGCGCTTTGCAGGCGCTATTGTGCTAAAAATAGCGCCTGCAATGCGCCCTGAAAAAGCCACTCCTTTGTATCCAGTGTGAAAGCCAGAGGGCTTTCACACTGGAGCGGTGCACTGGCAGGAGGGAAAAAAAACTCCTGCAAGCGGCATCTTTGAGGCACGATAGGAGCGGTAAAAATACCGCTCCTATAGCGCCCCTGCCCATTGAAATCAATGGTGTAGCGCCTCCAAAATGCCGCAAAGAGGCGTTTTAGCGGGCGTTTTTACCCCTTTTTAGGCCGCAAACGGGGGTTAAAATCACCCCGCTAGCGCCTGCAAATCGCGGCAAAAACAACGGTATAGCGCTTCAGTGTGAAAGTAGCCTTAGAAAACTCATTGCCTTGCCATTAAAATCCTTGGCAACTTTCCAGCTCTCTTATGCATGGCTATTCTTAGTGGTGATCACATTATTAAAATCACAGAATTACTTTTACGCTTTTTTTTTTTTTTTAACTATGTAAAAGATAATTTCTTGAACACGAGTTTTGGTTCCTTTTTAATTCAAGTAAGCCCTGGTTCACACTATAACCCACATGTGAATTGTACAGGAACTGCACTGCATTTCTGTGCAATTCACATGCGATTTGGTGCGATGCGATTTGAGCACATTCATTTTGAATGGCCGTGCAGGCACTTTTTTTGCAACCGGATCGCATGGTCATTTTATACCATATGATCCAGTGCAGGCAAACCACACCGAATTTGTAATCCCCTTTGGGGCTAACTTTTTATTGACCCCTGCATCAGATCGCAAACGCGATGCGATTGCAATGCGGTGCAGGAAACGTGCAGGGATCACAGCGTTTCCCACACTGCATGTGTGAACCGGGGCTAAATTAGATTAGATAACAGTTGAAAAAAAAAAAAAAAACGTACCTGAAATTGTGCCCCTGTAGCTGGAATGTCATCTGCAGCCACATTCAGAACTGACCCACATCCACCAAATCGTTCATTGTGGCAACCATATACCACCAAAGGAATTCCTAATTCTTTGTTAAGGAAGGAAAAAATAAATATTTTTTGGCATTAGGGTTCATACACAGAAAAGCTCCATAAAAATATACTGAGGGCATGCTTTTGCCAGGTATCCAAGTGAAGCCTAAAGCTGGGTACACGCTATAAGAAAATCGAATGATCGTCCGGATTTCTTCGATCGTTCGCACCAGGTCGAACCCGAGAGTGCCAATTGTACAAAAATTCTCTTACAAGGAAGGCATTTTTCGTATTGCCGTAGGAAAATTGTGGATGAGGAAGTCATGTAATGTACGTGTGACCTTGTATCCACGCCTTTCAGTGCCATACTGTCAGAGTGTTTCGGATTATTCATTCTCTTGCTGTCGAGGGGGGCGAAACCACTGTTCACTGCCATTCATGTCTTTTAAATGGCTGTTATGCTTACGAATATTCCTTTGTGTTTATTTTCTTGATGTTCTTCTGGGTTGTACGCTGCTTCATGATCATGCACAGTCTTTCGTATCTGATTTTTCTTGTACAAATACAGGACACATTAAAAGAAAATCACTAGTTCTGTTCACGGACTAGAAAAATTTTATTGTAATCTACAGGTATCTTTCTATATTACAACCTAGCTATTCCTGCTTAAATAGGAACTTCACCCCTCTCTACCATTTTTTTAATCCTTGCTTACCCAATGCTGGGTTGTCCTCAACTCAGATACTCACCCACCCAGCAGATCCAGCATTGTCCTGCTGCATCCCATTTCTCTGCTGACACCACCAGGGGGTCCTGCACCGCCATCTTCTTTTCTATGGTGCCATCAGGAGGCAGCTATCTCTTCAGATTTGGAAAGCCGCCTCTGATGACATGCTGCTTAGCCCGCCCTTCTCTGGCGTCTGCTATGAATAAGTGGGATGTGTGTCGTGTATATACAAAAAGGCACCGGGGCCAGGGCATAGTAGTGCAAGTTGATTTTCGTGTGGCTGAGGGGGGAAAGGTTTGAGGGGAGGAAAATAATTTGTGTGGACACCCACTTTCATGCCTGCAATAGCAAAAGAAACTTACATTGTACAAATTGCCTATAATATACAAAAATAAAAAAAAAATAAAGAGGGGTTGATTTACTAAAACTGGAAAAATCTGTAGCACCTGTGCAAAGAAACCAATCGGCTTGCAGTTTTTTTTTTTTTTTGTAACCACTTCAATACAGGGCATTTTCACCCCCATCCTTCCCAGACCAATTTTTAGTTTTCAGCGCTGTCGCACTTTGAATGACAATTGCCCGGTAATGCAACACTGTACCCACAAATAGATCTTTCTTTTGGTTGTATTTGATCACCTATTTTTTACTTTTTGCTATAATAAATATCACAATTTTTTTTTTTAAACGATTTTTTCCTCAGTTTAGGCCGATACGTATTCTTCTACATATTTTCGGTAAAAAAAAAAAAAAAAAAAAAAAAAAAAAAAATCGCAATAAGCGTATATTGATTGGTTTGCGCAAAAGTTATAGCGTCTACAAAATAGGGGATAAAATTATGGCATTTTTATTTGTTTAAATTTTTTTACTAGTAATGGGACGATCTGCAATTTTTATTGTGACTGTGACATTGCGGCGGACACATCGGACACTTTTGACACATTTTTGGGACCATTCGCATTTATACAGCGATCCGTTCTATAAAAATGCTTTGATTACTTTATAATGTGACTGGCAGAGAAGGGGTTAACACTAGGGAGCGATCAAGGGGTTAAATGTGTATCCTAGGGAGTGATTCTAACTGTAGGAGGCGGGGACTCACAAGGGGAGGAGACCGATCTGTGTTCCTCTGTATTGGGAACACACATCGGTCTCCTCACCTCTGACAGGACACACAGATCCACGGTCCTGCTGTGTTCACGGGCAATCGCGATTGCCCGTGGACATCGCGCCCGTGCACCTAGACGGCCAGGAAGCCCAGGACGTTATATGATGTCCACCCAGGATGGGAGATCCCTCCTGCGAACATCATATTACTATAGCCCAGTATTGGTTGGCAACCACTTGCCGACCTGGCAGGTCGGCACGATCCCGCGAACCGTCGTAGCTGTACGTCAGTTAATTTAAGCGGGACAGCGGGCGCACGCCTGCTGCACTGCGGGGGTGTCAATGCTCGTGACCGATGGTCACGAGAGGCAGAACAGGGACGTGTGTGTGTGTGTGTAAACACACACATCCCTGTTCTGAGAGGAGATGCAGATTGTGAGTTCCTAAAAGCTGGGAACCATGATCTGTCATCTCCTATAGCGAGTCCCCTCCCCATACAGTTAGAATACACAGTCAGGGAACACAATTAACCCCTTGATCGCCCCCTAGTGTTAACCCCTTCCCTGCCAGTGACATTTACACAGTAATAAGTGCATTTTTATAGCACTGATCGCTGTATAAAGGCCAATGGTCCCAAAAATGTGTCCGCCATAATGTCGCAGTACTGATAAAAATCGCAGATCCCCGCCGCGATTTTTATTACCAAAAATATGTGTAAGAATACATATACAATATATAAATAGTAAGAAAAAATTTGCTTTTTTCAAAAAAAATTGGGGGTATTTATTATAGCAAAAAGTACAAAATATTGAGGGGTTTTTTTTCAAAATAGTCGCTCTTCTTTTTTGTTTATAGCGCAAAAAATAAAAACCGCAGAAGATCAAATCAAAAGAAAGCTCTATTTGTGGGAAAAAAAAAGGACATCAATTTTGTTTGGGTACAATGTCGCACGACCGCGCAATTCTCAGTTAAAGCGACGCAGTGCCGTATAGTAAAAAAATGGCCCGGTCATTGAGCAGCCAAATCTTCTGGGGCTGCAGTGGTTAAACCACTCAATAACATTGCTACAATCTCCTCTGCTATATGAAATAATGCTCCCAGTGTATGCGTTTTTAAAAATAAAAATGCAGCTGTTGACCTCATTTCAGAGCGCCGATCAGCGCTCACGTGACCGCCCGCCTCTCTTGATCCGACAGCAAAGCGGGCAGGGCTGGGATACCCCCGCTTATGTCAGCCAGAAGGAGCAGAGGAGAGGAGGAGAGAGGCGGCCAGTCACGTAACCGCTGATCGGCACTCTGAAATTAGGTACACAGCTGCATAAAAAAAAAAACACACATGCACTGGGGACATTATTTTATATAGCAGAGGGGATTGTATGAAGGTTATTGCATTATGACAGCAGGAGGGGAGGGCTGGGGAGTGAACAGTTGACAGGTGGTGAGGAAAGGGGGGAGAGGATGGAGGAGAGCAGAGAGGAGAGCTGGGCTAACAGCGGCACGTAAACAGACCACAGTGTCGGGGCATAGCTAGGCAGGATCAGCCAGGTATTTTAGGCGATACAGGGGGGCCAAATGATATAGCACAAGCACTGTGCTGTATAACATGCTTTCCCCTGAAGAAGTCACGTGGTGCGACGTAACGGCAGAGGGAGTGCGAGAGGCTGACGCAGACCAGGAAGTGACGTAAGTAGGCGCTGGAAACGCAGCGATTTTACTATTTTGCCTGTTTTAAAGTGTTTACATGTAAGAGTCCACCCAGATAACGTTTAATAAAGCTGCTCAATTTTTAATATACTACACCATTGGAGGCAACTTCTTCTCTCCTTCCCTACATTTATGCCCCACATTGTGGAGCAGATGGTGATAGGTTAGTGGACTTTGGCCACCTGCAGGAACAGCGGTCCCTGACAGCTATAACCACCACAGAGCCAGAGAGGTTAGAAGAGAGGACTGGGAGACTACTTAACTCGAGGCTGGAATATACCTAATTAATGCGAATTAACACACTTATTGAGGTGAGAGTTCTGGGAGACCACTCTGTGGAGCACCCATATTATTCAAATTCTCTTATTGTGGATACTCCGAAAGGGATTTATACATTGGAGACATTTTACCTGGATCACTTGTCCATTCATTACAGATAGTATAGCTATCGCAGAGACTTTTCTCCATCTTTGCAGCTGTGGGACATTTTGTATTGACTGTTGTTTACCCACTGTCTATGTTTATTTTTATTAGCACTTTGTATTTTTGTTGCACGATATTTATAATTTTCCCATTATAGGATGTTACACTTAGTGATATCACTCCTCAGCGCAAGATCACCTTTTGAATTCATGCTTTAACCACTTCAGCACCAGAAAAATGTACCCCCTTTCTGACCGGGCCATTTTTTGCGATACGGCACTGCGTCGCTTTAACTGACAATTACACAGTCGACGCTGTACCCAAAGTTGACGTCTTTTTTTTCCCCCACAAATAGAGCTTTCTATTTGATCACCTCAGCGGTTTGTATTTTTTGCGCTATAAAACAAAAAAAGGGCGACAATTAAAAAGAAAAAAAAACCCCCACACACAATATTTTTTACTTTTTGCTATATTAAATATCCCCAATTTAAAAAAAAAATAAAAAATGTCCTCAGTTTAGGCCAATATGTATTCTTCTACATATTTTTGGCAAAAATAAAATAAAAATCGCAATAAGCGTACATTGATTGGTTTGCGCCTACAAAATAGGTTATATGATTTATGGCATTTTTATTATTCATTTTTTTACTAGTAATGGTGGCGATCTGCGATTTTTTTTTGGGACTGCGACATTGCGGCGGACAGATCGTTTTTTTTAAAAACTATAGCCACTGATTACTGTATAAATGTCACTGGCAGGAAAGGGGTTAACACTAGGGGGCGATCAAGGGGTTAAATGTGTCCCCCTCACTGTGTGTTCTAACTGTGGGGGGGGATGAGACTGACTGGGGAAGGAGACCGATCGGTGTTCCTATATACTAGGAACTAGGAACACACGTTCTGTCTCCTCTCCCCTGACAGAACTTGGATTTGTGCGTTTACACACACAGATCCACATTCCTGCTCTGTCAGGAGCGATCGCGGGTGCCCAGCGGACATCGCGGACACCGGGCACGCGCATCGGCTCCTCGGTGACGTGGCGGGTGTGCGTGCACCCTATACTGGCGGAAAGAACATCATATCACGCCCGCCAAGGATGGGAGATCCCATCTGTGGACGTCATTTGACAATACCCTGGGAAGGAAGTGATTAAGGTAACAGGATCCATTTTTTTAATTTATTTTTTAGGGTAACAGACACTTTAATGGAACAAGCTGAGGTTAGAACCTGATTGGCTACCATGCCCAGCTGCCCCAGATTTTGCACTCTCCAGTTTTAGTAAATCAAACCTTAGTTCTGTGAATATTTCTGCACTGGTTAGTTCTGACTGCTAATGCTCTGTAATAAGTTTCATGTGCTAATTCTGTCATTACTAGTAGACAGATTAAGAGTTAAGAAGATTACAAAAGCCGTATCACTTAATCATTCAGTACATACGCACAGCACACTTGTTTTGCTTCTTATGCATGTCATTTAGATCTTATTACACAGGACATACCGGTTAAATGAGAAGGATACTGAGTAGACGCAGAGCCCCAGCACACATGATGCATGGTTCAACTGTCACATATAAAATTGTGTTTTTTAAAACCTGTGCGGAATTCTCGTCATTCTTCCTGCACCAGTCCAGAACCTGATCAACCGCCACCATTTCTGCATGGCGTGTAGCCTGTAACAGAGAAGGATAGTTAAGAAGTTTAAAATCAGAAACACATTATTTTCCCTGAGCTTTTAATGCTGGCAAATTTACCAATGAAAACAACCCTGTAATCAATTACATCAACCCAACCCAACTACACATAAAAAATATGGTGACCTTTGAGAATTTAACGCAGGTTCCAAAACCCATAGCAAATAAACAGAATTTTACTTTCATTACTCTACTAATGAACTGCTGCAATCTTGATGGGCTGCTTTGGGTAACTGTATATTACCAGTACTTAAGCTAAGACAATCGGGTATTTTATTAAGAAAAATTAAAATGTGCATACTAAAAAGTAATCCATAACAACCAATTGCTGATCGTATTCCATTTAAGTGAAATTTGATTTGATGCTAAAGGTTACTGCACTTTACACTGCATATTAAGTGTGAATGTGTGAGTCAAGCATACCTACTTCAGATATAACGGGAAACAGAAAAGAAAGCATAGAAATAGTTGGCATTTCCATAGCAACCAAACAGATTCTGTCATCTTCTTGAGCAGTGTAGAACATTAAACAAATATCTGGTTGGCATGGTTACCAATTTTCATAAATGACTGTAATGTATATTTGAGCTATTAGAGAAAATGAAGAATTACTATGTAAACTAAAGGAGCAAATAGGGGTGTTGTAGAAAGATGCATGTGAATTTACAAAAAGATAAAATCAGGAGATAATCTGTTTCACTATATTCTTAAAGTGAACCTTTCCATTTCCCAGTCACATAAACATAATGGTACCTATAGCATAATGCACTCCATCAGATAAATTAAATGTACCTTATTTATCGGCGTATAACACGCACCCTAACTTTAAGAGGGAAGTTTCAGGGGAAAAAAATTTCACAGCCCCCTGCATATAACACGCAGGCACAGTTTACCCTCAATTTTCAGGGTAAAAAAGTGAGTGTTATACGCCAATAAATACAGTAATTTTCCTAAAATGCAAAGTCTAAGCAGACTAAATAGCATTTCAAAATCTGAACACTAGTAGCAGTGCTATCAAAAGTCAGCAGCTAAGCCCCTCTGATTCCTGATATGTACCGAAAGCAATCACTGCACCAAAAAGAGCAGAGGTACCTTTGATATGCATGGTGTGACAGAAAACATGGCTACAACGATGTAAGTGTACAGATGGCAGCACCCAACGGGTGAAAAACTGGGTCTATGGGGGCAGGATATGCAATGTTGAGTTGTATAAAAGTTGGCAGTCATTTTACGCAATTCCCAGGAAAGAAGAAATTTAAAAGGTGATGAATAACTTAAAGTGGTTTTAAACCCTTCCATATATCCAGTGAAGTGACTGGCCTCAGGTGATCCACAGAGATGAAACAAATCTTCCTACATAAGTTGTACCTGTTTATCTGTAGCCGTCTTTCCTCTACAGCCAAAGTGCAGAATTTACACAGGATCTCTCAGCTCTGAAAAGCAGGGGCAGACAGCTGAAGTTAAATCAGCGAGAAGAGCTCTGAGAGCTGATTGGAGAAAAGGCACACACCCCTCTTTACACAGGAACAGAGCTGAGGCTGTCAATCAGCTGGAGCTCCCTCCCGTCACCTTTTTTCCCTTGGTGTCAGGAAAACTTGTCAGAAGTGACTCATGCTTATAGCAGAGGAATGAGGCAGTGGACTTACACTAAAGCCCTGTACACACGATCGGATTTCCTATGGATTTTAAACCGATGGATTTTTCCATCGGAAATCCAATGAAGCTGACTTCCATCAGTCCTGCCTACACACCATCAGTCAAAAAACTGATCGTCCCAAACGCTGTGACGTAAAACACTCAGACGAGCCAAGAAAATTAAGTTCTATGCTTCTGAGCATGCGTCGACTTGATTATGAGCATGCGTGGGTTTTTTATCCGATGGAGTTCCCCACAGACGATAGTAATTTGCTATCGTTTTTTTTCCCATCGGATAAATTTAAAACATGTTCTATTTTTTAACACCGATGGAAAAAAGACCGATGGGGCCCATACACGATCGGTTTGTCCGATGAGAAAAGTCCATCGGACTGTTTTCATCGGTAAAACCGATCGTGTGTACGCGGCTTTAGTGCTCTCACTTGAGACAAGTACACACTATAAAAGGAATACGCTTTGTTCATCATATGTCATGTCTGAGGTTTACAACCACTTTAATTCTGAGGGGAAAAAAGTATGTTTTGAACCACCAGAGTCAACAGTAACCACATGAATTGAAATTTGCAGGCGCAGCTTTTTGTTTTATATTATAGTTCTGTATTTATCATCAATTTTTGCAACTAATTGGCTGAAATGGTGCATTTATTTAGCTAAATGAAAGTTATTTATAAAAAAATGTTTTAAAACTATTTATAATTTTCCTTCCACTTAACAATTATGTGCCACTTTGTGTTGGTCTATCTCACAAAATCCCAATAAAATAAATGTTTATGTTTTTGGTTGTAACATGACAAAATGTGGAATATTTCAAGAGGTAGGAATACTTTTTCAAGGCACTGTATATAGAGGAATCAGAACCTCGTTCCTCCTGCTGGTGATCCTTCTAGTGGTGCATCGTAGAATTTGCTTTTCCCACTGCCTGGACACACGGTTTGCTCATTTTGCAATCATTTAAAATAAGTACCACCAATTTTTTTTCTTCTGTAGTGCTGGCTAACACTGTACCCCTAATGGTGTACTCTCCCAAGGGATTCTTTTTCCCTAGGTGCATTATTTTACATTTAGAAACATTGAACTGCAGTCTCCACTGCTTTTATCACTCTTCCAGCAATGCAAAATCAGGTTCCATGTTACAGACACCTCCAGGGAAATCAACCCTATTGCACATTTTTGTATTAAAACTAACTTAAACACTTATGCCCCATACACATGATCGTTTTTCATGCCGTTAAAAATGCCATTTTTAAAAATGGGCATTAAAAACGATCGTGTGTATGCTCCAGAGCACTTTTAACGACGTGAAAAACGGCCATTAAAAATTTCGAACCTGCTCTATTTTTTCACGTCATTTTTTTTAACGACGTGAAAAACGATGGTGTGTATGCTTTGACGAGGTGAAAAAAACGCGCATGCTCAGAATCAAGTATGAGACGGGAGCGCACTTTCTGGTAAAACTAGAATTTGTAATGGAGATAGCCCATTCGTCACGCTGTAACGGACTGAAAAGCAGGAGGCTGAAAAGCGCGAATCGACGCTCAACAAACTTTACTAACATGAAGGGTGGCACCATCTGAACGGAACTTCCCCTTTATAGTGCCATCGTACGTGTTGTACGTCACTGCGCTTTGCTTGAACGTTTTTTTAAATGATCGTGTGTACGCAAGACAGGCTTGAGAGGAAACATGAAAAAAAACGACGAGAAAAACGTCGGTTTAAAAAAATGGCATGAAAAACGATCGTGTGTACGCCGCATTAGGCTCTTTTCACAGCAGCAGACCGATCGGGTCCGCCTGTCAGTTTTTTCAGGCAGATCCGATCGGACCACCCATTGTTCTCTATGGGGTGGCGGATGTCAGCGTACATGGGTCCACTGACATCCACCAGGCATCCGATCTGATAAAATAGGATTTTTATAACAGCTTACCTGTAAAATCCTTTTCTTGGAGTACATCACGGGACACAGAGCGGCATAGTCATTACTATGTGGGTTATATAGATACCTTCAGGTACTGGCAACTTCCAAAACCGGAAGTACCCTCCCCTATATAAGCCCCTCCCATCCGGGAGCACCTCAGTTTTGTAGCAAAGCAATAAGTGTCCCCAAAGAGGGGTGGGAGCTCTGTGTCCCGTGATGTACTCCAAGAAAAGGATTTTACAGGTAAGCTGTTATAAAAATCCTATTTTCTTTCTCGTACATCACGGGACACAGAGCGGCATAGTCATTACTATGTGGGATGTCCTAAAGCAATGCCCAATGAGGGGGGGGGGGGATACACCATACATAAGCTGAGCGCTATCAGACATGAGGATCTTTTGCGGCCTGCAACACACTGCGCCCAAAGGCGACATCCTCCTGACTTCTAATGTCCACCTGGTGGAACCTAGTAAAACGTGTGTACTGAAGACCACGTTGCGGCCTTACAGATTTGAGCCAGGGAGGCCTGGTGATGCACTGCCCATGAAGTTCCAACTGCTCTCGTGGAGTGCGCCCTAACTTTGAACGGAGGCGGTCTCCTTCTCAAGCCATAGGCTTGCATTATGACCTGTCGAATCCACTTGGCTAAAGTAGATTTTGACGCTGCCTGACCCTTTCTGGGGCCTTCCGGCAGAATAAACAAAGTATCCGTTCTGCGAATCTGAGCAGCGGCTTTTAGATAAGCTTTAACTGCTCTTACTACATCCAAAGAATGCAATAACTTTTCCTCTACCGAACTAGGTTTGGGGAAAAAAGAAGGAAGAACCACATCTTAGTTCAAATGAAAACCTTGATACCACCTTAGGAAGAAAGGCTGGATGAGGACGTAACACTACTCTGTCCTTATGGATAACCAGATATGGCTCTTTACAGGACATAGCTGCTAATTCCGACACTCTTTTAGCCGAACAAATGGCTACTAGAAAAAACAATTTCCTGGTGAGAAGAACCAAGGAACTATGCTGTAATGGTTCAAATGGTTGTTTCTGTAGAACCGACAGAACCAGGTTTAGATCCCATGGACATATGGGAATATTAACCCGGAGGACTAATACGCATCACTCCTTGTCTAAAGGCTTTGACTAGTGAATGCGAAGCCAAGGGCCTTTGAAAAAATATTGACAAGGCCGAAAACTGACCTTTGATAGTACTCAAGGCAAGCTTCTTATCTACAGCCCACTGTAGGAAGTCCAGACTCCTACCTATTACGTACTTATGTGGATGCCATTTCTTGGCCTCACACCACGCGATGTACGCCTTCCAGATTCTATAGAAGATCTGCCTGTGAACTGATCCCAAGGGAACACTAGGGCATCCGAGCCGCAAGCTAGGGGATCCCTTGTCCGAGAGACAAACCTGTCCACCTTTGCGTTGAATCTGGATGCTAGAAGATCTACATCCGGTGTTCCCCACCGCTGACATATTGTCCAGAAAACCTCGGGGTGAAGGGACCATTCCCCTGGGCATAATTGCTGGCGACTTAGAAAGTCCGCCTTCCAATTCTCCACTCCTGGAATGAATACCGCAGATATGGCTGGGACATATCTTTCTGCCCATTTCAGGATGTAATTTACTTCCCTCTGGGCTGCACGACTCCTGGTGCCCCCCTGATGATTGATATATGCCACTGCTGTGGCATTGTCTGATTGAATTCTGACAGGGGACCCTTGGAGTTTGGATGTCCATGCTACTAGGGCATACCGGGCTGCTCGTATCTCTAAGAGATTGATGGGCAGGGCCTTTTCTGCATCCGACCATCTGCCCTGGAGAGACCATTGCTCCAGTACTGCTCCCCAGCCTATAAGGCTGGCATCTGTAGTGACCACCTTCCAAGAAATCGGACTGAAGGATTTCCCTTTTTCCAGATTCTGGGGAACCAACCACCAACGGAGGCTCTTGCGAACGGAAGGGGACAAGGACATTGTAAGTCTAGGGCCTGAACTTTTTTGTTCCAGGCTGACAGTATGGCCCCTTGCAAATTCCTTGAATGGAATTGACCGTAGGGTACTGCTTCGAATGATGCCACCATCTTTCCCAGCAGCCTCATGCACAGGCGTATGGACGGCTGTCTTTTTTGTACCCACTAAGTGGATCAAATCTTTCAAAGACAACACCTTTCCTCGAGGCAAGAATATTTTTCTCTGGGCTGAATCCAACCTTAGCCCCAAGTATTCCAGACTTTTGACTGGTTTTTAGGGCTGACTTGTCTCGGTTGATAATCCAACCATGAGATTCCAGATACTTGATTGTCTTGTGAACGACCACGTCTAGTTTTTTCACTGAGTGGTCTATCAGCAACAAGTCATCTAGATATGCCATTATCATTACACCTTGTGTTCTTAGATTGGCCAATAAAGGGCCAGAATTTTTGTAAACACTCGTGGTGCTGTGGCCAGACCGAAGGGTAAGGCTCTGAACTGAAAATGGCGCCCTTCTACTGCAAAGCGTAGAAATTTTTGGTGGACTGGAAAGATGGGAATGTGCAAATAAGCATCTTTGATGTCGATCGCGGCTAACCAATCCTCCCCTTGTAGGGCAGTGGCCACCGATCGGATCGATTCCATCGGAAAGTCCTGATATACAGGAATTTGTTTAGCCCTTTTAGAATTAATATGGGCCTCCCGTCCCCGTTTGCTTCGGGACTGTAAAGAGGTTTGAGTAAAACCCGAACCCCCATTCTTCCAGGGGAACCTCCATAATTACTCCTTGGAGCAATAGTTGTTCTAGTGCCAACAGGAGGGACTCTCTCTTCCGGGGATCCCTTGGCACGTTTGACCTCAAAAATGGGAAGGAGGAGAGTCTTTTAACTCCAATCTGTATCCCAAACATACTGCGGAGAGCACCTATCTGTTTTGATTGTGTCCCGCCAGGTCTCTTGCGAACAACTGGAGTCCTCCCCCCACCCGACTGAGTGGGGGCAACCCTTCACTGAATTTAACTTTGGGGGAGGTTTTGTACCTCCCCTGACCCAGGGTTTCTCATTACCCTGCGATTGTCCCTGTTTTTTACCCCCGGGAATTGACCGAGGAGGCCGTCGGAACTGTTACACAGCCGATGCCCCAGGGACTGGAGAAGCAGGCCTCTTAAAGAGGGACCTCTAACTCTGTTTTTAACCGGCAAGAGTGTATTTTTACCGCTGGAAATTTTCTGGATATATTTGTCCAGGTCTTCCCTGAATAAGCGTTCACCATGAAATGGGACGCTAACCAGCCATTCTTTACAGGGAGCTTCAGCAGACCAGTTTTTGAGACATAGAAGCCTACGCATATGTACTACAGACAGCGTAAGGCGGGAGGCCTGATGGATTGAATCCTTTATGGCGTCAACCGCAAAGCCTAAGGCTCTAGGTAGATCAGCTAGGGCAAGGGCCTGCTGATCTGTCAAGTCCCTCAAGACCTGTTTCAACTGATCCTTCACTGCTTAGCAGACCCCACTGCTGGTTGTGTCACCAAGCTTGCTGTAGAAAGAAGCAGATTTTCATAAGGACTCCAATCTTTTATCTATTGGGTTCTTGAACATTTGGACATTATCCACTGGACATGTCAGTGATTTATACACACAAGAGATGGCTGCGTCCACTGTAGGGACCTTCCATTTTTTGATGAACTTATCCTCCATGGGATAGACCACCGGAAATCTCTTGGGGGGAATAATAGGATTTTTATAACAGCTTACCTGTAAAATCCTTTTCTTGGAGTACACCACGGGACACAGAGCTAGTCATTACATAATGGGTTAAGGGTCACCAGCGGTGATTGGACACTGGCACAACCAATGGAAGACAGTTCCCCTCCATATAACCCCTCCCATCAGGGAAGTACCTCAGTTTTGTAGCAAAGCAGTAAGGTTCCCATAAGAAGGGTGGGACCTCTGTGTCCCGTGGTGTACTCCAAGAAAAGGATTTTACAGGTAAGCTGTTATAAAAATCCTATTTTCTTTATCGTACACCACGGGACACAGAGCTAGTCATTACATAATGGGACGTCCCAGAGCAATGCTCATATGAAGGGGGGGAGACACAGATCAAACCGACCGCTTGCGGACCAGAAGCCCTATACTGCTGCCTGCAGCACACTTCGCCCGAAGGCGGAATCCTCATGTCCTTTCACATCTATTTGATAGAATTTGGAAAATGTATGGACTGAGGACCAAGTTGCAGCCTTACAGATCTGAACCATCGAAGCCTGGTGGTGCACTGCCCATGAAGCACTTATCGCCCTGGTAGAGTGCGCCTTAACAGGAAAAGGAGGAGTCCTGTTCTTTAAACCATAAGCTTGAACAATTACTTGTCTAATCCACCTGGAAATGGTGGATTTTGATACCGCTTGGCCCTTCTTGGGACCATCTGGTAAAATAAACAAAACATCTGTTTTACGTATCTGAGCGGTTGCTTGCAGATACACCCTTACCGCTCTCACTAGATCTAGAGAGTGTAATAATTTTTCCCCCGCCGTCCGCGGGTTTGGAAAAAAGGAAGGCAGAACAATGTCTTGATTCAAGTGAAAAGCCGACACCACCTTAGGCAGAAAAGCCGGATGGGGTCGTAGTACGATCTTGTCCTTGTGACAAATTAGATAAGGCTCTTTACAAGAAAGAGCTGCTAGCTCTGATACTCTCCTAGCAGAAGCTATAGCAATCAGAAAGGCCAATTTCCTACTTAATATAATTAAAGGAATATGGCGAATAGGTTCAAAAGGTTGCTTTTGCAACACTGACAATACCAAATTCAAATCCCATGGACACAAGGGAGACCTGACTGGAGGATTTATCCTCAGTACCCCCTGAATGAATGTCCGAACTAGGGAGTGAGATGCCAATGGTCTCTGAAAGAAGACTGATAGAGCCGATATTTGCCCTTTGATGGTGCTAAGGGCTAATTTCATATCCACTCCTAACTGGCAAAAAGCAAGAATCCTACTTATTTCATATTTCAGAGGATTCCAACTTCTGGATTCACACCAGGAAACGTATGCTTTCCAGACTCTATGATAGATGAGTCTGGAGGCTGGCTTTCTAGCATTAATGAGCGTAGAAAGAACCAGGCCAGAGACCCCTCTCTTTTCCAAAATGTGGGTCTCAGCAGCCAGGCCGTCAAATTTAGCCTTTGTAAGGAAGGGTGGAATACTGGACCCTGTGACAACAGGTCGTGTCGAAGTGGAAGCTTCCAGGGCCTTCCTATCGCCATTTTTACGATCTCGGCATACCAAGGCCTCCTGGGCCAGTTTGGGGCCACTAGGATTACTGGTATTCCCTCCTCCTTGATCCTGCGAAGCAGTCTTTGTAGAAGAGGGATCGGAGGGAATGCATAGATCAGTGAGAACTGATTCCATGGAGTTATTAGAGCGTCTGTCCCGTAGGCTAGAGGATCTCTCGTTCTGGACACAAAGTTGTCCAATTTCTTGTTGAACCTGGAAGCTAGCAGGTCTACATCTGGGTTTCCCCATCTCAGACATATGGCCTGAAAGATCTCTGGGTGAAGAGACCACTCTCCTGGTAGCAGCTGCTGACGACTCAGGTAGTCTGCTTGCCAGTTTTCTATCCCTGGAATGAAGATTGCAGAGATGCAAGGTACATGCTCTTCTGCCCATGCCAAGATCCGGTTCACCTCTCTTTGGGCTGCCCGACTGTGGGTGCCTCCTTGGTGATTGATGTAAGCTACTGCCGTAGCATTGTCGGATTGAACCCGAACTGGGTAGCCCTGTAACCTGTATGTCCAGGTTTTGAGGGCTAGATATACCGCCCGGATCTCTAGCACATTGATGGGCAGGATCCCCTGAGTCTTGGCCCAGGTTCCCTGGGTAGAAGCCTCCTCGAATACTGCACCCCAGCCCGATAGGCTGGCATCCGTAGATACCACCTTCCAGGCCACTGGGAGGAAGGACTTTCCCTTCCGTAAATTCCTGGCTTCTAGCCACCAATTGAAGCTGTGGCGTACTTGTGAGGACAGGCGCATGGGTATATCCAGAGCTTGGCTCTTCCTGTTCCAGGAGGCTAAAATATTGCCTTGAAGTAGTCTCGAATGAAACTGGGCGTAAGGGACCGCCTCGAAGGAGGCTACCATCTTTCCCAATAGTCTCATGCAAAGGCGAATAGACGGCCTCTTGTTTGCTTTGACCTTGTGGATCAGGTCTTTCAGAGACTGTATCTTTGGCTCTGGCAGGTATACCCTGTTTTGGGCTGTATCTATGATCATGCCCAGGTACACTATCCTTCTTTGGGCCTGGAGAGAGGATTTTTGTAAGTTTATAATCCATCCTAAATGCTCCAGGTATCCTACTGTAGTGTCTACAGCGTGATCCAATCCCTCCTTTGACTGATCTATTAATAGTAGATCGTCTAGATAGGCTGTTACCGCAATGCCCCGTGTTCTTAGGTTTGCTAACAGAGGAGCTAGCACCTTTGTGAATACTCTGGGCGCGGTGGCTACACCAAATGGCAGGGCCACAAATTGAAAGTGGCGATCTTCTACCGCAAACCTTAGGAATCTTTGGTGAGCGGGGAGGATTGGTATGTGTAGATATGCGTCTTTGATATCTATGGACGCAATGAATTCTCCGCCTTTTAAAGTAGCGACCACGGATCGAATCGTTTCCATTCGAAAATGGCGCACGTTCAGAAACTGGTTTAGATTTTTTAGATCCAGGATGGGTCTGACTTCTCCGTTCGGTTTTGGAATCACAAAGAGGTTTGAGTAAAAACCTGAACCTTGCTCCTTTTGGGGTACCTCTGTAACCACACCTTGAGCTATTAAGTGATTCAAACCTTTGAAGAAGGATCCTCTTTTTTGTGGATCCTTGGAGAGTCTTGAACTTCGGAATTGAGAAGATGGGATCTCTCGAAATTCCAGTCTGTACCCTGAGGATATTGTGGATACCACCCATTTGTCCTGGGTTTCTGTCCGCCAAGTCGCTGAGAACTGACGAAGCCTTCCCCCCACTCGGCCGAGCGGGGGCGCCCCTTCAATGAGAGGTTTTGGGGGCTTGCTTATTAGCTCTTGAACCCCACGGCTTCTTGTTCTTCTGAGCCTGTTCTTTGGCTTTTTTGGGCGGCTGAAAAGGCCGTCGCCACTGGCTGGAGTCAGATTTCCCGGGAGCTGGGGAGAGAGTGTGTTTAAAACAAGGTCTCTTGTTTTTCTTTCTCTCAGGTAAAAGTGTCGTTTTACCACTTGATATCTTTTGGATATATCTTTCTAAATCTTCCCCAAAAAGGCGTTCGCCATGGAACGGGAAACTTGCCAACAACTTTTTGCATGGGGCTTCCGCTGACCAATGCTTAAGCCAAAGTACTCTGCGCATCTGTACCAGCTGGAGTGTAAGGCGTGATGCCTGTATGATAGAATCTCTCATGGCATCCACTGTGAAGCATAAGGCTTTAGGCAAATTCTCCCAATTTTTAGCCTGCTCTGAAGGCAGCTCCTTCAGCCCCTGCTTTACCTGTTGGCTGACGACCTGACACATACCGACTGCTGCTACTGCAGGTTGGATAATTGAGCCGGCCAAAAGGAAGGAGGATTTCAGTAAGGATTCCAACTTCTTCTCAGAAGGATCTTTAAACACTTGTACATTATCCACTGGACATGTCAGGTTTTTATTTACACAAGAAATAGCCGCATCTACCGTAGGCAGGCTCCATTTCTTTAAAAAAATTTCCTCCATCGGATAAAGAATGTTAAACTTTTTTGGAGGTGAAAAACGCTTATCTGGATGTTGCCAGTCTGCGTACAATAGATCCTCTAGTAACGGATGAACCGGGAAGGAGCATGCACCTTGCAGGGATCTTAATGATCCTAGGGAGGAGACAGGTGATTCTGTTACCTCCAAAGAGGGTAACCTAAATGCAGCTCGCACGGCTCCTGCATAGCATTGCACCTGTGACTTTAAAATCTGGGATACCGAAAAAGGCTCATCCGATATCCCTGATCCGTCTGACTCCTCATCCTCTGCTGATGTAGCCTCCTCCTCATCCTCCTCCTCCTCAGGTACTTCTGAAGGGAGGTCCAATACTGGAGGAGATCTGCTTCGCTTATTGTCCTTTTTAGAGGATTTAGCGATTTAAAGTAGCAATTTTCTCCTCCAGATTATTTAGGGCAGCTGATAAAGTGTCCTCAGTGACATATGCAGGCCCAGGCTTCACTGGGGAAGCCGCCATACCTGACAGAGGTAATGGCTCATCCTGTACAGGTGCTTTTGGCAACACAGGAGAGGAAGGTACCGAGTCAGCACAGCTAGAGCCCCCTGTCTCAGGCGGCGGTGCTCTTTTATCTCTTTTTGTCCGCATTACTTCCCCTGGAAGACTTACTGTTTAGACAAAATACAAGGTACCTAAATGCATATACTACCGTGTTCAGTTTAGCAAATACATTAAGTATGCAACTTTTAACACATAACTATGCATAACATGGATGTCTTCTAGGAAGTACCCAATCCAACCACATGGAGTCTTACGTCCCTGTATAGCTGCTGTGTTTCTCTGCCAGGAACAAGAGAACTAACGAGCTTGCTTGCTGCTGCAGTGCTTTTTACACTGACAGTCTTTTAAATTTGGCGCCGTTTCTGTGCCTGCGCGCGCCACGTGCCCGCGCACGCCTCGGCCCCCCCCCCCCTCCGATAAAGCGCGCGCGCGCGGCCTTTAGCGCTATGGTGGTGGCCATAGTGAGAGAGGACTCTCATCAGCCCCTGTCCCCACTTACCTGCATCTGCAGGTGTCTGTATCGGCCACCGGAAGGAGGAGCGGGGTGCTCAAGCAAGCTCAGCAGCGGAGGTGACGAGCAGTGTACTTCGCCGAAGCCGACACTGAACAGAGTGAGGTGAGTATATTCAGCTCTTTACTCCCCCCAGTGGTGGAAAAAAAGAAGACATCCACTTTTTGAAAAAGGTCCCAACCTAGTTATGGACCTTCTAATCTCACCTTATCCACGCCACAGGTTTTTCTGCTGAAAGTTTTCAGACAGATACCAAACTTCACCCTTCACGGTGGGCTATGTGTGCCAACCTTCAGGGATATGGGTTCCTATTTAAAGGATACCTCTCCCCTGGGCCTTGTACAAGACTCTTACCAGGACTTTATAGCGAAATAGCGAAAGTGCTGGATCTTAGAGCCCAGTCCTCCGAAGAGAGACATTACAGGCGACGCCTCATGGATGAGGCCCGGATCCCATCCAGATTCAGCTCATTTGTAGGCGTCTTGGATGGATCCGAAAGCATAGCTCTTTTACCCCCAGAGGGTCTCTTTGGTAGAGCTTTCCTTTAGCACCTCCTAACGCGTCCAACACCTTTCGACACTGGCGAAAAAACTGAGGTACTTCCCTGATGGGAGGGGTTATATGGAGGGGAACTGTCTTCCATTGGTTGTGCCAGTGTCCAATCACCGCTGGTGACCCTTAACCCATTATGTAATGACTAGCTCTGTGTCCCGTGGTGTACGATAAAGAAAAATATTTTCTCAGGATGTTCCCAATCCTGGTAAATGAGCCCTTTCAGTAAAGGGTGAAGTGGAAAAGAACAGACAGTCTGGGGGCTTCTAGCGACCCCAGCGAGGAGACAGTAGTGGTTGATGGTTCCGCAAGGTGCATTTTTAAATGCTGATCGGACCATGTTAGTCAGAGACTGAACCCATAATCTTTCAGCTTGAGATGCTGAGAAAAGGTTCCTCCACTGTTGATTCCTCTATAACAGAATCAACCTCATCCTGATCCCCTTCAGGCAGGTCGATCCCTGTACGGGACTGTTGCTCTGTTAACAGGCACTCTGAAGGAGGAGACGGAGATCGGGCGTGCTTTCCCTGACAGGGAGGCAGCGATCAATGTTGACAATCTCTCTCTAATCCTCCCAGAGCTGAGGAAAAAACCTCCTCTGTTACATACACAGGAGCAGGTGAACTGAGGACAGCCACAGTACCAAGTACCCCTGCGGGGTCTCTACGGTCACTTACCTCTGAACTTCAGGGGAGACTGGTGCAGCAGAAGCATGCCCAAGATCCTCAGAGCCCGATGAGACCCCCTTCGCTTCCTGGAAGATTCAGTTCCGGAGCTTCTGGACGGCATATTCCTAAGCCTAAAGCTGAGGTATTCCAGCCGTAATACACCACTTTTACTGAGAATAGTCTAGCACAATTGCTGCTATATAACAGTTGGTGTCTACTAAAGTGCCTTTCTAGGGGATGCCTGCATCAACCGCCTCTGTGTGCCTTTATACTGTTGCTAGCTCTGTCTGTGCACTTCAATAGCCAGCTATGATTGTGCTTTAAAACACGCTGGACGCTCGCACATGCGCAGTAGCGCCGCGGCGCACACCGAGCGTCATCCACCCGCTCCGCCCCTTTTTCCAGATCGCCTCTATATATAGAGGCGCGTGCACGCGCACGGGCACGTGCGCCTTTTTTGAAAAAAAATAAGGAGCTAGATGGGAGCCAGGGTCCCTGCCGCAGGGCCCGGGGATGGATGAGCGCAGCAACAGGGCAGAGGAGACAGCTTCCCAGCAGAGAACTTACCAACTGCCTGGATTTGATTTTGGAAGAAAAAAATCCACATTACAAGAAAAAGAACCATAGCGGCCTCTAGTGTCTAACACAGGTACCGCGGTCTTACATTTTTTTTTTTTTTTTTCTTGCCTATTAAAATTTTTACATTTTCTCAGTAGTAACAGGCATACACAGAATATTAGCGGGAATACCTTAGGTAACAGGCAGAAAGACAAAATAGGCTTGGGGGTCCCTCAATCGAACCAAGTTCCTGAGGGCCCCCACTTACCTTTTCCTCGCCGCAGGACTCTGTTTGGTCCACAGAAGCCCAAACTTCACCTATCACGGCAGGCATTGTAATTAAACCTTCAGGGACCGGGTTCCCAAGGATTCCACTCCCCTGGACCTGTATAGCACCCTGCACAGAAAACATCTTGGTCGTGGGTATGACCAGAGCTCTGGATCCCAGGGTCCAGCCCTCCTAAGAGAGGCATTACAGGCAAAACCTTGCTCTTCTCTTGCAAGGCCCGGGTACCGACCGTTTAGCTATGAAGCTTTTTTGGTCGGATCCGGAATAGCTTACTGAGGCCCAAAAGAACCTGTACGCAAGCTCAGTGAAAAACACATGTTACTTCTTGGCCAACACCTTAGACACTGGCAAAAAACTGAGGTGCTCCCGGATGGGAGGGGCTTATATAGGGGAGGGTACTTCCGGTTTTGGAAGTTGCCAGTGCCAGCATCTGAAGGTATCTATATAACCCACATAGTAATGACTATGCCGCTCTGTGTCCCGTGATGTACGAGAAAGAAAAGTTTTTTCAGGCAGATCCGATCGGACCACCCATTGTTCTCTATGGGGTGGCGGATGTCAGCGTACATGGGTCCACTGACATCCACCAGGCATCCGACCTGATAAAAGTGGCTCGAAAGACAATCGGATAGAAACACGCAGTCCGTTTCCATCCAACGCCCCCATAGAGAAAAGCAGGCTGTGTCCGTGTCCGCTCTACATAGCGGACCTGTCATCGGCCTGCTCAGTGGGGATCGGCAGAAAGATCCCCTGGTGAGCAGGCGAATTCTGCTTGGAGGGATCTGCTCCATCTGAAAGGGGCCTTATAGTGAGTATTATTGAACTAATCAGCAAATAGAAATTTCAATACATGTAAAAAAAATTGCTATTTACACATACATAAAAATTTCATTAAAATAATAGAGGTGAGGGGGGGGGGGGGGGAACGCAATCTGAAGTGTTGAAGCTAATTTTGCAAACTACATTGTACTGTACAAAAAAAAACATGACACACTATAGAAGGTAAACTACCTTTCTCTGGTACTCAGAACCAGATTATGCTCAGTCAATGTAACCCCTGAATATTTTGCTCAACCTGCAATCCTTGTATTATTGCTACATTATAATCATCCTGTATTTCCTGTATTAAATCACACCTTAGACTCCCCACAGGTCTACAGCCCCTCTTATTTCTTTCATCACCCAACCTACCTCTTAGCTGAGAAGCAGGTTCGTCACTTACACAGCTCAGCAGCACCTTCCAAATCTCCCATTTATCTATGCAGTACAGAAGTTTCCACCCTGTTCTCTCACTTATGCTGGGTTTACACATCTGCAGTGTGGAACCACGTGTGCATTAACCACTTCAATACAGGGCTTTTATATCACCTCAATACCAGGCCTATTCTGGCACTTCTCTCCTACATGTACAAATCATCATTCTTTTGCTAGAAAATTACTCAGAACGCCCCAAACATTATATTTGTTTTTTTAGCAGACATCCTAGGGAATAAAAAGACGGTCATTGCAACTTTTTATCTTGCACGGTATTTGCGCAATAATTTTTCAAACGCCTTTTTTTGGGAAAAAAAAATGGGTTCATGAATTAAAAAACAACAAAAAACAGTAAAGTTAGCCCAATTTTTTTGTAAAATATAAAAAAGATGATGTTACGCTGAGTAAATAGATACCCAACATGTCACGCTTTAAAATTGCGCACACTCATGGAATGGTGCCAAACTTCAGTACTTAAAAATCTCCATAGGCGACGCTTTGAAAATTTTTACAGGTTACCAGTTTAGAGTTACAGAGGAGGTCTAGTACTAGAATTGTTGCACACGCTCTAACGCACGCGGCGATACCTCACATGTGTGGTTTAAACGTTTTTTACATATGTGGGTGTGACTTACACATGCGTTCGCTTCTGATCGCGAGCTACCGGGGAGAGGGGCGTTTTAAAAAAAAATTAAACCTTTTTTTTTTTTTTTTTACTATTTTACTTAATTTTTTATTCAATTTTTTACACTTTTAAAAAAAAAATTTTTTTTGATCACTTTTATTCCTTTTACAAGGAATGTAAACATCCCTTGTAATAGGAATGGTGTGTGACAGGTTCTCTTTATGGAGAGATGCGGGGTCAATAAGACCCCACATCTGTCCTCCAGGCTGGAAAGCATGAGATTGTGAAATAAATTTCACCAATCTCATGCTTACTAGCCGCCATCGCGGCTTTGTTTACTTCTGAGAACCCGGGCGTGACGTCATTACATCACGCTGGGCCTCCAACGGTCATAGAGATGACTGGTGACCATCTGGTCACCAGTCATCTCTAAGCTTCCCATCCGGGGCCGGACGATTCATTCTCCGGTCCCCAGATGGCATAGGAGAGCCCGGAGAAGCACCGGATGGTCCCCTCCCGCCGCCTATAAGAACGATCAAGCGGCGGAACTGCCGCTATGATCGTTCTTATTGTGCACAGAATCGCCGGCAGAAGAGAAGGATATCTGAATGATGCCTCTAGCTGCAGGCATTAAATTCAGATATCCCCCCACAAAGGACAAGAAGAAAAAAGAAAGGCGCACCAGCCTCGTGCATCATCGTTGGATAAATTTATTTTAAAAAAAAGGACAAAGGAATCCTACTTACAAACATACGTAAAAACCATGCGTTTAAAAAGAATCCACAAGGTCGCATCGATGCGTCCAAAGCTAACCCACTCAAATCGGTCACGGAGGGATTGACAGAGGTCACTTCCGGCTGACGCGTTTCGAAGACAAGTCTTCTTCCTCAGAGCTCAGCCAAATTTTAAAATAAAATAAATGTATCCAACGATGATGCACGAGGCTGGTGCGCCTTTCTTTTTTCTTCTTGTCATTTACCGCTAGGATACCCCTATCCCTGAAGGCAGCAAAGCCAAGTGTCATCTATCTTTCCATCTACAGACTGTCTGGTATTCCACTTGTGCGCAGGAGTTTTTTGTTTTTCGTTATTCAATCCCCCCAAAAAGCCCAGGACGTCATATGACGCCCACCCAGGATGGGAGATCCCATCTGTGGACATCATATTACTACGGCTGGGTATTGAAGTGGTTAAACTGCACATTAATATGCATTGTATTAGGGTAGCATTGTACTAGGTTAGCCCATTCCTCTGAATGGACTAACACACAGAAAAACGTGCATGTCCATAGGCACACACCCCACTTCCTTCTCGCAGGATCAGGAGCCTATGGCTTTTGCTGCTGCCTATGTCTCCTGTGAGACAGCGATGTATTGCTCACAGGACTCAGATAAGTGTTAGGGGGGGGGGCAAACAGTTATTGGGGAGCTTTTTACCTTAATGCAAGAAATGCAGTAAGGTAAACTGTTAGACTTTAGAACTACTTTAAAGTGGTTGTAAACCCTGTCGATAATTTTTTATTTTTTTTATCTAACCTGCAAGACAAAGCTATAATGAGCTAGTATGACTAGCATACTAGCTCATTATGTACCACTTACCTTAGATCGGGGGCCCCCAAAGTCGTCCGTGTCCCTCCTCTAGCCGCATCCATCGCTGCGGCGATAGCCGGAATGTTACTTCCGGGTATCGCCGCTGCAGCCAATCACAGCGCCACGAAGACGTGACTCCGCGCATGCGCGCGTGATCCGTCGAATTCGGCTACGCCGTCGAATGTTGCGACCTAGCCGAATTTGTGAATGGGGTTAACCCCATGCGCATGACGTCAGCCTCGCCGCATTTAAATGCAAATATCTCCTTAACCGTGTAGGTTAAGGAGATATTTCATGCACCTACAGGTAAGCCTTAATCTAGGCTTACCTGTAGGTGTTTGTTTATAAAGTGGGTTTACAACCACTTTAAATGCACATAAAGTCTTATTGGAAGATTTTTGTTAAAATCAGGGGACCGTTTTTTTCTTAGGCCGTCCAACATAATGTTATATCCATTCAGAAGAAACCCACAATATTATGCTGTAAAAACATATACCGGTATTTACAGTCGACGGCATCTAAACTTACATTCTTTGTTTCATTAACTTCATTTCTTCCTTGTCCTACAAGCTGATTGTCATATACCATGAGACATCCAACAGGGACCTCACCATTGTCCAAAGCATCTTGGGCCTAAAACAGAACATGTGTAAATGACACTGCAATTAAAACAGATGAACCCCACCCCCATACTCTCCCTATGAAACTGCCATCAATAATCACAAAAACGTGTATTTAAAAAAATATATATGTTTTTTTAATTTTTTTTTTAATTCTTCACATGTCTAATTGCTTCTTTGCAAATCCCATTGAAATCCGTGCCACCATTTTAAAGTAGATGTCATCGGTGACTGTTTTCTTCTTCTGGGTCTCTAAACTGGCCCACCAAAGATATGTACACTGTATAAAATCTGGTGCTGTTTGTTATTTTTTACACCTTGCCCTACCTTTAAACTGAGCAACCCAACTCTCAAGTTGCTGTAGCCATGGCAACATAAAAATAATCACTACATGTCTGGAGAAAATAAAAAGAAGCTCTTTCTCCTGAGATTTTGGGATTTCCAGGCATCTAAATTTAAACAAAATATGTGAACAAGTGTATTGCGTTTGTTAAAAAATTTGATTTTTATTATATTAATCAGACATAGGATACATGGGACAATTTTACAATAGTGAGTTGGTCAGATTACCTGTGAGCCTTTTGGTTTGAGTAGATTTCTCAAACAAATGCTTTTTCATACAATGGGATTAGATACCATTGTTGTATTTAGTACATTACCTGTTTGAGATTTCTTTCAGCTCTCAAACTGAAAAGAATTACAGTTTAGATTACAGGTTTCGTTTTGAGTAGACAATAGGTAGATAGCATTGTTGTATTCAATGCTATTGTTGAAATACAGCTACAGTAAACAGCTATGTTTTCTGTTTGGTAACAATGGTAAAACAGCCTGACACACATAAAAGCAGGCATAAGCTAGGACAGACAGACACACATCATGTTGCTGTAGGATCAGGAGAAGCCACTCATCATAAGAAGAAGATGCCTGGTCACCAGGAATGGAGATCATGAACATAGAGTAATCGAAGATAAGTAACCTTTAAATGTATTTGTAGTTATAGACCATAGGCTGTTCTATTTTCTAGGCATTTTGCTTGTTATAGAGATCTGTCAGTCTTGTATTTTAGTCCTAATATTGTAATAGTTTTGTATGTACAGCATCTTGTATAGTAAAAGCACATTTACACACTGCAGAAGTCTCAGCTTCCTTGTTATACCACAGAGTAACCTTGCTAGATAAACGCAAAGCAAAACATAACATTTGGGGGCTCGGCCGCGATCTGTGCTATAATTCAATTGAAGCAGACATGTTTATCTGTAGTGTGTTGTGTAGCTTGTGCTAGGTAAAATGCTGCATAAGCTGTTTAGGAAAAGCAAGGCTGCAGAGGGTTCTGGTGACCAGAAGAAAGTGTGCAGCTTACCTATCTGGGCCAGAAACAATGAGTGGGAGCCTCTTGCTAAAGAATTTGTGAAGTATGCTTCTCCTTTGAAGCAGACTTGGGGTGATAAAGTCTCAGATCATTTTGTAGATTTTAGCCTTAAGGGGTTGGATTTAAGTAAGAAAGAGAAGAGGACAGTGTCCACAGTGGGTTGGTACTTCCACCATGCTCTCTATACTGAATTACATAGAAGGGAGAAGGCAGAGGCAGAAGTTAAGGTATTAAAAGACCAGCCAGCAGTTGCTTCAGAGTGTGTACGTTCAACCGCTAGTCGGGCTGATGATTTGCAAGAGCGGTGTGCAGCCCTCATGACCAAATCAATTAATGCCTTAAGGAAGGGGCGTAAACCTGTTAGTAAAGCCAGGGTACGTGCCATTGTCACATCCCAAAATTGGGATTGTGAGGATGTGCTCTCCTCAAATGATAGTGAGGATGAGGAGATAGAGTTTGATGTTTCAGAGGATGATCTGCTAGTGGGAAAGAAAAAGTATGCCAGACCTCTCATTACTAAGCATAGGAAACGGCAACATAATAGAGAGGATATGGCAGATGGGGAGGTGCATTATCGCAACCCCAGAGATGTTGAATTTGAAGAAGTACGGGAGTTTTCACAAACTGAACTCCATGAGCTGGCAAAACAATACAAACAAAGGTCTGGGGAGCCCCTATTGAGTTGGCTCCTACGCTTATGGGATGAAGGGGCGGACAGTGTTGTTTTGTCAGGTAAGGAAGCAGTGGCTATGGGAGTGTTAACCCATGATCCACAATTGCGTCAGGCAATGCGAAAAGCCCGAGAGTTTAGCGGGAATTTTTCACTGTTAGACCTTGTGAGAGATGGAATAGTCCGAGTATACGCTAGTCCTACTGACCTGGAAAATACCTACTCCTGGAGATCAATACTAGAGGGTATTTCCAGGTTACGTGAGATGGGTTGTATAACCGGATTAAATACATTTCCAGAATGGATAGGTCCAGATATGGAACCCTTTACCTCTGCTCTGCGCTCTAAGCTGATGAAGTCTGCGCCATTTAATCTCAGGGCTCCATTATTGTCCTTGTTGGGAGGCCTGGGATTAAACAGCAAGATTCATGAAGCCACAACCCTTTTAAGCCAGTTGGGGGAGATAGAGGAGACTAAAACAAAACCTGTCAGGGCAGTAGATAAGGTCAAGGCCAGACAGGAAGATTACAAGCAGAAAAGAACAGAGAAGAAACGGAATGGGGTAGAGAAGACCAGGCTAGTTATTTCTAGGAAAGAAATGTGGGTGGATCTATTAAAGGCAGGAGTACCTAAAGATGAGATAGATGGCATTTCTACTGCAGAAATGCTGAAGAGGTGGAAACATTTAGTAGGAAAAAATGTCAGGGTTAGAAACACTACTCCTAGTGAAGATAACATCAGCCTAGACTTAGAGGAAACAGAACAGACCCCTCCTGTTAGCCCCAAACCAATTCCCAAAACTGAACATGAACCCAAACCCAAATCCCTTTATCCTGGGGAGGAGTTAGAGAGAATCAGAAAATGGGATTGGGAGGTTCCTTATCCTTTATGAAGGGAAGGTGAGTCTCCTGTAATAGCAGTGAGGGCAGTGACAGCAGGAGACCGACGCCCATATGCACTTGTCACTGTACGGTGGGGGTAGTCATCTTCTCCTACACATGTAATGGCTTTAATTGATAGTGGAGCTGAAGTTACACTTTTGCAAGGAAATCCTTCCTATCACAAAGGAGAATTGATTTATGTAGAAGGTTTGGGAGGGCAAACTACACCAGCAGTTAGGATACGGGTGAAATTGGCTTTTGGCAAGGGATCAGGATTTATGACAAATGTTTTAATATCAGAGTTACCCGAAAATATTCTTGGGATGGATGTACTTCAAGGTCAGTCAATTCAGACTGAAAGAGGTACATTCACATTCGGGTATCCTGATAAAGCGTATCTGGTAAGGGCGGTGAAGGCTGTGGTCAGAGGTCATGCGAAATGGACCCCTGTCTACATTCCTCCACCAGAGAAGCCAGTCTGTCTCAAGCAGTACAGACTTCCTGGAGGCCACAAAGAAATTGGGGAGACTATTCAAGAACTGTTGAGTAGGGATCCTTAGACCTGCTGTAAGTCCTTTCTCGTCTCCGGTGTTCCAAGTAAAGAAACCTGATGGGACATATAGAATGACTGTGGATTACAGAGGTCTAAACAAAGTGGCACCTCCATTGAAGTCAGCTGTACCAGATATGATCTCAATTGTTGAGAAAATTGATAAAGATGCAGGAGAATATCATGCTGTGATAGACCTGGCTAATGCTTTCTTTTCAATTTTGATAGACCCAGAGTGTCAAGACCAGTTTGCTATGGTGTGGGACGGCCGCCAGTACACTTTCACTGTCCTTCCGCAAGGCTATCTTCATTCTCCAACGATTTGTCATGGACTGATTGCCCGAGATTTAAGTACCCTGAATTTGAAAGTCGCTGTGTTTCACTACATTGATGACATCATGATCTCTGGGACAAAAGAAGATGTAACTGAAGCACTGCACCTGCTGATACAGCACTTGGAGAACAGAGGATGGGCTATCAACAGAGACAAAGTCCAAGGACCTGCCACAGAGGTGAAATTCCTAGGAATGATGTGGACTGGGCCACAGAGGAAGATTCCAGAGACAGTTGTGCAAACTATCCTGGCGCTGTTGCCCCCTACTACCAAAAAGGAGGCACAGAAGTTCATTGGAGTTGTGGGATTCTGGAGATCGTTCATTCCACATCTTGGACTGATTCTGAGGCCTATATACAATGTTACCAGAAAAAAGACTGAGTTCTCATTGGGTTCAGAGCAGCGGACTGCATTCCTGGCTGCTAAAGAAGCTATTTTGCAGCATCAGGGATTGGGACCTGTGAGACAAGGAGTACCATTTCAGCTGGATGTAGTGGAGCAGAATGGTACCATATCTTGGAGTCTGTGGCAGCCAAATGAAAAGAAAGGACTGAGAGCATTACCTATTGGATTTTGGTCCAAACAACTGACAGGGGCACAGACGAGATACACGCCCCTAGAGAAGTACCTGTTTGGGGCCTACACAGCTCTTCAACATGTAGAGACCATTACAGGAAAGGACACAGTCACCATCCATACTGCATTGCCAATAGCAGGATGGGTGAGAGATAATGGACTGACCACTAGGGCAGCTGTAGCCCAGAACCAGACACTGATGAAATGGAAGTGATACCTTCAAGAAAGAGGGGTTATTGCAGCTAGGGATGTTAGAGACATTTCAAAACAGTTGGCAGGGCTTGTTACTTTTACCAGCACCCGGCCAGAAGAAGAAATTCCTGTGTTACAGTCATCCCCCATTCAAGAGGCTCCACCCTTTGAGTCTTTGTCAGAAGACATGAAGGAGTCAGCGTGGTTCACTGATGGTTCAGCCATAATCACCTCGTCTGGGCGTAAATGGACAGCAGCAGCCTACAACCCAAGTACAGACACAGTCCTGCAGGAGTCTGGAATCGGAGGGTCCAGTCAGTATGCAGAGTTGAAAGCTGTAGTGATGACTCTTCAGGAGGATCCTTCTTCCCATGTCACTATCTACACTGACAGCTGGGCGGTTTTTAAAGGAGTGACAACTTGGATGCCCACGTGGAAGTCCAATGAATGGATGATTCATGGAAAGGTGGTGTGGGGAGGCAAGGAAGTCTGGGACTACATCTGGAAGGAAGCTCACTCCCGCACCATAAAAGTGGGGCATGTTGATGCACATGTGCCCCTAGTACCAGACTTTGAGAACCATAACAGAGTTGCAGATGAAATCGCAAAAGTGAAGGCAGTTGTGCCAATTGATCCTGTTTTGATGAACTTGGCCAACTGGGCCCACAAGCAATCTGGACACTTGGGGCAGAAAGCAACATATGAATGGGCACAGCAGAGAGGATTGCCTATATCCATGGACATGATAAAGACTGTAATAGGGAACTGTACAGTGTGTGGAGAAGTGCGAAAATGGCCATTGCAAAAGTACTCTACCGGGTCGATTAAGAGGGGTGAGAGGCCTGCAGAGATCTGGCAGATTGACTTCATCGGTCCCCTGCCCCGGGGAAACAATGGACTGAGATATTGTTGCACTGCAGTGGACACCTATTCAGGACTTCTGCTTGTCCATCCTTGCAAACGTGCAGATCAAGCCGCAACGCTTCAACTGCTTCAGAAACTTATCGTTGCTTATGGTTGTCCCAAACAAGTCCAAAGTGATAATGGCTCACACTTCACCGGATTAACAGTACAAGAGTGGGCCAAAGATTCTGGAGTGTACTGGTTGTGCCACATCCCATACCATCCACAGGCAGCTGGTTTGATTGAAAGATGCAACGGGCTATTGAAGGACCAGATACGCAAAATCACACCCACACATACACTAAGGGGGTGGGATCGGGTCCTCACACAGGCAGTCATGTTGTTAAATTCTAGGCCAATAGCCAAAAGCACACCAAATGAGAGGATGGTAGGGGCTGAGGCACAGATTCCACAACTGGAGTGCAAAGTTCAGTATTTATGTAAGGTTCCTGAAAGAACAGGGTTTAACAGATACCATGTTACTGCTTCCCATCACATAGAAACCAAGAGTGACGTATCTGAAGCTGAAGCCTATCTAGGAAGGAGAGGGAATTTCGCAGGAAGGTTTGAAGTTATATTTGCATTGGCAGATGAGCTTCAAGACAGTGGCTGGGACTCTGTCTGGTTAGTGGATACTTCTCAGCAAGAGTGGAAAGTGAGGCTACATAACATCAAACCTTCCAAAACAAACAGCAGTGATTTTCTGGGAAATATCAGTATATTTCCTCTCCTCCCTATTGATGTTCTTTGGGAGGGTCAGAGGTGCATACAGGCAGGTGGCAAAGTATTGGTCAGATATCCAGGCAAGAAGCCATTTAGAGGAGAGATTGTAGCTGAAGGGCCAGGATCTACTGTTTCTGTATTGTTAGAAGGAACAGATAATCCGCTTTGTTTTCCACTCCACAGGCTGTCTCTGATTTGATCCATAGGAAGACCAGAGAAAAGTGGTTACATGATGGAAAGAATGACGGAAGATCGCAAGAGCTGTGGAGAGCAAGGCCTTTGATGTATTTCAAGCCTGGACTTGTTTCTAAAGAACTTTAGAATGGACTTTCTAATGAACTTTTATCCAAAGACTGAAACACCTTCCCAGTGACAGAAATATGGGAGGGGTTGCATTTAAGGAAAATTCATGTGTATATTGAGTTTTTAGTAATGAAGAGATTTTCTGTGTGTGGTCTGAGAGAAAAAAAAAATCATAGGGCGGAATGTATTGCCTTTGTTAAAAAATATGATTTTTATTATATTAATCAGACATAGGATACATGGGACAATTTTACAATAGTGAGTTGGTCAGATTACCTGTCAGCCTTTTGGTTTGAGTAGATTTCTCAAACAAATGCTTTTTCATACAATGGGATTAGATACCATTGTTGTATTTAGTACATTACCTGTTTGAGATTTCTTTCAGCTCTCAAACTGAAAAGAATTACAGTTTAGATTACAGGTTTCGTTTTGAGTAGACAATAGGTAGATAGCATTGTTGTATTCAATGCTATTGTTGAAATACAGCTACAGTAAACAGCTATGTTTTTTGTTTGGCAACAATGGTAAACAGCCTGACACACATAAAAGCAGGCATAAGCTAGGACAGAGAGACACACATCATGTTGCTGTAAGATCAGGAGAAGCCACTCATCATAAGAAGAAGATGCCTGGTCACCAGGAATGGAGATCATGAACATAGAGTAATCGAAGATAAGTAACCTTTAACTGTATTTGTAGTTATAGACCATAGGCTGTTCTATTTTCTAGGCATTTTGCTTGTTATAGAGATCTGTCAGTCTTGTATTTTAGTCCTAATATTGTAATAGTTTTGTATGTACAGCATCTTGTATAGTAAAAGCACATTTACACACTGCAGAAGTCTCAGCTTCCTTGTTATACCACAGAGTAACCTTGCTAGATAAACGCAAAGCAAAACAACAAGTACCTGCAGTAGAGGTGCCAGGTATATAGACCTGGGTCCATCTTACAAACCAAGGTTTGTCCATGGGTTCTCTCTTTATTGTACTGTAGCAGTCGTTGACAAGAAGTCAACAACTGCTCAAAAAACAAAACAAAAAACCAACATATCACAGTAATACACAGACAGGCGTCTTTTCTTTAAAGTACAGCAAACCAAATTTGAGCAGGACGGACCACAGCAGCAGAAGACCGTGCTTGGTTCCATTCCTGTCAGCCAAGAAAAGATAACTGAAGCAAAGTGGCCATGATCCACTAAACACAGTTTCTCTGATAAATTTCTGCTTTGTCTTCAAAAGACGGGTTATGCCGCGTACACACGATCGGAATTTCCGACAACAAAACCGTGGTTTTTTTTCCGACGGATGTTGGCTTAAACTTGTCTTGCATACACACGGTCACACAAATGTTGCTCGGAAATTCCGAACGTCAAGAACGCAGAGACGTACAACACTACGACGAGCCGAGAAAAATTAAGTACAATGATTCCGAGCATGAGTTGAATTGATTCCGAGCATGCGTAGGATTTTTGTGCATCGGATTTGGATACACGCGATCGGAATTTCCAACAACAACTTTTGTTGTCGGAAAAATTGAGAACCAGCTCTCAAACATTTGTTGTCAGAAATTGTCCGATGGAAAATCCGACCAAAAGCTCACATCGAACATTTGTTGTTGGAAATTCTGATCGTGTGTACGCGGCATTAAGGTTAAAATTTGGCACACAGAATGAATCCATGGATCTATCCTGCTGTGTGTCATTGGTTCAAGCTGGTGGCATAATGTTGATGCTATTCAGTCAGCCAAAAGGTAGATTTCCAGCACTCTATTGAATCAATGCCATGAAGAATGAAGGTTAATCTGTAGGCAAAAAAAAGAGCTTCCCAATACTGGGAAAATATGAGATACTACATCAGGCACAGTAAAGTTGCCAGTGATTGTCTATGTTTACCAGGAATATAATGCACAGTGTTATAAAATGACCCATGTATGAACACAGAAGAAACAATACATGCATAGCAAATCTGAATAAAATAAGTGAGTGTTAAATAGAGAGGTGTTATATTGTCCTTTGTAGTTGTTCCTACCATCTGAAAAGCCTTCTCCATCCAACTTTTCATTTCTTCAGTTATCTCAGGTGGCTCCTCTAAATATTGGGTTGTATCCATCTGGACTTCTTTTCACAGCAATACCACTGAAAACATAAGAAAAATAACTATTGTATGTCCAAATGCAAAAACATCCCATATAATGCTAAAACCCAATGGTAAGCATTTCCATTGTTTTCAAGATCTGCTTCTAACCACTGAGCAAATCATTTCCAAACATAATAGGGTTAATTTACTAAGACAGGTGAGTGCAAAATCTGGTGCAGCTCTGCAAAGCAACGATTAGCTTCCAGGTCGTAGTGTAAAAGCTTAATTGAACAAACTGCAGTTAGAAACTGATTGGTCACTATGTAGAGCTGCACCAGATTTTGCACTCTCCAGTTTTAGTAAATCAACCCTAATGGGTCCTGGCAGTGCCAAAAAGGGATGGCCTAAAGAATTTTCACATCACAGGTGGAACAAGCTTCAATTATATCACTAAATTGGAGTAACCCAGAACAGATCATAAAAGCTGTCAGATCGATTTACACAGTGTTTACATACTTTTTGATTTCATTGCGACTTGCATTGACTTCTGTTAAATGAAGTTGTAAGCTGCAATAAAAGTAGGATTTTTATAACAGCTTACCTGTAAAATCCTTTTCTTGGAGTACACCACGGGACACAGAGCTAGTCATTACATAATGGGTTAAGGGTCACCAGCGGTGATTGGACACTGGCACAACCAATGGAAGACAGTTCCCCTCCATATAACCCCTCCCATCAGGGGAGTACCTCAGTTTTGTAGCAAAGCAGTAAGGTTCCCATAAGAAGGGGGGACCTCTGTGTCCCGTGGTGTACTCCAAGAAAAGGATTTTACAGGTAAGCTGTTATAAAAATCCTACTTTCTTTATCATACACCACGGGACACAGAGCTAGTCATTACATAATGGGACGTCCCAGAGCAATGCTCATATGAAGGGGGGGGGAGACACAGATCAAACAGGCCGCTTGCGGACCAGAAGCCCTATACTGCTGCCTGCAGCACACTTCGCCCGAAGGCGGAATCCTCATGTCCTTTCACATCTATTTGATAGAATTTGGAAAATGTATGGACTGAAGACCAAGTTGCAGCTTTACAGATCTAAGCCATCGAAGCCTGGTGGTGCACTGCCCATGAAGCACTTATCGCCCTGGTAGAGTGCGCCTTAACAGGAAAAGGAGGAGTCCTGTTCTTTAAACCATAAGCTTGAACAATTACTTGTCTAATCCACCTGGAAATGGTGGATTTTGATACCGCTTGGCCCTTCTTGGGACCATCTGGTAAAATAAACAAAACATCTGTTTTACGTATCTGAGCGGTTGCTTGCAGATACACCTTTACCGCTCTCACTAGATCTAGAGAGTGTAATAATTTTTCCCCCGCCGTCCGCGGGTTTGGAAAAAAGGAAGGCAGAACAATGTCTTGATTCAAGTGAAAAGCCGACACCACCTTCGGTAGAAAGGCCGGATGGGGTCGTAGTACGATTTTGTCCTTGTGACAAATTAGATAAGGCTCTTTACAAGAAAGAGCTGCTAGCTCTGATACTCTCCTAGCAGAAGCTATAGCAATCAAAAAGGCCAATTTCCTACTTAATATAATTAACGGAATATGGCGAATAGGTTCAAAAGGTTGCTTTTGCAACACTGACAATACCAAATTCAAATCCCATGGACACAAGGGAGACCTAACTGGAGGATTTATCCTCAGTACCCCCTGAATGACTGTCCGAACTAGGAAATGAGATGCCAATGGTCTCTGAAAGAAGACTGATAGAGCCGATATTTGCCCCTTGATGGTGCTAAGGGCTAATTTCATATCCACTCCTAACTGGCAAAAAGCAAGAATCCTGCTTATTTCATATTTCTGAGGATTCCAACTTCTGGATTCACACCAGGAAACGTATGCTTTCCAGACTCTATGATAGATGAGTCTGGAGGCTGGCTTTCTAGCATTAATGAGCGTAGAAAGAGCCGGACCAGAGACCCCTCTCTTTTTCAAAATGTGGGTCTCAGCAGCCAGGCCGTCAAATTTAGCCTTTGTAAGGAAGGGTGGAATACTGGACCCTGTGACAGCAGGTCGTGTCGAAGTGGAAGCTTCCAGGGCCTTCCTATCGCCATCTTTACGATCTCAGCGTACCAAGGCCTCCTGGGCCAGTTTGGGGCCACTAGGATTACTGGTATTCCCTCCTCCTTGATCCTGCAAAGCAGTCTTTGTAGAAGAGGGATCGGAGGGAATGCATAGATCAGTGAGAACTGATTCCATGGAGTTATTAGAGCATCTGTCCCGTAGGCTAGAGGATCTCTCGTTCTGGACACAAAGTTGTCCAATTTCTTGTTGAACCTGGAAGCTAGCAGGTCTACATCTGGGTTTCCCCATCTCAGACATATGGCCTGAAAGATCTCGGGGTGAAGAGACCACTCTCCTGGTAGCAGCTGCTGACGACTCAGGTAGTCTGCTTGCCAGTTTTCTATCCCTGGAATGAAGATTGCAGAAAGGCAAGGTACATGCTCCTCTGCCCATGCCAAGATCCGGTTCACCTCTCTTTGGGCTGCCCGACTGCGGGTGCCTCCTTGGTGATTGATGTAAGCTACTGCAGTAGCATTGTCGGATTGAACCCGAACTGGGTAGCCCTGTAACCTGTATGTCCAGGTTTTGAGGGCTAGATATACTGCCCGGATCTCTAGCAAATTGATGGGCAGTATCCCCTGAGTCTTGGCCCAGGTTCCCTGGGTAGAAGCCTCCTCGAATACTGCACCCCAGCCCGATAGGCTGGCATCTGTAGACACCACCTTCCAGGCTACTGGGAGGAAGCACTTTCCCTTCCGTAAATTCTTGGCTTCTAGCCACCAATTGAAGCTGTGGCGTACTTGTGAGGACAGGCGCATGGGTATATCCAGAGCTTGGCTCTTCCTGTTCCAGGAGGCTAAAATATTGTCTTGAAGTAGTCTCGAATGAAACTGGGCGTAAGGGACCGCCTCGAAGGAGGCTACCATCTTTCCCAATAGTCTCATGCAAAGGCGAATAGACGGCCTTTTGTTTGCTTTGACCTTGTGGATCAGGTCTTTCAGAGACTGTATCTTTGGCTCTGGCAGGTATACTCTGTTTTGGGCTGTATCTATGATCATGCCCAGGTACACTATCCTTCTTTGGGCCTGGAGAGAGGATTTCTGTAAGTTTATAATCCATCCTAAATGCTCCAGGTATCCTACTGTAGTGTGTACAGCGTGATCCAATCCCTCCTTTGACTGATCTATTACTAGTAGATCGTCTAGATAGGCTGTTACCGCAATGCCCCGTGTTCTCAGGTTTGCTAACAGAGGAGCTAGCACCTTTGTGAATACTCTGGGCGCGGTGGCTACACCAAACGGCAGGGCCACAAATTGAAAGTGGCGATCTTCTACCGCAAACCTTAGGAATCTTTGGTGAGCGGGGAGGATGGTTATGTGTAAATATGCGTCCTTGATATCTATGGACGCCATGAATTCTCCACCCTTTAAAGTGGCGACCACGGATCGGATCGTTTCCATTCGAAAATGGCGAACGTTCAGAAACCGATTTAGGGATTTTAGACCCAGGATGGGTCTGACATCTCCATTTGGCTTTGGAATCACAAAGAGGTTTGAGTAAAAACCTGAACCTTGCTCTTTTTGGGGTACCTCTGTAACTACCCCTTGAGCCATTAAGTGATTCAAACCTTTGAAGAAGGATTCTCTTTTTTGTGGATCCTTGGAGAGTCTTGAACCTCGGAATTGAGAAGATGGGATTTCTCGAAATTCCAGTTTGTACCCTGAGGATATTGTGGATACCACCCATTTGTCCTGGGTTTCTGACCGCCAAGTCGCTGAGAACTGACGCAGCCTTCCCCCACTCGGCCGAGCGGGGGCGCCCCTTCACTGAGAGGTTTTGGGGGCTTGCTTATTAGCTCTTGCACCCCACGGCTTCTTGTTCTTCTGAGCCTGCCCCTTGGCTTTTGTGGGCGGCTGAAAAGGCCGTCGCCACTGTCTGGAGTCAGATTTCCCGGGATCTGGGGAGAGCGAGCGTTTAAAACAAGGCCTCTTGTTTTTCTCTCAGGTAAAAGTGTCGTTTTACCACTTGATATCTTCTGTATATATTTTTCTAAATCTTCCCCAAATAGGCGTTCGCCATGGAACGGGAAACTTGCCAACAGCTTTTTGTATGGGGCTTCCGCTGACCAATGCTTAAGCCAAAGTACCTTTAGCATCTGTACCAGCTGGAGTGTAAGGCGTGATGCCTGTATGATAGAATCTCTCATGGCATCCACTGTGAAGCATAAGGCTTTAGGCAAATTCTCCCAATTTTTAGCCTGCTCTGAAGGCAGCTCCTTCAGCCCCTGCTTTACCTGTTGGCTGATGACCTGACACATACCGACTGCTGCTACTGCAGGTTGGGTAATTGAGCCGGCCAAAAGGAAGGAGGACTTCAGTAGGGACTCCAACTTCTTCTCAGAAGGATCTTTAAACACTTGTACATTGTCCACCGGACATGTCAGGTTTTTATTTACACAAGAAATAGCCACATCTACCACAGGCAGGCTCCATTTCTTTAAAAAAATTTCCTCCATAGGATAAAGAATGTTAAACTTTTTTGGAGGAGGGAAACGCTTATCTGGATGTTGCCAGTCTGCGTACATTAGATCCTCTAGTAATGGATGAACCGGGAAGGAGCATGCACCTTGCAGGGATCTTAATGATCCTAGGGAGGAGACAGGTGATTCCGTTACCTCCGAAGAGGGTAACTTAAATGCAGATCGCACTGTTCCTGCATAGCATTGCACCTGTGACTTTAAAATCTGGGATACCGAAAAAGGCTCATCCGATATCCCTGATCCGTCTGACTCCTCATCCTCTGCTGATGTAGCCTCCTCCTCATCCTCCTCCTCCTCAGGTACTTCTGAAGGGAGGTCCAATACTGGAGGAGATCTGCTTCGCTTATTGCCCTTTTTAGAGGACTTAGCGATTAAGGTAGCAATTTTCTCCTCCAGATTATTTAGGGCTGCTGATAAGGTGTCCTCAGTGACATATGCAGGCCCAGGCTTCACTGGGGAAGCCGCCATACCTGACAGAGGTAATGGCTCATCCTGTACAGGTGCATTTGGCAACACAGGAGAGGAAGGTACCGAGTCAGCACAGCTAGAGCCTCCTGTCTCAGGCGGCGGTGCTTTCTTATCTCTTTTTGTCCGCATTACTTCCCCTGGAAGGCTTACTGTTTAGACAAAATACAAGGTACCTAAATGCATATACTACCGTGCTTAGTTTAGCAATTTACATTAAGTATGCAACTTTTAACACATAGCTATGCATAACATGGATGTCTTCCAGGAAGTACCCAGTCCAACCACATGGAGTCTTACGTCCCTGTATAGCTGCTGTGTTTCTCTTCCAGGAACAAGAGAACAAACGAGCTTGCTTGCTGCTGCAGTGCTCTCACACTGACAGATCTTTAAATTTGGCGCCGTTTCTGTGCCTGCGCGCGCCCACGTGCCCGCGCACGCCTTCGGCCCCCCCTCCGATAAAGCGCGCTCCCACGCGCGCGCGGCTCTTAGCGCTATGGCGGTGGCCATAGTGAGGGAGGACTCTCACCAGCCCCTGTCCCACTTACCTGCATCTGCGGGTGTCTGGTCGGCCACCGAAAGGAGGAGCGGGGGGCCCAAGCAAGCTCAGCAGCGGAGGGACGAGCAGTGTACTTCGCCGAAGCCGACACTGAACAGAGTGAGGTGAGATACATTCAGCTCTTTACTCCCCCCAGTGGCGGAAAAAGAGAAGACATCCACTTTTTTCTTGAAAAGGTCCTAAACCTAGTTTTGGACCCTCTAATCTTACCTTATCCACGCCGCAGGTTTTTTCTGCTGAAAATTTTCAGACAGATACCAAACTCCCCTCACGGCGGCCTATGTGTGCCAACCTTCAGGGATATGGGTTCCTATTCAAAGGATACCTCTCCCCTGGGCCTTGTACAAGACTCTTACCAGGACTTTTAGCGAAATAGCGAAAGTGCTGGATCTTAGAGCCCAGTCCTCCGAAGAGAGACATTACAGGCGCTGCCTCATGGACAAGGCCCGGATCCCATCCAGTTTTGGCTTAACTTGTAGGCGTCTTGGATGGGTCCGAAAGCATAGCTCTTTTACCCCCAGAGGGTCTCTTTGGTAGAGCTTTCCTTTAGCACCTCCTAACGCGTCCAACACCTTTCGACACTGGCCAAAAAACTGAGGTACTCCCCTGATGGGAGGGGTTATATGGAGGGGAACTGTCTTCCATTGGTTGTGCCAGTGTCCAATCACCGCTGGTGACCCTTAACCCATTATGTAATGACTAGCTCTGTGTCCCGTGGTGTACGATAAAGAAATTGGGAGGTCCAAATCGCACTTATCTGTGGCTTTGAAATTAGCATTAGCATAGTTGCCAACATTCTCAATTTTTTTTTCAGGGACTATTTTAAATAGGGGCGAGGCATTCATTTGTAGGCATGGTCTAGTAGAAGTGAAAAAATAAATAAAAATAAAATGGGCATGGTTTGAATTACGCTAAATATCGAGCATGGCTTAACCACTTACAGACTGGAGGATTTTCCCCCTTAATGACCAGGACACTTTTTGCGATATGGCACTGCGTTGTTTTAACTGACAATTGCGCGGTCATGCGACTTTGCACCCAAACAAAATTGACGTCCTTTTTTTCCCACAAATAGAGCTTTCTTTTGGTGGTATTTGATCACCTCTGCGGTTTTTATTTTTTGCACTATAAGCAAAAAAATATATATTTTTTTTTCCTTTTTGCTCAAATAAATATCCCCAAAACAAAGTAAAGAGAGAGAAGGAGGGATGGAGGGAGAACAAGAGAAAGAGGGATGGAGGGAGGACAAGAGAAAGAAGGATGGGGGGGGGACAAGACAAAGAAAGAAGGATGGGGAGAAGAAAAAGAGAAATGGAGGGAGAGAGAAAGAAAGAATAGGAGGGAGGCAGAGAAAAAAAAAAGAATGATGGAAACAAAGAAAGAGTGTGAGAGAGAGAGAAAAAAGAACGAAAGAAAGAGGGATGGAGGGAGAGAGAGGGATGGAGGGAGAGAGAGAGAGAGAGAGAGAGAAAGGTAGAGGGAGGGGGAGAGAGAAAGAGAAAAAAAAAAAAAAAAGAAGGAGGGAGGGGGAGAGAGAAAGAGAAAAAAAAAAAAAAAGAGGGAGGGGGAGAGAAAGAGAAAAAGAAAAAAAAAGAGGGAGGGGGAGAGAGAAAGAGAAAAAAAAAGAAGAGGGAGGGGGAGAGAGAAAGAGAAAAAAAAAAAAAAAAGAGGGAGGGGGAGAGAAAGAGAAAAAAAAAAAAAAAAGAGGGAGGGGGAGAGAAAGAGAAAAAGAAAAAAAAGAGGGAGGGGGAGAGAGAAAGAGGAAAAAAAAAGAAGAGAGAGGGGGAGAGAGAAAGAGGAAAAAAAAAAGAAGAGAGAGGGGGAGAGAGAAAGAGAAAAAAAAAAGAGGGAGGGGGAGAGAGAAAGAGAAAAAAAAAGAGGGAGGGGGAGAGAAAGAAAGAGAGGGATGGAGGGAGACAAAAGAAGGAAAAGGAGATGGGGGGAGAGAGAAAGAAAGAAAGAAAGAAAGAAAGAAAGAAAGAGGGAGAGAGAAAGAGGGATGGAATGAGAAAAGGAAAGAAAGGAGGGAGGGAGGGAGAGAGAGAGAGAAAGAGGGATGGAATGAGAAAAGGAAAAAAAAAGGAGGGATGGAGGGAGAGGGAGAGAGAAAGAGGGATGGAATGAGAAAAGGAAAGAAAGGAGGGATGGAGGGAGAGAGAGAGAAGGAGGGATGGAGGGAGAGAGAAAGAGGGATGGAATGAGAAAAGGAAAGAAAAGGAGGGATGGAGGGAGAGAGAAAGAAAAAAAATAGGGATGGAGGGAGAGAAAGAAAAAAGAAAGATGTAGGGGGAGAGAGAGAGGAAAGAGAGAGAGAGGAAAGAGAGAGAGAGGAAAGAGAGAGAGAGAGGAAAGAGAGAGAGAGAGGAAAGAGAGAGAGAGAGGAAAGAGAGAGAGAGAGGAAAGAGAGAGAGAGGAAAGAGAGAGAGAGAGGAAAGAGAGAGAGAGGAAAGAGAGAGAGAGAGAGGAGAGAGAGAGAGGAGAGAGAGAGAGAGAAAGATCTGGGTTCTGACTGCCCCTGCTGCCTACTAAATACAGCCGTTTTAGTTTGACCATAACCCTCTTTGTTCTTTGCAGAGAGAGTGAGATTCTAGAACTGTACAGCCATAACACTATGGGGTTTATTTACTAAAGGCAAATCCTCTGTGCACTTGGAAGTGCAGTCGCTGTAGATCTGAGGGGGACATGCAAGGAAAATAAAAAGAAATGCATTTTTGCTTGTACATGATTGGATGATAGAAATCATCAGCAGAGCTTCCCCTCATTTCAGATGTCCCTCTCGGATCTACAGCGACTGCACTTCGAAGTGCACAGAGGATTTGCCTTTAGTAAATCAACCCATTATGTTCTTCCTCACCTCAATCACATGCAACTTCTTTCCACAGCAGCTCCATACCACAACACAGGCTGTAATAGACAGCGTACCCATTGGCTGGGATGCAGTGCTCCTTAGCCAGTAGGTGGTTGAAGTTTTCTCTTACATCCTTCCCTCTCCCTCACACAGTCCTATGTGGGCAGCCCAAGATGACATCTTTTTGCCAACCATGCTCACGCCAGGTAACTGGTGTGGCTTTTTTTATGGGGGGTCAGACCCCCAGCCCAGTCCGCCCCTGCCCGGAACAAAGCCTATTTTCCAGGATTCTACCCGTGACAGGCTCAGACTGGGACTTGGGTCTGAATTCTGTGAATGTCCCGGGCAAATCGGGACTGTTGGCAACTATGAAGTAGCGTGATTTTAAAGCTGCATGTGATACTAATATCAGTGAATCGCTTATATCTATTCATATAGAGACACATATGTGGTCTCTTTATCATCCCCTGCTCTCTTATACAAGATGTAACAACTACTACCTCGTCTCCGGATTATTTCTCTCTCCCCAGGTTCTCTTCCATACCTCCAGTATCTCTCATGCCTCTTGTATTTCCTGTCTCTGCGTTCCACGCCTCTTTCTCGATGTCTCTCCTTCCACGTTCTGAAAAAAAAACTAAAGGAAAATGCTTGGTTATCCTGTTTGCCATTTTAGAATTGTAATACAATACGTACATATCTGAAGAAAGTTTTGTTTTGAAACGGCACACGATCGTAGGTTTTGGGGTGAAGGGAGAGAGAGAGAGGCGAGACAGACTTGTAGCTGGAAGAAGAGAGGGAGGCGTGGAACGCGGAAGCAGTCACCGTCGGAACGAGGCTTGGAGCGCAGAAGGAGGCAAGAGAGGAGCGAGACACACTGGAGTAGTGGAAGAAAGAGGCTGCTGAATACCAGATTTACCAGTCAGGGAGGGAGAGCAGAGAATCCAGAGAGAAGGTATTGTTACATGGCTGTATAAGAGAGCAGCAGGGGGTGTGATGATAAGATACAATAATACCCTAAAGCTGCACACGTGTACCCCCTGCTCACCTTCTGGGACCTGGGATAATGGAAAGCTGCTCTGAGACCAGGATGTTGTCCTGCTTTCAGGCCCTGGGGGACAGACAGCTACTGTAAGTGTGACACTTTACACAGCACCATACCTTACCTGTGTCTGCAACCTGGTAGGAGTATGTCTGCATACTACTTGCTGAGGGCGCTCGATCTACACTAATATTGTCACCAACACTCACTGTGCATAAGGCTTTACCATTGCCACTTACTAAGGGTGCTCTGCATACACCAGCATTGCCACTTACTATAAGTGCATATACGGTATTGCCACTGCCACTTGTCATGGGTGCTGTGCATACACCATCATGTGCACTACAACTGCCCATGGAGCTGTGCATACAGTAGTATTAGCACTGCAACTTACTGCAGGCACCATGTATACAGTAGTATTAGCACTGCCACTTACTGCAGGCACCATGTATACAGTAGTATTAGCACTGCCACTTACTGCAGGCACCATGTATACAGTAGTATTAGCACTGCCACTTACTGCAGGCACCATGTATACAGTAGTATTAGCACTGCCACTTACTGCAGGCACCATGTATACAGTAGTATTAGCACTGCCACTTACTGCAGGCACCACGTATACAGTAGTATTAGCACTGCCACTTACTGCAGGCACCATGTATACAGTAGTATTAGCACTGCCACTTACTGCAGGCACCATGTATACAGTAGTATTAGCACTGCCACTTACTGCAGGCACCATGTATACAGTAGTATTAGCACTGCCACTTACTGCAGGCACCACGTATACAGTAGTATTAGCACTGCCACTTACTGCAGGCACCATGTATACAGTAGTATTAGCACTGCCACTTACTGCAGGCACCATGTATACAGTAGTATTAGCACTGCCACTTACTGCAGGCACCATGTATACAGTAGTATTAGCACTGCCACTTACTGCAGGCACCATGTATATACAGTAGTATTAGCACTGCCACTTACTGCAGGCACCATGTATACAGTAGTATTAGCACTGCCACTTACTGCAGGCACCATGTATACAGTAGTATTAGCACTGCCACTTACTGCAGGCACCATGTATACAGTAGTATTAGCACTGCCACTTACTGCAGGCACCATGTATACAGTAGTATTAGCACTGCCACTTACTGCAGGCACCATGTATACAGTAGTATTAGCACTGCCACTTACTGCAGGCACCACGTATACAGTAGTATTAGCACTGCCACTTACTGCAGGCACCATGTATATACAGTAGTATTAGCACTGCCACTTACTGCAGGCACCATGTATATACAGTAGTGTTAGCACTGCCACTTACTGCAGGCACCATGTATATACAGTAGTATTAGCACTGCCACTTACTGCAGGCACCACGTATACAGTAGTATTAGCACTGCCACTTACTGCAGGCACCACGTATACAGTAGTATTAGCACTGCCACTTACTGCAGGCACCACGTATACAGTAGTATTAGCACTGCCACTTACTGCAGGCACCACGTATACAGTAGTATTAGCACTGCCACTTACTGCAGGCACCACGTATACAGTAGTATTAGCACTGCCACTTACTGCAGGCACCATGTATATACAGTAGTATTAGCACTGCCACATACAGCAGCAATGGCACTCACTAGAAGCACTGTGTATACAGCAGGATTGGCAGTGTCACTCAATATAGATGCTGTGCATACAGCAATATTTCCATTGCCACTTACTATAGATGCATATACTGTTATTGCCACTTGCCATGGGTGTTGTGCATACACTATCGTGTGCACTACCACTGCCCATGGAGCTGTGAATAAAGCAGTATTAGCACTGCCACTTACTGCAGGCACCATGTATACACCAGCATTTGCACTGCTACTTGCAGCAGGCACTGCACATACGGCAACAGTGTGATTGGCACATACTGTAGGCAATGTGCATACACCAGCATTGGCAGTGCCATTCACTGAGTGTGCTGTACATAGACCGGCATTGCTATTTCTGCTCACTGTGGATACTCTGTATACATCAATATTGCCAATGCCACTTCCTGTGGTTGCTACACACACAGCAGCATTGTTACTGCTATTCACTGTGGGCACTGTGCATACACCAGAATATGCACTGCTATTGTGGGTGCTGTACATACACCAGCGTTGCTATTGCCCATAGTAATTGTCAATAGCGTTGCTTTTGACAATTACTGTGAGCACTGTGCATACACTGGGATTGCTACTGCCACATGTAGTGGGTACTGTGCATACACCAGTATGTGCACTGCTCTGCCTGCTGGAGCTGTTTATACAGCAGTATTAGCACTGCCATTTACTACAGGTACTGTGCAAACACCAGCATTTGCACTGACACTTACTGTGGGCACTGTGCATACACCAGCATTGCCACTGCCATTCCCTGTGGGTGCTCTGCATACTGCAGCATTGGCACGGTCATTCACAGTTATCACTGTGCATACACCAGCATAAGCACTGTCTTTCACTGTGGGCTCTGTGCATACAATAGCATTGCCTTTGCATACAGAAGCATTGGCACTCCCCTTTCCTGTGGGCTTTGTGCATACACCAACATTGCCACTGTCATGCACTTTTGCATACAGCAGCATTGGCACTTACTGGAAGCACTGTGTATACAGCATGATTGGAACTGTCGCTCACTATAGATGCATACAGCAATATTTTCATTGCCACTTACTATAGGTGCATATGCTGGTATTGCCACTTGCCATGGGTGCTGTGCATACACTATCGTGTGCATTACCACTGCCCATGGAGCTGTGCATACAGCAGTATTATCACTCCCCCTTACTGCAGGCACTGTGTATACACCAGCATTTGCACTGCTACGTGCTGCAGGCACTGCACATATGGCAACAGTGTGATTGGCACATACTGTAGTCAATGTGCATACACCAGCAATGACATTCACTTTGGGTGCTGTGCATAGACCAGCATTGCCATTTCTGCTCACTGTGGATACTCTGCATACATCAACATTGCCAATAGCACTTCCTGTATTTGCATACAGTAGCATTGGCACTGCTATTCCCTGTGGGCACTGTGCATACAGTAGCATTGGCACTGCTATTCCCTGTGGGCACTGTACATACACCAGCATATGCACTGCTATCGTGGGTGCTGTACATACACCAGCGTGGCCATTTTCGCTCACTGCGGATACGCTGCTAACATCAACATAGCCAATACCACTTCCTGTGCTTGCTACACATACAGCTGCATTGACACTGCTATTCAATGTAGGCACTGTGCATACAGCAACATCGCTATTGCCACTCACTGTGGGTATCCTTTAGGTTACTCCCTCAGAACTGGCTTGGGATTATAAAGATTTTCTGTTATTCATACTTTTGCACTGCTTTGGGTTCTTACTTTAGCTGCTCTATTTCATCTGGAGCTAGTTGTACTGCTTATATTATTAACCTGTCGGATATGAATCTGTTCAAGAGTGTTTTCTAAGAAACCTATTGAAAAGTACCACCCAGCACTAATGTCCAATGTTCTTCTGGGCCTCATGGATCCAGTTGCAGTGGCTTACCCAAATCACTTCACTTGTCACTGGAGCTTGGTAATGTACAGGTCCTTCTCAAAAAATTAGCATATTGTGATAAAGTTCATTATTTTCTGTAATGTACTGATAAACATTAGACTTTCATATATTTTAGATTCATTACACACAACTGAAGTAGTTCAAGCCTTTTCTTGTTTTAATATTGATGATTTTGGCATACAGCTCATGACAACCCAAAATTCCTATCTCAAAAAATTAGCATATTTCATCCGACCAATAAAAGAAAAGTGTTTTTAATACAAAAAAAGTCAACCTTCAAATAATTATGTTCAGTTATGCACTCAATACTTGGTCGGGAATCCTTTTGCAGAAATGACTGCTTCAATGCGGCGTGGCATGGAGGCAACCAGCCTGTGGCACTGCTGAGGTGTTATGGAGGCCCAGGATGCTTCGATAGCGGCCTTAAGCTCATCCAGAGTGTTGGGTCTTGCGTCTCTCAACTTTCTCTTCCCAATATCCCACAGATTCTCTATGGGGTTCAGGTCAGGAGAGTTGGCAGGCCAATTGAGCACAGTAATACCATGGTCAGTAAACCATTTACCAGTGGTTTTGGCACTGTGAGCAGGTGCCAGGTCGTGCTGAAAAATGAAATCTTCATCTCCATAAAGCTTTTCAGCAGATGGAAGCATGAAGTGCTCCAAAATCTCCTGATAGCTAGCTGCATTGACCCTGCCCTTGATAAAACACAGTGGACCAACACCAGCAGCTGACATGGCACCCCAGACCATCACTGACTGTGGGTACTTGACACTGGACTTCAGGCATTTTGGCATTTCCCTCTCCCCAGTCTTCCTCCAGACTCTGGCACCTTGATTTCCGAATGACATGCAAAATTTGCTTTCATCCGAAAAAAGTACTTTGGACCACTGAGCAACAGTCCAGTGCTGCTTCTCTGTAGCCCAGGTCAGGCGCTTCTGCCGCTGTTTCTGGTTCAAAAGTGGCTTGACCTGGGGAATGCGGCACCTGTAGCCCATTTCCTGCACACGCCTGTTCACGGTGGCTCTGGATGTTTCTACTCCAGACTCAGTCCACTGCTTCCGCAGGTCCTCCAAGGTCTGGAATTGGTCCTTCTCCACAATCTTCTTCAGGGTCCGGTCACCTCTTCTCGTTGTGCAGCGTTTTCTGCCACACTCTTTCCTTCCCACAGACTTCCCACTGAGGTGCCTTGATACAGCACTCTGGGAACAGCCTATTCGTTCAGAAATTTCTTTCTGTGTCTTACCCTCTTGCTTGAGGGTGTCAATGATGGCCTTCTGGACAGCAGTCAGGTCAGCAGTCTTACCCATGATTGCGGTTTTGAGTAATGAACCAGGCTGGGAGTTTTTAAAAGCCTCAGGAATCTTTTGCAGGTGTTTAGAGTTAATTAGTTGATTCAGATGATTAGGTTAATAGCTCGTTTAGAGAACCTTTTCATGATATGCTAATTTTTTGAGATAGGAATTTTGGGTTGTCATGAGCTGTATGCCAAAATCATCAATATTAAAACAAGAAAAGGCTTGAACTACTTCAGTTGTGTGTAATGAATCTAAAATATATGAAAGTCTAATGTTTATCAGTACATTACAGAAAATAATGAACTTTATCACAATATGCTAATTTTTTGAGAAGGACCTGTATTGAAGACAACATGTGTACGATAACAGGGGGATGTCTTATAGACATTTATTAGTGGCATTTATTTGTATGTTCACCGACTCTTGCATGAATTTAATAATAAGCCCCATCATAAAAATCAGTTAAATTTGTTGTGGTAATAGGTGAGAATGTAAAAAATATTTTTTAACCTTGCCAAGGTGCCATAAAACAAAATGTTTTTAATTCACTTTATCCTTTTGTTTGTTTCATTCATTCTAGACCTTTTAACAATAGCAATGCTGTCTGTCTGGAATTTCTTGAAGCGTCATAAGAAAAAATTCCTCTTCTTTGGTGCATTTGCAGGAGGTAATTTCTTAATATGAGCTCAAACACTAGTGTATGGTGCAGTAACTGTTGCAACAACCACTAGCATCACCTTGTTGTCTATGTTGCTTTACTACATGCATTGGCAAAAATAAAATCTATAAAAAAAATAAAAATAAAGATTTCTGTTGAACTTTATAAGATAAATTGTGTCTGTTCCCTAGATTAAATTTTTTAAAAAAAAATTGACTAATGATTTCAAACGTTATCTTTTTCAATAAAATAAGTACAGTGCATCCGGAAAGTATTCACAGCGCTTCACTTTTTTTCTACATTTTGTTATGTTACAGCCTTAATCCAAAATGGATTAACTTCATTTTTTTCCTCAAAATTCTTCAAACAATACCCCATAATGACAATGTGAAAGAAGTTTGTTTGAAATCTTTGCAAATTTATTAAAAATAAAAAAAATAAAAAAATCACATGCACATACAGTGGGGTAAAATAGTATTTAGTCAGCCAATTGTGCAAGTTCTCCCACTTAAAAAGATGAGAGAGACCTGTAATTGTCAGCATAGGTATACCTCAACTATGAGAGACAAAATGTGGAAACAAATCCAGACAATCACATTGTCTGATATGGAAAGAATTTATTTGCAAATTATGGTGGAAAATAAGTATTTGGTCAATATCAAAAGTTCATCTCCATACTTTGTTATATATCCTTTGTTGGCAATGACAGAGGTCAAACGTTTTCTGTAAGTCTTCACAAGGTTGTCACACACTGTTGCTGGTATGTTGGCCCATTCCTCCATGCAGATCTCCTCTAGAGCAGTGATGTTTTGTGGCTGTCGCTGGGCAACACGGACTTTCAACTCCCTCCAAAGGTTTTCTATAGGGTTGAGATCTGGAGACTGACTAGGCCACTCCAGGACCTTGAAATGCTTCTTACAAAGCCACTCCTTCGTTGCCCGGGCGGTGTGTTTGGGATCATTGTCACGCTGAAAGACCCAGCCACGTTTCATCTTTAATGCCCTTGCTGATGGGAGGAGGTTTGCACTCAAAATCTCACGATACATGGCCCCATTCATTCTTTCATGTACACGCATCAATCGTCCCATTCTCTTTGCAGAGAAACGGCCCCAAAGCATGATGTTGCCACCTCCATGCTTCACAGTAGGTATGGTGTTCTTTGGTTGCAACTCAGCATTCTCTCTCCTCCAAACACGACAAATTGTGTTTCTACCAAACAGTTCTACTTTGGTTTCATCTGACCATATGACATTCTCCCAATCCTCTTCTGGATCATCCAAATGCTCTCTAGCAAACCTCAGATGGGCCCGGACATGTACTGGCTTAAGCAGGGGGACACGTCTGGCACTGCAGGATCTGAGTCCCTGGCGGCGTAGTGTGTTACTGATGGTAGCCTTTGTTACGTTGGTCCCAGCTCTCTGCAGGTCATTCACTAGGTCCCCCCGTGTGGTTCTGGAATTTTTGCTCACCGTTCTTGTGATCATTTTGACCCCACGGGGTGAGATCTTGCGTGGAGCACCAGATCGAGGGAGATTATCAGTGGTCTTGTATGTCTTCCATTTTCTAATTATTGCTCCCACAGTTGATTTCTTCACACCAAGCTGCTTGCCTATTGCAGATTCAGTCTTCCTAGTCTGGTGCAGGTCTACAATTTTTTGTTTCTGGTGTCCTTCGACAGCTCTTTGGTCTTCACCATAGTGGAGTTTGGAGTGTGACTGTTTGAGGTTGTGGACAGGTGTCCTATATACTGATAACAAGTTCAAACAGGTGCCATTAATACAGGTAATGAGTGGAGGACAGAGGAGCCTCTTAAAGAAGAAGATACAGGTATGTGAGAGCCAGAAATCTTGCTTGTTTGTAGGTGACCAAATACTTATTTTCCACCATAATTTGCAAAAAAAAATAAAAAATCTTTCCAAATCAGACAATGTGATTGTCTGTCTGGATTTGTTTCCACATTTTGTCTCTCATAGTTGAGGTATATCTATGATAACAATTACAGGTCTCTCTCATCTTTTTAAGTGGGAGAACTTGCACAATTGGTGGCTGACTAAATACTTTTTTGCCCCACTGTAAGTATTCACAGCCTTCGCTCAATACTTTGTTGAAGCACATTTGACACCAATTACAGCCTCAAGTCTTTTTTGAGTATGATGCTACAAGATTGGCACACCTGTATGTGGGCAGTTTCTCCCATTCTTTTTTGCAGGACCTCTCAAGCTCCATCAGGTTGGATGGGAAACGTCGGTGCACAGCCATTTTCAGATCTCTCCAGAGATGTTCAATTGGGTTCAAGTCTGGGCTTTCACAGAGTTGTCCCATAGCCACTCCTTTGTTATCTTGGCTGTGCGCTTGTCGTGGTGGAAGATGAACCTTCGTCCCAGTCTGTGGTCCAGAGAGCTCTGGATAGGTTTTCATCAAGGATGTCTCTGTACATTGCTGCATTCATCTTTCCCTCTATTCTGACTAGTCTCCCAGTTCCTGCCGTTGAAAAACATCCCGACAGTATGATGCTGCCACCACCATGCTTCACTGTAGGGATGGTATTTGCCAGGTGATGAGCGGTGCCTGGTTTCCTCCAGACATGACACCTACCATTCAGGCCAAAGAGTCAGAATGAATGTTTATGCTTGTTCTTGTTCAGAAAACGGTGAAATTATTATATTAGCCAGGCAACTAACATTTTTACAACACAAGATTAGCAACTGCAGCTTCTGTATTTCTTTAAGTAAATGTTTCCTTTTCATTTTTACTGACGGGACAGGGAGAAAGTGACAGGCATGCAATCTGCGTGGATATCTTTTAATGGTATACAAGATAAGTCATTAGGTCTTTTTTTTTTTTTCTAGGTGTTTATATTCTGGGGAAGTATGCGCAGAAGAAAATTCGAGAAATCCAGGAGAGAGAAGCTTCTGAGTACATTGCCCAGGCACGGAGGCAGTATCATTTCGAAAGCAACCAAAGAACATGCAACATGACAGGTCATTATTTTTATTCTATCCACACTTTATCAAACTGACGAATCTATAATATTTAATGTGAACAAAATAAATCAAAACGGTAAATACTTCACAGGTGCCTATTTATAAAGCAGAGGTGTGCCTTATGGTGCTTGGGAAATAAACACATCCAATTATTAAAGCGGTGTTCCGGCCTTTCCCTCCAAAAATTAACATACAACATTAACTACAAATACTGTAGCTGCTGACTTTTCATATTAGGACACATGCCTGTCCTTGAATCCAGCGATGTCGCAACCAGAGCCGATGTTTCCATCGGCTGTCAGGTAAGGGAACCTTGCGGCTTCACGACCGGGTCTCTCTACTGCGCATGCACAAACAGCGCTGCACTCTCTTACTGGCCCGGCAGCGTGGGGGGGGGGGGGCAAACTTCTGACATACCAAATGTGGCACCGGAGGGGGGGGGGACGAGACAGGTAAGCGGAAGTTCCACTTTTGGGTGGAACTCTGCTTTAAGCACAACACTGCTTTACAAATGTGTTTAGCACTTCACTTGTTTTGGACTAATTTCAAGGAATGAGGAATTAAAAGAAACCATGGAGGAAGAAAGTCTTGTCACATGACCTCTCAGTCATGTAACTGACTTCTTCACCATTAAGGATGAGCTCAGGCGTGTTCGCAACTAGCACGTGCAGAGCCCGCCAGGAATTCGGCAGTGCACAGCACTAATCACAGGCAGAGCCATTTTCCCGATGTGCGGCTGCAGAGATCGAGGAATGTCTCATTGCCTGTAATTAGCGATGTTCAGTGCCGACTTCCTGGCGGGCTCTGCACATGCTAGTTGCGAACACGCCTGGGCTCATCCTTATTCACCATCATGGAGTGTTCTCTGCAGCATTTTGCAGAAAACACTCATTGAGCCACCATAGGTTCCACACCATGACCTGCGTTTTATGAATTACTCGTGCATGCAGGGGCGGTGTGGACTAAACCCTGCACTGTCCAGTGGGGAGCAAATAGCAGTATCCACTTTCCACTATAAATAGGCCCCTTTGTTTTTTTTGCAGCAATAGTATCACTGCACTGAATGTGAAAGCTGAGGAAAAGGCAGCAGGCTTAAATAAAATGACAGACCATGCAGTATATCAGTAGGCTTACAGAACTATTAGAAAGGGCTGCCTGATTTTAGACTTCTTTCATTTAGTGGTTTTATTTTGTTAAACTGTCTTTGAATAATGTATTATAATATTTACTGATATTTGATGTAGCATTTCAGTCAAATTGTTGCTAGACTTCATCAAATTATGTGTACTTTTTCTGTGAGTTGCTGTGCTAAATGTTGCAGATCAATTTCCACCATTTCAGTTAGTTTTCTTTCCATAAGGAAGAAACCTACCCTTGGACTGAATTTATTGCATGCAACATCCAGTCCAGACTACATAAAGCAGGATGACAAACAAAAAACAAAAACCGCTCAGGTGTAGATGTCCTCTAGGTGGTTATCTCCTCCCAACAGCCAATGGTGCAGGCAATGCAATTTCAGGCAAAACAAAAGATCAAGTCTTCTGGACAGCAGCAAGCCATTAAACACTAAGAAAGTGTGAAACTATTCAGCTCTATACCAGAATTTTGTGACTTGCTGTGCTGTATTTGGATTTTTGAAGATTTTACATAATAAAGGCTTCTTATTGGAGTGCTGCTGTCCAGAAGACTTGATCTTTTGTTTTGCCTGCATAAAGCAGGATGCTGGCAGCTTTATCTTCTGCTTTATGCTTAACATTTTGTGGAGCAGGTTTTTTTTTTTTCCTTAACTTTCCCATCTGCAGTACGGAGAACGAAAGACGAAGTAGTACATTCTGAGTTTTTTGTTTTTTTTTTTCTCTTTTGGCTTAAAGGTCACAGAAGTTCATATTTATTTTTACGATGAAATATCATACTGAAACACAAATTTATTATATTTTTCTCTTTCCCATTTTAGTTTTATCAATGCTCCCTGCTTTGAAGGAAGCTTTAATGCAACAACTGAATTCAGAGAGCCTAACAAGTCTTCTGAAAAGCAGGTATTACGTTTTTTTATTAATTTCTATAGTAAAAATATCTCATAGTTAGTTTTGCTGGGATTTTTAACTTTTTTTGTATTATGTACCCTTTCTCACCTTGCTGTTGCCAATTTACAAGTGCAGTTGATTCAGTAACATTCCACATCCATCCGTGTTGCTAATAACTTATATGGAGGACATGCTGCCTGAGGCTGGGTTCACACTGATACAACACGACTGTTGTGACAGTTAAGACGGCTCCCATAGGGAATCAATGATTTGCACACATGAGCTCCCAATGTCGGAGCGTTTGTCGTACAAGTGTGAACCCAACCTAAGGCCCCTTTCACAGTACCCCAACTTTCGCGGCCGCGATTTCAGGGAATGCCTATGTAACTCGCATCAAAGTAGTGCAGAGACTACTTTGAAGTCGACAGGACTTAAAGTCATACAAATAAGAATGCTTGTCATTGGAAATCATGGGGAAAGACTTGTCATGCGACTTTGCAGTCCCAAGTCGCAGGACAAGTGTGAAAGGGGCCTTAGGCTGGGTTCACACTTGTACGACAAACGCTCCGACATTGGGAGCTCATGTCGCATGACGTGTGCAAATCTATGGTTCCCTATGAGAGCCGTCTTAACTGGTCGGTCCAACTTTGAAAAAGGTTCCTGCACTACTTTGGTCCGACTTTGATCCTACTTCAGCCCATTGAATAGCATTCAGTCGGATCATCGTCTTAACTGATTTGACTTTGAAATGCGATTTGTGCTCTGAGGATCTTGAAGGGAAACTCCACGGGAAAAAAAAAAAACGACATGGGGTTCCCCCTCTAAGACTATACTAGGCCTGGGGGAAGAACCGGAGAGGGGAGATGAATCCCAGGTGTTCCTCCACGCCGCAATGTTGCCCTCCCCCTGCACTTACAGATCACACACTGAAAACAATACAGCTCCTCCTTGCTCTCTCTACTCTTCACTCCCCTGCAGTGCCACGCTGACACTGAGCTGTGCTGGCTCTCTATTGCCTCCTGCAGGCTGGAGGGAGGAGAACACCCAATTCTCTCTCCAGCTATCTTAGGGAGCCACAGTCCGGTCTGAATAATGTGTCCGGTTTTCAGGCATACTAAAAACTGGACAGGTGATTTAAAACCCGGACTGTGCGGGTGAATTCTGGACCGGTGACAATGCTAAGTACAGCCTCCGATACTTCTTCTAGAGAGATACACAATAGCAGTGCATTTTCACACCTCAGCACGCAAAATTTTTAGTCCTTCTGCATTTTTTGCAGCATATCACAATGTTTAAGTGGAGGAAAGATGGAAAATTTGGAGTACAATATCCTCCAGCATTGGTGTCAGTGATTGCAATAATAACCCCAGCTATTGGTGTCAGTGATTGCAATAATAACCCCAGCCATTGGTTTCAGGGAGTGCAAAAATAATCCCTAGTACTGATGTTAGTGTACTCAATAATAACCCCTAACATTGGTGTCAGTAGATGCAGTAATAACCCCAACATTGATGTTAGTGGACACAATAATAACCGCCAGCATTGGTGTTAGTGGACACAGTAATAATCCCTAGCAGTTGTGTCAATGAGTGCAATAATAAACCCCCAGCATTGGTGTCTGTTGATGCAGTTGTAATCCCTAACATTGCCTCTTTTGCTGGACATCTTGGTCTGGTAAAGGAAGTTGAAAATGAACCGACTTACTAGCTGGATTATCAGGTGAAAAAGAAAACAAGTGTTTCTCCTATCACCTTCCAGGACGGCACACCTGAGAGATGAGGGCTCCTCCCTACGGGAAACACAATCAATTGACAGCTTGTTATAAGGCCCCACCCTTCCCCTTGATCCCCAGTATTGATTGTGTTTCTCCCGAACACAGCGACATGTTTGATAACCTATAGACCGGGGAGGGTCTGATGGTACCCCTGTTGAGACAGGTTTTAGGGAGGCCGGGGAGGGCTGAACTAACCTGTAGGGCTTCGGTCCTTCTCACAGGTCGCCCCAAAGCATGGACCAGCGCTCTGGCCGCGTGGAGTGCGTGCTATCGCTGTAGTTCAAAAACGCCGCCATCAAGCCGCTCTCCTCACTTCCGGATTCTCTATACAGGAAGCGCTGTCTCCAAGCCTCGTTCCGAACGGCCGCGTCACAGGAAGTGGGCGGCACCTCAGTGCAACCCGGAAGTGCTAGACGCGGGGAGACAGCGTGGAGAGCGGCGCGGACACGGCGAAAAGGGTCGGCTTACGGTACCAGCCGCGCTAGCGGTACTCGCAGTCCAGGACCCAGCCAACCTCCTCATGGAGCAAGAGGAAGGGAAGGCCACTGCGACTGCAGGCAGATCCAGGTCGGGGACTGGTGAGTACAGGACCCCCTTGGAAAGGGAGGGAGAAGGGGAGTGAGTTCCTGGCCCTTAGGGATATGGATTCCTGGGACCAGCCAGTATGTTACTGCTTGCTTCCCTTTCCCCTCCCCAGTACAAAGCTGCAGTCCCGAGGAAAGACAAAAGTAATGTTTATGCATGTATATTATATCTCTTGTCTTTCAGAAACCCCCAGCGGTACCCAGGAGGCCTCAGTACAACCTCCTGCCGCAACAGGGAGTAGTTCCTCTAAGAAGTGTGGAAACTGTGGGGATAAACTCCCTAAGTCCCACCAGAAGGCCTTATGCTATAAATGCATAAATGATTTCGCAGGGAAGGAGGCTTCAGCAATGATGAAAAAGTTCCTTGCATCTATGCAGACGGAAATGCTGGCAACAGTTAGAGCTTTCCGTGAAGCCGCTGGACAGTCAGTATCCTAAGGTCCTGACACAGAGGAGCTTACCCCTAGAGAAGGCACATCTTCCCAAGAAAGCCTCTTTACAGGGGGACCCAGTGCCCTCCTCCCACCCTCACAACCATCTCCTCTAGATCAAATAGAGGAAGCAGAGGAAAAAACGGGGGAGATAGAAAGCCTAGCCAGATCCGGTCACAGCTCAGAGGGGGAGTTGGATATATATTCCTTAAGCCAGTCTCAGGAAGAGATTAGACTAAGGAGACACCTCTTTGTTGTAGAAGATCTGTATGGACTCTTACAGGCTATATATGCCACTGAAGAGATTCCAGAAACCCCTAAAGTAACCTCAACGACAGGGTTTACAGGGGGCTAGAAAAATCTGAATCCAGGGTGTTCCCACTCCATCAATCCCTTAAAGACTTAGTCTTGCAGGAATGGAAGGAGCCTGAAAGAAGGATTGTCAGACAAAAGACCTGGAAAAGGAGATTTTCCCTTTAACCAGACTGACGAAGAGACATTTTTTTTTTGTTAAGCTCCCAAAGTTGGATGCATCTTTTTCTCAAGTCACTAAGTTGTCTGACCTCTCCTTTTGAGGACGCAGGCAGTATTAAAGATCTAACGGACCGCAGAGCAGAATCCCTTCTTAGGAAGGCCTGGGAGGCTAACACATCAGCCATGGGTCCAGCCTTAGTGGCAGCCTGCATAGCCAGGAACACAGATTCCTGGGTGGAGAAGCTTACCATATATCCCAGGGAACCGAATCAGAGGATGTCATTCATAGGAAGAGCTGTTGCTATTCTTGCAGATGTTGCTATTGAGTCCGCAAGAGCTTCAGCTAAAATGGCAGACTTAATCCGGACAGCTCTCCTAGCTGAATTGATTAAGGCCTGTGAAGGAGATATGAAATCTAAGGGTAAACTATGTGGCCTTCCCTTTCAAGGTTCACTGCTGTTTGGCCAGGGCCTAGACGATGTTCTGTCAAGGTCATCTGAAAAGTTTAAAAAAAGTTTCCAGTAAAACCCAACAAACGGTGGGGTTATGGCAGGGGGAAGCCAAAGAACAATCTTCTGTTTACCTCCCCCAAAGTTGGTGACAAAGAGTCTAAGATCAGAGTGGGGGGTCGACTGTCCCACTTTGTTCCTCATTGGGAAACGATTTCGAACAGCGCTTACATTTGCCAGATCCTGCGAGAAGGTTATCGATTGGAATTTCTGGCAAAACCCCCCTCTATGATCACTCTGACACATCCCCCCCCCAGAGATGCCGTAAAAGGATCTTCCCTCCTGGAAGGTATCCAGGAAGTGGTAGAACAGCAGGTGGTGGTACCAGTACCAAAAGAACAACAATACCAAGGATTCTATACCCACGTATTTGTTGTTCGCAAACCATCAGGGTAGTACCAGCTAATAGTAAACTTAAGAAACCTGAACAGGTATCTGGAATACAAAAAGTTTGCTATGGACAGTATCTACTCGGTATGCAAAAACCTCATGAAAGAAGCCTTCATGACAACCTTGGACCTCAAGGATGCCTACCTGCACGTGCCAATTCACGTGGAACATCAGGCATACTTGAGGTTCGCAGTAGTAGTCAAAGGAGAGATTTTTCACTGGCAATTCAAAGCCCTCCCATTCGGGCTAACAGCCAGTCCAAGGATTGTTACAAAAATCCTAGCAGAGGTAGTAGCCTTTTCTACACCTCCAGGGTATATCTCTAATTCCTTGCCTAGATGATCTGCTGATCTCCAGACACTCTGCCCCCCTGGTCAGGTCACATACCAACAAAGCAATTTCAGTCCTGAAAAACCTGGGTTGGATAATCAATACAGAAAAATCCTCCCTTGAACCAGAACAGGTCAAGACCTCTCTGGACTACATAGGGGACACCAGGCTGCAAAAGCTCTTCTTACCAGAAGACAAAGTGACAAAATAACTTTGTCAGTAGGGGATCTGTTAAAGACCCCGTCACATTCCAGAAGGGAAGTATTAAGAACCATAGGCCTGATGTCGGCAAGTATGCCAGCAATAGTCTGGGCACAACTCCACTCAAGGACGCTCCATTTCTTCTTCCTGTCCTCCTGGGACAAAAAGGAGTCCTTGGATCAAGGAGATACTGCTAACCCCTCAGGTCCTGTCCTCCCTGGAGTGGTGGACAATCCCCAAGAACCTGAAAGGAGACCTTGGGCCCAGTGGAATCCGGTAAGGGTCACCACCGATGCCAGTTCCTGGGAGTGGGGAGCCCACCTAGGAAGAGGAAAAGCCCAGGGGCAATGGAACAACTCACTTAGTCGGATGTCATCCAACTACAGGGAGCTAAAAGCAGTAGGGGAACCCCAAAAAGTTTTTCAGAAAAACATCACGGGCAAGGAGGTTTCAAGTAAGCTCCGACAATGCCACGGTGGTAGCCTACCTGAGGCACCAGGTCCAGACCCCTGTTAGAGCTATCCAAAGAGATTCTGGATTGGGCAGAGGGAAAGGTCCTCTCCATTCCTGCCATCCACATAAAGGGGATAAGCAATACCGAGGCAGACTTTCTCAGCCGTCAGGCGATAAGGCAGGGGATTGGGAACTAAATCCCAAGGTATTTCAAAGCCTAGTACAATGCTTTGAAAATCCAGAAATAGACCTGTTTGCCAACTGGCGAAACAGAAAAGTAAAGAGATATTTCTCAATTTCCCAAGAGAAGGAATCAGAAGGTCTAGATGCACTGACTCAGACCTGAAATTACAGGCTGGCATACGCCTTCCCGCCTTTGATTCCGCGGGTCCTTCAGCAGCTCAGCAGATCTCCAGGTCAGATCATTCTGATAGCACCCGGGTGGCCAAGGAGAGCTTGGTTTGCAAGCCTGAGATCCATGGCAGTAGTGGAACCATTGAAGCTCCCGTACAGGACAGACCTTCTCAGACAGGGGCCAGTACTACACCCAAGGCCAGAATTTTTCCAGCTGACGGCCTGGTTGGTGAGCGGCAGATCCTGAAACGTAAAGGCTGCTCAGAAAAAGTAATAAGTACCCTCCTTCTGAGTAGAAAACTAGTGACTAAAAAGATTTATTCAAAAGTTTGGAAGACTTTCTGCTCCTGGGGTATAGAAAGACAGATGACCTCCACTTCTGTTCCGGTTATCCTGGAGTTCCTCCAAGACAGAGTAGACAAAGGCTTAACAGTCAGTACCCTCCGGGTTCAAATAGCGGCCCTCAGTCTATCTTGAGAAAAGACTGGCAAAAGAGGACCTCATTAAGCGTTTTTCTGTTGGCAAGGGAAAGAGTTTTCCGGTCCTTTTAAAGGTAGTTTTTCCACCTTGGGACTTGACTACGGTGTTAGAGGTGTTATCTAAGCACCCGTTTGAGTTTTAAGTTTCTAACTTTAAAGATAGCATTTTTGTTAGCTATTACTACAGCCAGGACTGTCCATGAAGGAACCATTCCTACTGGTACAACCAGACAGAGTCACTCTCAGAGCAGATCCCTTGTATCTACCAAAAGTGGCATCCTTATTTCATAGGACGCAAGACATAATATTGCCATCCTTTTGTGATAAACCGATAAAAAAAATAAAAAATTAGAAAGTAAAGAAATTTCATTGTCTTGATGTAAGAAGTTGTCTAGAGAGAACAAAAAGTTTTAGGAGATCTAATCATCTACTCATTTTGTACACTGGACCCAGGAAGGGACTTCAGGCCTCTAAAGCCTCAGTTTCCAGATGGATCAGAGAAGTTATCTCTAGAGCTTATGAATGCGCTGAGAAGCAAGCACCAGCTAATGTCAAAGCTCATTTAACCAGAACACTAGCAGCTCCTGGGCTGAAAAAGCAGGGGCCTCCTAGGAACAAATCCGCAGCGCGGCCACCTGGTCCAGTCAACATACGTTCCTGAAGCACTATCGTGTGGAAGTGTTGTCACAGCAAGACTTGGCCTTCGGCCGGAAGGTCCTACAAGCTGTGGTCCCACCCTGAAAGTAGACCTGTGGTTACTTGATTATCCTCTCAGGTGTGCCGTCCTGGAAGGTGATAGGAGAAAACCTACGTTAGACTTACCGGTAACGGTATTTCTACGAACCTTTCAGGACGGCAGGCCTACTTCCCGCCCTATGTGGAGGGAAAAATAAGCTAAACGCTAGGTGGTAAGTACCTATATGGAGCTATGTCCCTTGTGAACCAGTTCGGGATGACTTTATTGCATACTGGGGATCAAGGGGAAGGGTGGGGCCTTATAACAAGCTGTCAATTGATTGTGTTTCCTGTAGGGAGGAGCCCTCATCTCTCAGGTGTGCCGTCCTGGAAGGTTCGTAGAAATACCGTTACCGGTAAGTCTAACGTAGGTTATCCACCACATCTAATAATTTGGTAAGCTACAATACATAAAACTTTTGCTGTGGGGTTTAATACGCTCTCATGATGCAGACTTCTTTCCTGGTAGACTTAGTAGTCATAGGTTGACTGAGCACCAGCCGACCATTCCTTTTATATAGTGTTTCCATGATTGTTTTAGATGCAATGTGACAAAATGCACTGTATATATGAGGAGCTAAAAAAAATGTACTATTTTTTTTTTTTTCTCTCACCACATGTGAATGTATGGCTGGGGCCCAAACATCTGGATCATGCCCAAGCATGTATATTAACTGTTTAAACCCTCCAGTTACTTTGGAAAATATGGCTGATTTACTAAAACTAGATAGTGCAAAATCTGGGGCAGCTGTGCATGGTAGCAAATTAGCCTCTAACTTTGGCTTGTTCAATTTAAGCTTTGGCTAAAAAAAAACAAAAAAAAAAACAGAAGCTGATTGCTTTCTGTGCTGAGCTGCACCAGATTTTGCACTCTTTAGTTTTAGTAAACCAACCCCTATGTGTTCTTGTGTTATTTACCATCTCTGGATACAGTTAAAGCGTTTGTTAGCCCAAAACTTCATATTCCTGTTATGTGCCTGCTGTACCATGTACTTGTATGAGAAAGTATCCTGTTCTCTCTGTATTGCTTCCTTTGTGTGAAATTTCTGGTGTTCCTGCCAGTCCCTCTGCTTTCTTATTGAAAACTGACCACACTAAGCAGGGCAGCACACTGTGGTCAGTTCTATAGCTATGCTGGGAACTCAGTGTACTCTACTCCCAATGAACAGACTTGTCCTGACACGCCCCCGCCTCACAGCCATTCACTGCTCGGTGTACTGCTGTTTCTCCTCCCCCCCCCAGCTCTTATACAGCTGAGAACAGAGGGAATGTGATCACTTATAAAAAAAAATTTTATATCTATACAAAAATGATTTTCCTTTCATTTCTATTTTAAACTGAATAGGTTTTTTTACAGGGTGATCGTTTACAATCACTTTAAATATCTGCTGCAAAGTTTGTATGATTTGTTCTGTACCGTAGTTCCATTGTTAGGCTTCATGTATACAAGGCATTTGAAAACCTCTTCTGAATTCTGAAACTTAACAGCTAGTAACCGTCACTTAAAAACGTCCATTTTGCCATTCTTGCATTCCGCGTTTGTTATTGGCGTTTTTCGGCGTTTATGAGCATTTTTACAGATAACAGATTTTTCAGAACAGTAGACCCTCCCAAATGCCTACAATGTGGGGAAAAAATA